>JARHVA010004267.1:237500-837500 GCA_037957365.1 Torreya grandis
TTGAATCAACACTTTATGAAAAATGAAAATCTATTTTAAAGGTAAGAAATACCTTTTTATTAAATGTTTAATTCAAATGAAGAACTATGGTTTTTTTCCAAACCTTAGTACCTCACTAGGTTCATTGATTTATGATCAACCAAGATACCCTAAGGGTGAGGTGAGAGAATAATATTTGGTATTTGTAATAAATCACTAAAACTCAAGATTGAAATTCAACATGTAAAAAATGAAATTATATATTTATAAATTATACTTATAGTGGACATATAAATAGAACATTTGTATGCTCCACATAACTTTACTACAAGAGGTGAAGTTTTTAGATCTCTTATACCATATTAAAGTGACTAAATATTTTCTATAACCACTATATCTATGATTAGACTTATACCAATAATACATGTAATACTATAAATAAATAAAATCTTTAAATTAAAATTATATATATATATATATATATATATATATATATATATATATATCACATGTAGCATGACTACCTCATTAAAAAGCTTTGGCATGAATTTTTTAGTATAATAATAACTATCTTCCATATCAATTTCCTCAACCACCAGCCCTTTATGCTCTTATATAGATAATAAATATGTTAGGGATAGGGTTTTAAGATTAGTTAACTTGAAGAATAAGTCTAGTTTAAAGCAGACTTGTAGAACAAGTTTTCTTAGAGACAAGATGTTACTATTAATAGTGGAAGTCAATCAAGTAAATAACTTGATTGATATTTTTCTCTCATAATAGACTATGGATAAATGTGCATCAATCAATGTTTAATAATTAATTATATTATAATGGATATTACAAATGCATCTTAAAATTATACAATAATGTATGAGTAATTAAATACACTAACATTGAAATGTTTTAAATTGATAAAGAGAGGGTTCTAAGATAAAAATTAACTTGTATCAAATATGTGTATTGTAAGAGACTAAAATAAGGTTTAAACATGTATAGTGAATGATTTAGAGATATCTTAGAAAAATTATAAAGAATTGATAACTAGGATAAAATGAATAGGAGGATGGTTGTACACTCTTGGAGAGAGGAAATGATCTTGGTCATACAATGTATGCTCCTAGTTAGGTAGTGTACTCTTGGTCAAACTAGGTCAAATATATAAAAAATAATTATAAATGCCTTTGTTTGCTTTTATACTTCAAAACCTTACTCAATTTATCATAATTCACTAAAGAATTTTTGGAAATCCTTCTCCTTCCTTGAAAACATAATCAAACTAGGTTAAATTGGGTCAAATCCAAAACAAATTTGATAAATTCCTTCATCTAATTTTATACTTCAAAAAACTCACCCAATTTATCCTAATTCACTATAGAACTCTTTTAAATTCTTATTAAATTTTGGAAAACTAGGAAATACATTACCTAAATATGACAAATTATTGTGCAAAATCAGAATGCTACAAATATGCAATAAGTGCTAAAAATTTGATTTAGAAATTTCTAAATTTATAAATATATTAAATATGGAAAGTAGGAAAGAGAAATATAAACTTAGGTGGAAAATTGAGATTCAAAATGTTTCTAGGTCTGAAACTAATAGAGAGATTGGGTGACTGTGTGCAGACTTAGAATAGGAGCTATTAAGGTTCCTATATGATAGTGTTGAAACTAATTAGTAGTCAGTGGCACTATTATATAAATAAGGTGGCCCTTTTATAGTAGATAATAGAGATATGAGATTTATGGTTTTCACCTTCACCTATATATTTTATGAATCATGTGGGACTTCCAATATGACATAGAGACCAATGTGTAACTATTTCTTTTCTTAAAACCATAACTCAATGACATAAGAAGATGAATGGAATCACATAAAAAAAGGGTTTAGTGATTTAATTTGTGTTTTACCTTAATACCCCTATGTTTAACATTGCCTGCATATCAATACTCTAAAGAGGGATTGAATTCCATGTAGTTCTCCCATGCTACGGTGGTGTGTGTGAAAGACTAGTGAAAAACATTAAATGTTGGTATAATAATAGTGTGATTAAGTGCTTCAATCATAAATTGTGACCCTGTAAGTGTATTCAAACATTATCCCAAGGCTACTAGGGATATATGTAATTAGAATTTGGAGAAATAGGAAATTTTCTCTTAATGTGCAATTAGAGTTTTAGTGTTTTTCAATATGAAAGCCTCATGTGTGAAAAATGGTTTGAAAAGTGGCCTTATAGTGATATTATTGGAATTAATTTAGAGGGTCTTCCTAAACTTATGGGATGAAACATTACATGAATTTAAATTTTTGAAATTAGTTTTTAGTTGGCAAGAAGACACTACTAGTAGAAGTGGACAATAGTAGGGTGCATTATTATCCAACTAGGGAACTATTATCCTAGGAGGCAAAATGTTAAGATAAAGGTATGGTTCAAACTAAAAATGAGATTAGGATATTTTGGAGTATTTATATGGACATTTTGGGGTCATAGGTTTGATTATAAGGATGAGTCATTCACTTAGAAGATGAATAAAAGTGGTCAAATGGCCGTATAATAGGTCATGAGTTATGTGTGCCCAAAGAGTGGTCACAAGTGCAGTGTATTATCCCAAATGTTAATGTATTTTTCTATATTTCCACAATTTCTATTATAGTAATGAAACAAAGTGAAACTAATAGATTAAAATAAAAAATGCATACCTGAACTTACCTATGAAGTGCAGTCTTGAATGTAGGCCATAATGATGAACTGTGTTTTATGTGAACCTGTCATGAAAGATGTATAAAATCAGTCCATACTTAATATGGAAATCAAGAATTAAATACAAGAAACCTAATATACCTAAAAATAAGGAACAAATACACCTGACTAGGTATGCAAGCCATTATGTTTTCCTAGTGTAAAAACTGGTGCAAAATATTAGTAATTGTAGAGGGTAGGACCTATGAAGATTTTATTTGTGTTGAAGAGTTTGGATTGGACTGTGTATGCCACAATCCTCATTGATAGGATAGTGTGCTTAAGAAATCAAGGTATTATTGAATCCATCATTGCATACCCAAATAAAATGAATTAATTTGGAATCCTTGAATGAATCCTAATAGACTATTCTAGTACAAAAAGGTGAACTATAGTCATCTAAAATATCATTTTAGTGTAATGAGTCACTTAATACCACCTTATCCTTAGCTTAGCCTTATACCTATCTTAGAGCCTCACTTGATCATTTTATAGATTTTTTTTGAGTTTAACCCATTACTATATATACCAAAAGTAGCACTGAGCCTTCATTTAGGCACCCCCATTCCTGTCACCTAAACATTAGTATAGCCCTTTAGAATATAATGCACTATGTTATTGGCAAAAAGGTAGTGTTATTTTCCTTTAGCTTTTTTCACCTCCAATGGATATATTTACATTTCTCAAATCACCTTAGGGCCATCCTAGACCCATTTCATGTCTCAACAAGCATTAGAATGTTATATATAGACCACTTTCATTCATTTATCTGCTAGATGGAAATTAAATGCAAATACTCACAAAAAAACTTAGAAACATTTGTGAAAATCAAGGTCATTGATCCTTACTCTACCCTACTTCTACATACATTCATATACAACATCCCAAAGCTCTAATTACTTATATTTATAGTCTCAATTCACACTGAAAGCATTCAAATCGATACTCATACTATCATTCACTTGCATTTGCACTAGCACTTATATTGGGAGAACTACATTAGGCTTGATCCCCTTTTTAGGTGTTGGTATGTAGGCAATGCTTAACACATGGTATTTTGAGGTCGCATCCATTCTACCCTACTAATTCCAATCTCTTTTACTTGTGCTTCTAAAAATACCCTAATAAATATAAATACCTAGGGTTTCACATTTAAATCAGTTAAAATAGGAAATAGACAACAATCTAGTATTTAGTCATACAAGCACTAGCTTCTCAGAACCATGTGAAGGTATACCCAAAAACTTAATGTATCTATTGTATATAGACATTATCATGACACATGGGACATTATCATGGTGTACCATTAACCAAAGTACTATGCTACTATCTAGGAGGGTTTTTGAAACCTATTTATATTGGTGACACCTTGCACTATTCTTGCACCAATTTCTAGCCTACTAATTATCTATCTTAGTGTTTTAGCTAAGTACAAATTTTTTAGTTCATTTTTATTTATAAAATAATCAAATAAATCAATTATTATACAAATCAGTGACTATTGATATAATTATATTTATTCTTTGATTTTTTATTCTAACACTTTAACAACATTGGGTTTTGAATTCCATAAGTCCCTTGAAAACTTAAATCATTTGGTAAACCTGACTTACTTTGAATAGTGCCCAAACCCTAACCCTAGATGCTACTAGGATTTATACCCTTATTTTTCCTATTTCCCTTAGTTGTGTTAGGTTTTTTAGATCTGATATATTTTATTTTAGTAGTCCTTTTTCATTATGTTTGCTATATTCCATCTAAATCAGTTATATCTCTTCCTTTAATAAGTATTAGGATTAGTGACAATCCTATTGAGCATACCTAGATTCCTTCCATTCAATCTTACACCATGGACAAAGCACTAATTACAAATCCTCTAGTTGATCCTTCAAACCCTATTTATGTGGATTTTGATGATAATAAATTGGAACATGAGCAATAAAATCAAGATAATGATGATATACAATATGGGATTTAGGATGCAAACCCCCCCCCCTTGATACTAATAATATTATAATCAATAAGGATGGGATCCTACAAAGTTTTAGAGATAGACTTTGGGAACAACCCCATGATCATTCATAGATTTTGTAAGCTTTATTGGAGATAATGAACCCATCACTTGGTCAATATTCTAACCCCTTAGATGCTAATATTATTACACCTAATATAGGGGCAACTCATATTCTAAAACAACCTATTATAATATAGTAACCTTAATTAATGGCCACAGATCTTATGTCTAGTATGCATTCCTCTTTGCCAGATGTATAATCCCTTATGCATGAGATCTATTCTCTATAGGCCAAGGTGTTACATCTTGATCATGGTGTCACTCGACCATCTCATGCCTTGGATTATAATGTCCTCCTACATACACTATTGGCACAATATATAGCAATAACTTCTTTTCCATCTAGATTTGTGCCACCCAAGATTACTTTTTATGATGGTAAGGGTGACCCAGAACATCATTTATACACTTTTCACAAAGCATGTTTGGATATGTGTCTAATGGTTAGCTCCTAAATAAATTTTTCCCTCATAATTTAAAATACTTTACATTAAAATGGTTCTATGATATTCCTAATCAGTCCATCACAACATTTAATCCATTGGTAGCTATGTTTTTTACACATTTTTCAATCAACATCAATGACAAGGTTTTTTATGCTCAACTAAAGAAAAAATATAATGAATCAATAGTTGAATATGTCTTGTGATATAAAACTATATTAACAAATATGACTATCCCCATGGTAGATAGAGAACCCCAAGAAATATTCAATCAAAGTTTATTATTGATATTTCATGAAGTTATATTATTCAAAAACTTTCCATCATTCATAGATCTATGCCATACAATGAAAGAACAAGAAGTCAAACTTCTCTCCATGGAAAAGTTAAATTACACAACTGCATTATATTTAACTATTAAGATTTATAATAATCCCCCATATAAGGTGATTCCCACTAAAAATAATAATGAGAAAAATATATCAGTTAACACAGCCTCAAATCCAACTCTTCGCATGGTTTTATTAGCTCTTCCAAGGAGACCTTTCACAAATCTTCCTAAATCACTAGCACAAGTTCTCCAATAAATATTTAAATACAATTTCATATCTCTCCCTCCCATCAAAAAGGTTGATATTATTAGGCCTCTTCTAAATAATTGTGATTCTAGTTCATTTTGTGATTCCCTTGACCATAGTATAAATAAATACATCAGCTTGTGACATAAGATACAAGATTTGATAGATCCTAACATCAGTGATGTGATCACTCCTATAAAGGATCCCAAAACACAACCAATAAAATCAAAATCAATGAAAATGTTTTTAGATCCACTTCCAACACATACAACTAATGAGATAACAGGAACTTTTGGTGTTCATTATACTTATTAGGCATATCCACCACTAAAATCTTATCATACACATATAATGGACACACACCCTATAAATAATATCATTGGTGTGTATCATACTATAGTGACATATAGACCTCTCATCACTTTCTTAGAGCAAGATATAATTGATGATGACTCAAATTTATATGTAGTCTTTATACAAACTTACATTGATCATCATCCTATTTAGAGTGTCATGGTTGACAATGGGCCAAGCATTAATATGTGTAATATTACACTTATAAAACACTTAGGTTACTCAAAGTAGTATATTTCTTTGATAAACATAGTTATTTTTGGTTTTAGTGGCCATTTCTAGAGCTCCATTGGGGAGATCATACTTTCATTATAGGTTGGGCCCACACATATGGCTACCAAATTCTTAGTTGTACCTAGTGTTAGCACATTTGATATGTTATTGGGTAGACCTACGATATAGTAGATTTGATCCTTTTCATCCACCGTACATATATGTCTTAAGTGTATACATGCTAATCAAGTGGTTATAATCAAGGGCATTCTATATGAGCATCCTTTACCTATTTTATATCTAATTACACAATAGCCACTACTCAAAAATTCACACATAGGTTTTATTATCACACCTCTAATCTCAGTTGATCCACTAGTTTAGATGAGGACTACTCTTATAGCATTACCATGTACACATACTCTCTAATGGATGGAGACATTTATTAGAGAGGACCCTATGTCATAGACATGTTATGGATTCTAGAGATCCTCTCTCAACCACATTACCATCCAAATTAGTGTTATATTATACAACACCCATGCCATTCATAGCTTATTATACCAGATGGGTCCTCATGAACCCCATAGTTCATAGGCCTATTTAGTCAGCTCCATAGATTCATAGCCCCACTCCATAGGTAGTTTTAGTTGTAGATTACTCAGTACATATAATTTGTAGATATTAGATACCTCCTCACACAACATGTATGGTCACTCTTATTTTATTTTATATAGGACACCTTGATAGTGAGTCTCTTTCAAGACTCATTAGGTAGTATGTTCTTATCTACTTGTACATAATTTCATTTTGATATTTCTTGTACATAGCTTATACTTAGAAAATATAAAAACATTCAAATATTACTAAGAAAATACAAATTTTAGATTGTATGAATTTCTATGTTTACATTTATTCTACTTGCTAGGTATTACATATGTTCTCTATGTTAGTGTTAACTCACCAAAATGCACCCTTGGGAGGAGATGGTTCAGACCTCTCCAAGTTTGGGGTAATATGGGATTAGTCCAAAGGTTGTGGGTGACCTATAAGAGGATTAAACCTCTAGTTTAAGTAGTTATCTCCCCTGGTACATCAGTTGAATCTAATTAATAATACTAATAACTTTTTGGGGTGAAAATGGAGAGATACACCTTAACTAAAATCTAAGCTAAGAGGAGGTGATGCACCAATATTGACTTATCCACTCTAACTGATCCTTAATCAACACTTTATGAACCAAAAAAATACAAGTGATTGAAACAAGTTTTACAATTAGCTCTTAAACATAAGTACTTCATGTGAAGGCTATGATGGATGTCTATAAATTTAAGGTAATGGATAAGAGGTCTATTCAAGACACTATCAACTAGATTACTCTTTAAAACATAATCATCAACACTTGACACATCACATGACTTGCATAGAATAACATTCTAGAAACTAAGTGAGGGAAAGGACTTATAAAGGAGAATAAAAATTCAACACTTTTTAAAATAAATAAGCACATAACACACTAAGATATCAAGGAAATATGAAAATAATCCTTATTTATTGATTCACAAGGCTTGCAAGATACAATATGGGCATATTTTCATCATACCCAATTGAGGGATTAATATAATGGCCTTAGAACCTAAATTTATAGAAGAATGAACAAGAGGGATAAGATAATTTGGAATTGGAAGTGCATGAATGGGTCATAATGGTCACCATTCATTCATCAAGCAGTTATAAATAGCCCTCCATACTCTCTCCATGCATCGCTTAGGCAGGTTAGGGGTCCTGAATGAGGTTTTGGGCATGGAATTGGAGTGGTAAAGGCTAATTAAGCCTTATTTGACCCCATAAATATCATTTACATGATAATTTGGTAACTTACCTCTTCTCATGATAGTTATAGAGAATCAAATTTATTCAATTACCCCCCCCCCATGAGGCATTAAGTAGCCACCTTCTTCTTGCATGTTGACTAGGATTAAAACCTACCCCAATCATCCATAATGGCCATGATAAGTGTGCCTAATCACCTTAATGATTAAGTTACATGATGTTATTATCTTTCAATGACTCCCTTGGCTTCCCTCTACAATAATAGTCATCCTTATTGACCATATGCGCATATTAGGCAATTAGGCCTAGTGAATTGATGTTAACTATTTGGATGAACATGAGACCTGAATAAAAGCTTTAAAATAGGTTAATAAGCATGTTACAGGTCTATACAAGTATATTATACCATTAATTTTTCATTTTCAATGGTTCACACCTATAATTCATGTTTACATAGGTGACTAGGTTACCCTTTACAAGCATTTTGTTGGGCCCCTTTTTGTGATACCTAGTAGATCATTGCAACTCGGCACATCTTGATTCTTGGTAATCATTACAAATGATTATTCTTTTAAAATTATTACTGCTATATGAAATAATATTTGAAGATCTTGTGTTAGCTAGTAGGTAGTTGCTTATCACTAAGGTCTTTAGGGACATCCCTTGGAGTGCTTACATGTGATGGTTGGAGAGCATGACTATCAAAGTAGTGGTGCTAGCATCATAATGACCCCTAGTAATAGCTTAACACCTAACATGCACCCTTCCAACCTAGAAATAAGATTCCCCTTCACCTATAAAATGAGCTTGAACCTAAATAATAGGGGGTGGTGATTAATGTTAGCAAAGCTTTGCTAAAATCAAGAGACACCATTAGTAAATAGCAATCGACATGAACTATGTTAATAATTCTAAATGTATAACCTGAGATCACCTCTGAGCTATTAGGCATGAATAGTTTCAAATATGAGCACATGATCTATTTTCATGATATAAACTTTACTAAAATTATGAATTAATGAAGAATGTTATTGAGAACATTTGATTTTTTATCTTATTTAGGTGGTTACAATATTATTTTATGTTTCTTACTTAAATCTAATAGTTGTGATAGTATGAATTCTATATATATGAACATGTTACCTCATGTAGGTTTGCTCCTAGTGTTAATGGCATCTCTATTTAATGTATCAAACCCTTAATAGGCTAAAAATTATCCTAAGTGTTGAGATAGGCATGTGCCTGAGCCTTGACCCCTACACCTAGAGTGCTAGCTAGACGAATGAGCATCTGAGTATGAGTTATTCCCATATTTCACTAGGTGCCTAAATGGAACTTTACCTACTATCTAAAAGACTTTCACCCCTAAAACCCCCCAAACTAGTCTAATACTAACTTATGCCACCATGGTTAAAATTAGTCCCCTTAAATAGGCTTACACCTATTGATCTACCCAGAATAGTCTTACACTGATAGACCATGTAAACTCATTATGCCAATGACTAAGTCCTATCGAGACTAAGGTTGAACCATTTTTCAACTATCCCAACATGGACCCTTGTCCCTTCACTATTATGCTTCAAGTGAGTGCACAAGGCTTACACTTTATATCAAATTGATGCCAATGTAGTAGTGAATTTAAATGTTGTGTGCCACAAACCTTTACTATGATTGCACCTATTTGTATCAAGGATATAAATAACTTGGATTTATTTCTAAGCACATGACTAGGCACATAAGCTAAACAAAGAGACTTTTTTACAACATTTTAGTTCTATTTTTAGGACCCATGTTGACTTTTTTTGCTATAATGGTGCAACATAGTGATGCTCTAACTTTCACTCAAGAACATTGAGCACTAGATAGAGCAATTGGAATATAGTTTCGTGTATAATCATCCAACATGTAAAGACAAAATCCAAGAGAATGGGTGCAAACCTACTTCTATGATGCTCTATATGAGGTGTTATTTTGTGAACTACCTAAGGATGTGTACCAATGGTTTGTTGCCTATACCATATTTAGAAGATGAAGCTATAGCTAGCACTTTAAGTAGTCAAAGGAGCACCTAGAGAGGTTTGAAATCCTAGATGATGTTTGGATGCATGTTGTAGACAAGTGGTAGAGTGGTGCATTGAAAAACTACATGTTAAAATTTGTAGTGTCAACCTTCTCTTTCCTTAAAAAAGTAGAGTATGAGTTCTTTCATGAACCAAGGGGTACATTCATAGGAGGGATCAACACCAAATTGAATAAATTTCTAGTGGATTATGGTATTGAAACCATAATAATGGAAGGCTCAAAGCCTTGCATGTATGGGTAAGCAAAAAAGGTGAGAAGGGGAAGTGTAGGTGAGGCAAAATGGAAATGGAAAAATAACCTAAAACTTGAGAGTTCCGAAGGTAGAACTATAACAAGCAAAGGCATAAGTTGATAAAGGATCTATAACCTAGAAGTGTCGAGAGGACTCATAGTGAGCAAGAATGGCATGGGGAAGTATCCATTGAATTTTAGTAGTGTCATGAAAGTGAGGAGGAAGGAAAAAACTAAGCTCAATAGTTAGGTACAGAATGTCATGGGTTCCTATAAGATGTGGTCAGTGAAGATGCACTAGAAGTACCTATCCCCTTTGAACCTAAAGTGTAAGCTCATATGCTAGATTCTCCACTAGAAGATAGAAGAATGATAATGACCCTATTATCAAAATTAAATTTGATAGACGTCAATATTTGAACTAAGAATTTGTGATCAAATAGGTAATACCTTACAAGGAATTGAACAAGAACACCACAAACCCAATGATCACCAAGCCAAGAATCCAAACTAGAGGTGTAAGCATTCTTATTTAGAGGATTTCCATTATGTTGACTAGGCAATATCCTACAAGAAGTGACCTTAGTACTACAAGTGAGTAATACCACACCATCAAGCTCGACAGTGCAACCCACACCAATAGGGTCAGTACTCAACCCTATAACCAGAGGTATTGGAGGACTGCCTCCAACATAGATGCTAAGAGGGTAAATGCCTCAGCCTCTAGCACCAAACCCTTAGCAAATTTATTAAAAAATGGAAATGCACTTGCTCAAGTATTATGTCATAGAAAATATCACAAAGCATGTGCTCAAGTGTGAACTATAATGTCAAACTTGAGGTATCACCCAATTCAAGTGTAAGGTGTCTCAATTCATGACCACCTTGCTAGATTGCACCCATACTTGACCCAAAATAAGCTATGGTTGATTATGATATAATGAAGGATACTTTATTCAAAGAAATTGATATTCTTGAGTTTGAGCAATAGGGCATCACAGTGCTTAAGGAAATTAGCCAAGGGCTATCGAAGAGCGTATGCCTATATGATGCATGGTTTAAAACCCTCCTTTCTAAACTTCCATATGATATCCACCCCTTTGAACATGAATAACGGTTTTTTTTGACCTAATAATACCTATAAGGATAATGTTTTCCATGAAGACCTTCATAAACCCTATGAAGCACTTGAAGTCATACTCTGGGCTGAGGTAGTAGGCAACACCAACACTAGGATCAGCCCATTTATGGAGTTGTATATCACATCAATGGCCTCCTATTTATATAATTTGATTGTTGGTTTGACACATGACATGCATAGTAGATTATGGTGTACTAATTATGAGATAGAGGGGCATAATAAGAATAATTTCCCATGAATAAATCTTCATACCTTACTTCTCAATTATGAAGTGTGTCATGGGTTTTATGACTCTCAATATTGTCTCATGTTATAGTGTGTCAATCAAGTGAATACTACTATATATTAAAATATGTGAAACACTTATACTCACTTAATAGTGAATTATCAAGTCATTGATGAGATGTTTCGAATTATGGAGAGAGGCACATGGTAGGCAACAACCATAGCTAAAGGGTAAGTAGGCCAAGTAAATGAAGGCTATAACCAAAAAAATATTGGTTATGGGAATCAGTGAGGGGTGTGTGGATGACATGGAGGATGTGGTGGAGGAATATTCCCATTGTGGTTATGTTATAAGTGTGGGTCAACTAAGAATTACCATCATGACTACCCTATGTACCCAATATGTAGGTATTGTTAGGGACCACATGCAGTCAAATATTGCCTAGACTTGTACAAAAATCTAACTTAAGGCTGGTTTGGTGCATATAAGGGTGCCACCATGGTTAGGCATGAATAAAAATAAGATAATTGAGCTCCCAAGCTATATTAGAATCACAAGGAGCCACCTAAGGTGCAGACCATGACTTGAAGTGGGTTCACCACACAACCACCTCCTGCATTAACACAAGAACTATGCTTAGAATATGGAAAGTCAAGCTACACCGAGTGCATAATGTGACTTGATCCAAAAGCTACACCCTACCCTGACCTAATGTGACAAAAAGATGTCTTATAACAAGCTATGATCATAATAATAAAAATTTAAGGAGAGATCCAATTGGCTAGAGATCTAGAGGCACAAACAAGTGCCTCATATAGGAAACAAGATAACCAAGAGGCTAAACTATAGGAGTTGATCAAGATAGTATGCCTCTTGTAATCTAAAAGGATGTTTCCCCTGCTAAAAAAATTATTTTTAGAACATGTAAGGAAGAGACTAGAGGAGGATGTTGCACCTTAGATGATTGAAGTTGTTACATTGCATATGGAGTGGGTGTGTGAAGTAAGGCATACTCATAACATAGAGTATGATCAAGAACTACTATTAAATGCCACCATAAATGGATGGTCTATTTTGGAGGTCCTTATGGATATGAGTATCAAGGTTAACATTCTAACCAAAACCACCTAGGAGAAGATGGGATGGCAACCCTTAAAGCCCTCCCCTCATATGTTTATGGCCAACAAAACCTGAGTATAACCTATCAAGATCCTAAAGGGTACCATTGTAGATATTATGGGCACCAAATTCTAAGCCAAGTTTGAAGTGATCAAGTTAGTAGAGCGTGATAACTATCCAATGCTCTTAATGAGGCCATGGTGTTACTCCAATAATGTAGACATGCATTTTAAGAAGTGCTACATAACTTTAAATAATGGTAGAGAGAGGGTGGTGATCCCCCTATCAAGTGATCAAGGGCCTCCCTATGTAGAAAGTGTTGATCTTGAAGATGAGATCAACCACATTTATAACATTATATTATGAGGCACTAAGAAGCTTAACCCAAATAACCCAAGAGTGCTTGAATGGGAATATAGATAATCAAAATCCAATATAATTGATGTAACCTACAATCAATGGGTCAAAGAGGCTTATGAATTTACTGGCCAAAGCTGCCATCTAGTGTGGGAAAATGAGCCAAGACTAGCTAGAGTGAGTGTGATCAGGGTTGATCACACTCAGAAGAAAGGGTTCCCCACACCAAAAAGGTATGAGAAAAGGTGTTTTGGTTGAGTAAAGGGAAGATTGCATCACTCCCAAAATATGGAGGGGGATAACCTATAGAGAACTATGTCCATGACATTGAAGCATGTGTTTCCAAGGAAATAGATAGTATGGGTGCACTACTGCATACCTTAAAGATCATTGCTACTCATTGGTGGGTAGTGAAAAGGCCTAGCTTGCCAACATGGAAATATGTAAAGGTAGTAATATGTACTAGGTTTATAAAGAGTAATTAGGACTTATACATAATTACTTACTTAGACAATTCTAACCCAATCATGTATGTGCATTTGTGTGAAGAAACTTGGACTATTTGTGATGAGAATGTGCCTAGAATCTTGTAGGTGCATGCCTTCTATAAGAATTGAAAATATGGGCATGAGTGTGGTATGTTGTAAATAAAAATTGATGAGAGATAGGAGACTAGGAGGTACTCAAGGAGAGGTTCATACATACCTTCTCTTTCTCTTCACATACCTTAGAGCTACTAGAGCCATTGTAAATCATTCATAGGGTAATGTTTGAGGACATTACCATCATATAAGAGCACCTTAGAGACATGTTCAGGGAGAAATGACTAGTGATCCTAACATTTTTTGAATAAAAGGCACTCAATAGTGATTTTATTGAGGATGATGAAACCTATAAGAAGCACACTTGGAAGGTTATAATAAGAAGAAAAAAACCCATGCACCACATGGATGATAGTTCCCTAGATAAAGAATATATGATGCATATTTGAATTGAAATAATGAAGGGTAGAAGGCAAGTTGAATACTCTCATCAGGAGAGGTATAAACCCTACCATGCACCACTCAAGACCATTAAATTAGACATAAGCATAGAAGGTGAGCCAAATATTTCCACTATAGGAACTTACTAGTATGAGGTCGAGATGGTGTGAATCATATACCTCCTAAGAGAATTTTAGGACTTATTCCCATGTAACTACCAAGACATGAAGGGAACCTACCCTTCCCTTGGAAAAATGAGCATCAATATGGTGGATGGAATGAGGCCTATCAAGAAGCGCATGTATAGAATGAATCCCAATCTCTACACCAAGGTGAAAATGGAAATTAATGGAATGTTGGCCACCAACATTATTTACCCTATCAGGATCCTCCTTAGAGTACAATTGATTACCTTTGAATAAGCAACTAAACACAGAATTAAACTAGAAGTAATAAGTAACTAGAATTTAGAATCAGCAAAGAATAGATGATACTAGAAACAATACAATATGTATTCAACTCTTCCAGAAGGAAATACAATGAATAAATCTCACTCTTCCCACACCTCTTGGGTGTACAGTAATTCTCCCTCAAGATTTACCTCTCTCTCAATCAATTACAACCAACTCAATACTGAGTTGTTCCCTCCAGTGACAATCAACCCAATGGTTGTTGTTGCCTACTCTCATCCACAAACCTTCTTGATCTTCCACCCTACATATCTAATTAGTCTTGCTTACACTGTGTGTTGTAGATCTTCTTGATCTTGCTACCCCATAGATCTAACTGATCTTGTACACACACACCTGTAGATCTTCTTGATCTTGCTACCCCACAGATCAACTGACCTTGCTTACCTGTAGATCTTCCTGATCTTGCACTCTTGTAGACCTTCTAGATCTTACACTTGAGGATCTAATCCTTCTTAGTCCTAATTACAATACATCCCCATGGGTCTCTTAAATAGATCCCAAACCAAACAATAATTAGAAATGGAGACTCAAGACTAAAATTATTTTTTACATGCAAACTCACTGTTCGTCTAAAATTAGACCAGTTTTGGAAACACACAGGTGACCGACATCAGTTCTTGTCTGACCGATGCTAACCACTATAACCAATGCCAGTTACTATGTAGCTAGAGATAACTGATGTCAGTTGGCTTGACTGATGTCAGTTACTCTGTAACTCATCAACCTCTACATTTGCATACCAGTGAAGCTTTTAGCTCCACAACTTAAATATCTCCCACTTGGAGATAAATAGTTGCACCTGTACCTATACCTGTACATCCTCTAATTTGTTTCTAGCTTGTATCTCTATCTTCAAGTTCAATCTTGAAGACCAACAAAATTTGAATGAAGATTTAACTTCTCCTTTGTTCTCAACTTTGTTAACATATCTTCAGGGTTCTTATCCTTGCTAGCCACCGTGACTGCAACAACCTTCTGCAACTCTGATATCCAGCTAACCACCATACCACCAACAGTAAACACATATCCTATGGTGCTTCTCCTATCATCCAAGTCACCTGCCATATCCGAATCTACATACCCATGTAGAGAAGTGCTTAACCCTGCATATCATAAATACCTACTTCTAGTCCCTCTCAGATATCTAAGAATCCACTGAACTACTTTCCAGTGCTCCTTTCCTAAATTGGCCATAAACTTGCTGACAACTCCCACTACTTGGGAAATATCAGGTCTAGTACATACCATGTACCCAACCTCATCATGTGATTTAGGACACTGTTCATAGCTCAACTTGAACTATCCAACCATAGGTGTGGTTACTGGTTTTGCATCCTGCATATCAAACCTCTCCACTACCATATTCACATAATCCTCTTGAGATAATATCAACCTATGATTTTCCTTATTTCTAGAAATACTCATGCCAAGGATTTTCTTTATTGCTCTTAAATCCTTCCTGGAAAATGTCTAAGCTACTTTTACCTTTAGCTCAGCAATTCCCTACATGTGTGACCCTGTAACAAGCATATAAACTACATATAGTAATAGGATAATGTAGTTATCATTATCCAACTTGGTAAAATAAACACAATGGTCACATTAACATTGACTAAAGCCATGCTTTGTCATAAACTTGTCAAACCTCAAATACCACTGTCTTGGAGCTTGCTCAAGACCATATAACCTGGCCTTCTATCTCACCTGTCCATTCTCTCCTTTCTTTAACCTATGAATCCATTCATCTTTCAGTGCTTTCTTTCTGGTTGGAAACTCTACCAAATCCCACATTTGGTTCTTTTCCAAGGAATCAATTTCCTCATTCATGCCATACTCTCACTATTTTCTAGATTCTACCTGCATTGCCTCTTCAAAACTTCCTAGTTCTCAACCATCAGTGAGAAAAAAGTAGTATAAAGAAGGGGAATAATGAATTTAAGGCTTAATTACCCTTTTAGACCTCCTCATGGGTGTTTAAGACTCATTGACAGCTTGTTATCCACCCAATTTTCATTTTAACAGTGATTGATCCCAGTCATCTCTCAGTCTACACCTGACCGATGTCGGTTCCATGTGACCAACCTGATCGACATCAGTTCTTACCTGACCGACATTGGTTTCCACCTGCCTGACATCACCAACTTTGGTCTCCACCAGACTGACGTTGGTTCTTTCCTGATCGACGTCGGTCTCTTCTTAATCGACGTCGGTATATATGTTTTCTTGTGAGTAATGATTTATACTCATGAGATCATTTTGGATCATAACCTTGTCTAAATCAACATTTCCCTGCTCAAAATTATTTAGCCTCTTGAGCTGATCACTGTCCATCACCTTCTCCTTGAAAACCAAGGCTTTCTAGTTCTTAAATTTGTCAAAAACATCAGATTTCCTCTTTATGCAATAAACCCATACCTTTCTTGTAGCATCATCAATGAAAGAAACATAATATTTTGATCCTCCAATAGAAGCTCCCTGAGCTAGTCTCCACACGTTTGTGTGAACAAGCTCCAACCTGTGCTTCTTCTTTGTTGACCCAGTTGTGAGAAACCTCACTTTCACCTGTTTCCCAAAAATACAATGCTCACAAAAATCTCAGTCTATCAAATCTGAAAGCTTACCTTTTGACTTAAGAACATCCATTCCCTTCTCACTCATGTGACTAAGAATATAGAGCCACATCTTTACATCTACATCTGAAGTAGATAAAACAAAAGGATAATTAGTAATACAATTAGATAGATAAAGTGTACCTACTTTCTTACCTCTTGCTAATACAAGTGCAGCCTTGGAAACTTTCCAAGATTCTACTATGAGAGTTACTATGCAACCCTCATAACCCAACTTTCTTGCAAAAATTAGACTCCTCTTCAGGATGGGAACATGCATGGCATCCTTCAACACCCATATGTTTCCAATCTAAAATTTTAGCTACACTTTCCCTTTGCCAACAATTTGACAAGGCTCACCATCCCCTAAATAAACTTTTCTGAAGTCTCCATGGACATAATCATGGAAAAATTCTCTATTTGGGGTTACATGGAAAGAGACACCAAAATCTAAAACCCAAGATTCTACTTTATCCAAGGAATATATAAGAGCATCTTGTGCAACAATACCTACATCTTTTGCTTCTACCAACCAACAATATTTCTTTACATGCCCTTTCTTTCCACAATTCCAATAGGTGATACTTCCATTTTTGGATTTGGATCTACTACCTATCTTTGACCTTGATTTCTCTTGCTTGATCTTCTCTCTTTGCCATCCCCTAATTTCAACACTTAAAGCATTACCTGATGTTTCCCCTGTGCTTTTCCTGTGAATTTCTTCATTCAAGATTACACTAACAACATCATCAACTTTCAAGATATTTAAAGCAGACATAGTATTACTAATTGCCATTACCAAACTATCCCAACTTTCAAGTAAAGAGCATAAGATTAAGAGAGCCTTAATTTCATCATCAAAAGCTATTTTGACTGAAACTAACTAATTTACTAATCCTCAAAAATCACTAAGATGACTATATACCGATCCACCTTCCTACATTTGCAAATTAAATAATTGCTTCATAAGAAATACCTTATTCAAAGCTGAGGGTTTTTCATATAAATTTGCCAAAGATTCCATTAACTCTACCATTGTCTTTGCCTATGATAAGTTGGAGATCACAGACGATGCCAGGCTCAACCTTATAGTTCCCAGAGCCTTCCTATCAAGAATATTCCATTCTTCATCTTTCATATCTATGGGCTTACTTGAAACTCCACCCAACGGTAAGTACAGATCTTTCTGATACAAATAATCTTCTATCTGCATCCTCCATAATTGATAATTATTGCCATTGAATTTCTCCATTCTTAGTTTACTTTCTTCTGCCATTGCTTTATTCCCACTCAATCAGAAACCCCTAAGAGTGACCTGTAATCAACAAATACTAACTTGCTCTGATGAACCACTTATCAGTGAACCAAGCTCTGATACCAACTATCAAGATCCTCCTTAGAAAACAATTGATTACCTTTGTATAAGCAACTAAACACGGAATTAAACTAGAAGTAATAAGTAACTAAAATTCAGAATTAGCAAAGAATAGATGATACGAGAAACAATACAATCTGTATTCAACTCTTCTAGAAGGAAATACAATGAAGAAATCTCAATCTTTCCACACCTCTTGGGTGTATAGTAATTACCCCTCAAGAGTTCTCTCTCTCTCTCAATCAATTACAACCAACTCAATACTGAGTTGTTCCCTGCAGTGATAATCAACCGAATGGTTGTTGTTGCCTACTCTCATCCACAGACCTTCTTGATCTTCCACCCTATAGATCTAATTGGTCTTGCTTACACTGTGTGTTGTAGATCTTCTTGATCTTACTACCCATAGATCTAACTGATCTTGTACACACACACCCATAGATCTTCTTGATCTTGCTACCCCGCAGATCAACTGACCTTGCTTACCTATAGATCTTCCTGATATTGCACTCTTGTAGACCTTCTAGATCTTACACTTGAGGATCTAATCCTTCTTAGTCCTAATTACAATACAGCCCCATGGGTCTCTTAAATAGATCCCAAACCAAACAATAATTAGAAATGGAGACTCAAGACTAAAATTAGTCTTTACATGCAAACTCACTGTTCATGTAAAATTAGACCAGTTTTGAAAACACACAGGTGACTGACGTCAATTCCTGTCTGACTGATGCCAGCTGACTATAACCAATGTCAATTACTGTATAGCTAGAGATAATTGATGTCGATTGGCCTGACTAATTTTAGTTACTTTGTAACTCAGTAACCTCCACATTTTCATACCAGTGAAGCTTTTAGCTCCACAACTTAACATAACCTATACAAGAGTCTAAATGGGTGATCCCAATGGTCATAAGCATCAAGAAGGATTGGTACATATAGATCTACATTAACTATACACTTTTTAATTTCACCTACATCACTAATTTATTCCCAAACCCATTCATCGATGAGGTCTTGGATGGTGTCATAAGTTATGAAATATATACCTTCACTGATGGTTTTTTGGGCTACCATCAGGTGAAAATCAAGTAGGAAGATAAGTCCAAGATAACCTTTGTGACTGAATGGGGTTGTTTTACTTATAATGTGATGCCCTTTAGACTTAATAATGTGTCATCCATATTCTCTAGAGTGGTGATCATTGCCTTCAAGGACTTCATCCATAGGTTTATTTAAGTCTATCTCAATCATTAGAATATTTATGGCTTTATAAAGGACCACTATGACAATTTATGCCTCATGTTTGAGAGGTTCAAGTAGCTCTAGATATCATTAAACCTGAATAAGTGTGTCTTTGTAACCTCCTTTGAGATATTTCTCAGGCACATTATCTACAAGGATGGTTTTCTTGTGGATCCTATGAAGATAGCCATCATAATTCATCTCTAGACCCCTTCAATGTAGAAATACATTTCCACCTTTCTAGGCCATTATGGCTATTACATGAATTTTATACAAATCTATGTAAAGATTGCAGTGCCCCTGGAGGAGATCCTACACAAAGATATCCCATTCTATTGGGGAGAGACACAAAAGGAGGCTTTTGAAACATTGAATATAAAATTGGCTAGCACGCCAATTCTATAATTCCTAGACTAGAATACTTCTTTCCACATCCATGTCGATGCTTCAGGCTCCATAATTAGTGCCATATTGGCACAACCAAGTGAGGGTAAGATGAACCAACCCATCTCTATTATAAGTAAGAAATTAATGCAAGCATAATAGAATTAAACCTCTACCAAGTGTGAGGTACTAATAATGATCTATGCCTTACAAAAATTTTAGAAATATCTACTAGTAACCCCATTATATTTTTCATTGATCATGAGGAACTCAATTACCTCATAAATATGTTTGTTTTACATAGGTGCATATGTAGATGGAAAGTTATATTCTAGGAATTCTAGTTATCCATTGTTAACCCTATAAAGTAAAACTTTGGGCCAATCCATTTGTTTACATCAATTCTGGTGATGTGGTGACACTGACTAAGGATGACATGCTAGACTCATAATTTTATAGAGTCTAGCACATCTCTAAAGACTTGACAGATATTTCCACTTTCATAACATCTAGGTTTATGCCCTAGACCATGCCAAATAAGGATAAAGAGTAACTTGTGGTTCATGTCACCTCCTTTTAGCTCATTGAGTGGGAGCTATACAAACTAGGGAAAGATGAAGTCCTATGCTAATGTGCTCTAGAACATGAAATAGACTCCATCTTACAAGAAGCACATCATGAAATTATAGGAGGCCATTACATCATAGATGTAATGGTGTGCAAGATATTGCAGTCAAGCTTATGGTGGCTAAAGTTGTTTCAAGATGCAAAGGAGTGTGCCAATGCATGTGACATATGTTAACACACTAGGAAGCCCAACCACTAGGATGAGATGCCTATCATCCCCATTTTTGCCCAGGTGCCATTCAAAAAATGGGCCATTAATTTTTTTGGACCAATAACTCCCATAGCATGGTGTATAGGTTTAAGGTATATTTTGGTAACCACCGACTATTTCACTAAGTTGGTTGAGGCCGCATTGACAAAATACTATACAACCATGATAGTTACACACTTCATCTAGGAGAACATAATCAATCAATATGGGTGCCCATTAAGTCTGACTAGTGACAAGGGCACTCATTTCATCAATGAGATGGTGCACATCCTCTTAACTAAATACATGGTAGAATATCACAAGACCACCCCATATCATCCCTAGGCAAATAACATAGTTGAAGCATTCAACAAGATCCTAGGAATGCACCTAACAAAGATATGTGACATTGGTCACAAGGATTGGGATGATCATGTTTTAGTGGTATTATGGGTGTACCACATGATGTATAAGCACCTAAATAAAGCTACACCCTTTCAACTAATATTTTGTGTTGAAGTAGTTCTTCCCATAAAATTCATCATGCCATCCTTACATATTTCATGGATTAGTCACTTGGATGACCAAGAATATTTGAGCACAAGGTTGGAAGACTTCTATCTTTTGGATGAAAATCACACCGAAGTAAGATGGAGTCAACAAATTTAAAAGGCTCACCAAAAGCTCTGGAAGACAAGCACATTAAGTGCAAGGAGTTGATGGGAGGAGCATTAGTGTTGCTCTATAAATTTAAGTACCTTAAGTACCCATGCGAATTGAAAATAAGGTGGATGGGCCCCTACATTATCTATCACATATTAGAGATAGGTACATGTAATTTATTCATGTTATTTGATAACATGCTCCTACAGCTTTTCAATAGCAACCTATTGAATCCAAAGAGGCTGTAGGATGGTTTTTGCCCCATAAGAACATAGACTTCTTGGTCACTAGTTAGTTTTAGTTGAGATGACTAGAATATAGTTTTGCACAAGCTAAACTATTCTTTTTCTTTTTCTTTTTCTTTTTCTTTTTCTTTTTCTTTTTCATTTTATTCTTTTTTTAGTGTAAAGAGGTAATAAGTGGCATGTGGTGGCCATAAGGACTTATCCATCTGACCTCTCTCACACGATCCCAACTAGGTGAGGTGATTACTTATGCTTTCTAAGTAGTTGAGGCTAGACATCTAAGTGGTGGGTATGTGAGACTCATCAAACTTAGAAATGAAGCACACAAAACATCATGTACAAGGTTTCAAATGAAGGGAGATTTCAAGACCCTACATGAACTACTCTAGCCTTTCACACATAATTCCAATTGAATGAGTCAAGTACTTTCACCCTCTAAGTACATAAGGCTAGACATCTAAGTAGTGGGCACGTGAAACTCACCAAACACAATTAGAATATATAAAAGATCCATGTATATAAGGTGAACATTGTAGGGCTCTTGGAGGCCCAACAACAAGCAACTTTGATGTTTCTATGCATAATACCAGTTAGGTGAGTCAAGCCCATTTGCTTTTTAAGAACCTAGGGATAGATGCCTAAGTCCTTAGGCATGAGGACGTTACCAAACTTTTTAGATGTGAGAATAAAATGATAAAGTACATAAGCACAAAGCTAAACTTTACACCATATTTAAAAATAGGTGCATCAATCAATCATAGGCTAGAGAACAAAGAAGAGGGTAAAGATGCTCAACATTGTTGGGTAAAATAAAGAAGGTGAAGATGCTCAACATGGTTGGGCACAAGGATAAAATTGAAGATTCACATTCAGATAGTGTGTAAGAGAACTAAGAGAGAAGACAAAGCATTAAAGGTTTAGTGCAAGGGATTTATATGGGGTAGGATGGCCCAAGGTAGGATGAGGTGCAAGAAACTAACCAAAATAGAGAAGTGTCCTTAAATTAGAAGTGCAACTAGGATAAAAAGTGGAATTGAAGAGGATAAATTACACATATGTGAGTCATTACACCCAATTTTCCACAAAGAAGGTGAAAGTCACATTAAGTGAACAAGCATGGGAGAAGAATTGTCTAAGATAGCTAGCGTTCACCTAGGTTTGAGTGGGAAGTGACCATTTGAACTAAATTTTACTTCACCAAATTACCGTTAGAGACAATTCAATAAAGTGGTAGTGGAGGAACAAAGATACACATTTAATATATTGATGATAAAGGATTTCCATGAATTTCACAAATTTTTGCATTTTACAAGAAATCTAGGTGCCACCATGCCATAAAAGACCTACATTAATAATGGAAGATAATAAAAGGGTATAAATTAACAAGTGGTAGACTTACTTAGGTTATAAATCTTAAAATAACTTGAGACTTAACATAAACTTAAATCAAAAAATAGAGAGATGAGGTGAAAAAACCCTATTCTAGTGAGAATTTGAGTACTTTTAGGCATGAAGAGTGAATGATTACATGCTAGTAAGGATCACATTCATAATAAGAGTGATTTGGAGAAGTATGGAGAAAAGATTATATAGAAACCAAATAGCTGTAAAAGAGGATTGATACCCTAGCTACCATTACAAGTTAGTGAAGCTTGAGGGTCAAAGGAATAATCACATATCCTGCAACTAAAGAAGTGCCACTGCCATTCAAGGATTAGATAAACCACACCTTATATATTTTAACACACGTAGGTTTGGGATGGTGAATAAATATAAGGGATCAAGCTCTGATCTGGCACAATAGGACCCAAAATGGGCATGTATAGCACCCAAAGTGGTCACTATGAAAATAGCAGTGTAGAGGGTAGAAGAAGTGAGCGTGGCACAAGTGGACACTAAAGCACTCATCAAAATTTCCCACCAAGTAATGTAGTTCCCTCTAGATGTCATGATAGGGGAGGATTAGCACTCTTTTGTGCATGCTTTCTAGCTAAAAAATTATAACCATCACACATCCAGTCATCTGTAGGACCTCATGTAAGATTATATGGTCGACATAAGGTGGAATATGGTGCAAGGTGATGCCCTATTTAATATCTCAATCTAGGACAAATTGATCACTTATGGTATAACTCAACTTTATGATTTTCCATGATTTAGGAATTTGGAGGATCTATTATAATTCCTACTCTCATGTGTCCACAAATACTGCATCTACTTTTTAGGAAGATGCATGAATATTTTTTTGCAATTGATAAAGAGAATAACTAGGCTTCTAAACACTGGTAAGGACATCCATTAGATGATGGATGATGATTAAGAGGTGGAGCACATATCCCATCTCCTAAAGTATTTCAATGGGGGTTTTGCATTCCCCATTAAGGAGTGTAAGGATCCCTACATGAGGGCAAAGGTGTGCCTTATAAGCTCCAATCTATGCCCATGTAGTTGATGGATTGTTGTGACTAAGGTGTACCTTTACATCACCTATCACATGGCATAATGCATGCAATTAAACATTACCAAATTCATCTTCAATGAATTTGTGAAGAATGCATAAGAGTACCACAAGGAAAAGCGGACATTTAGATGGGGATCCATCCTCATCCTCATCATCATAGAGGAGATTTGGATTCCAAATAGGGATAAGGACAACCTCTGGGTTCATCTAGGGCACAATGAATCTTAGGTGCATAATTACAAAGACTTCATGATCCCCCCTCTTTTAGCACCAAATATAAGACTCACATCATAGGTTGGTGTAAGAAATACATAGATACCTTCAAGCTAGAATGGTACATCCCTTAGGGGCTCCCTCAGAGTATGTTCAAAATGGTAGCCTTTTCCATAATACAGCACTATTGTGTAGTGTTCTTATTGTTGGTTGATGGTAACATGTTAGGGTGGCTAAATCTCCCCTACACCTTTTTAGCAAGATAATTTAGGGATGCATTGCATTAAATCCTTAATACACAATAATTAGGCATTCTAGTCAAGGAACTAGATGTGGAAAGGCTCAAGAGGAGGCACTAGTTCACTTGAGTAGATGGGAAGGCCATTGAGGATGAAGAGCATGAATTGGATCGCCCAAATATCCACCCCCTTTAGGAGGAAATCATACATGGCCACATCCATAAGCTCTAATTTGAGATGAAACCATAGAATAAGGGCCTCAACACCAAGTATAGTGAAAACCCTTCAATCCAGATCAGTGATGAAGTAACTCTGACACTAACAGAGAAGAAGTCTCCAAAGAAGAAGAGGGGGGAGACTTTGGAAGAGATAGAGGAGAAAATAAGGCTCAAAATCACCTCAGAATAAGAATCCTCTCCTTTGACCTCCATAAATAAGTGTATGTGATTCATGTCAAAGGCTTCCCCTAGCACAAATAATAAGGGGAAGGTTCTTCCTATGGTGCCCAAGGTAATATTATCTAACATAGAGGAGGAAGTGGAGATGGAGGAAGAGATAATTGGGAGGGGCATATACATCATGCCTAAGGAAGATGTTTCCTCATTGAGTAAATGGACCCCCTCTCTATCCCTTTGGATTGAATTGGAGAAGAAGATGCAAATATAGAGGAAACTTAACCTCAGTGATGTTGATATAGAGAAATCACTAGAGATGGAGGAATGAAGAGAAGCAATGACAAAGCCCAGAATGTCTAAAGAAGCCATTGAGATGGTTGAGGCCAAAGACTATAGGAAAAAAATGGAAGAGTGCAAGGCATAGGGGATGAAAGGAAAGAAGGAAGTAGAAATAGTTAAGAATCTTGGTGAGGTGGAAGTGCATAGAGAAATAATACCCATAGACATACCAACTGAACAAGAGTTAAAGGAAAAATGGGAGGACATGGGCCAAGACCAAGAGCACATCGATGCAGTGCTAAAGTTGCACCACAAATGAGAGGTCATGAGGGCCAAGGACATGTCCCAAGATGAAATTTATCAAATAGAGGCTGAGGAGATAAAGGCATAAGAGAAGAAATACAAGCCATAGGCCAAGAAAAGGAAGGCTAAGAAGAAAAAGGTCAAAAGATAAAAGTCTAAGAGGAAATAAATAAAAGAGAAGGTGGCCCAAGCAAAAAGGGCTAAAATGAAAAGAGAGAGAGAGGAAAAGGTTTTCATTCATGTGGAACTTAGAAAGGGGAAATCAATATAAGAATAACCTATCATCCACCCCATCCTAGCAAAGGAAGTTTCATAATAGGCATGCCCTAGTTCTGAAGGGGTGCTTGAAGGTAAGGAAGGCAGTGTTGACACCTCAAAAGAACAACAAGAAAAGGTAGTAGAGACCCCACTAGGGAAAGAGGAGAGTAAGGTTGGTTTTGTGGAGGTTCATACCAAAGAAACATAATGAGAAGAATAAATGAACAAGGGGGAAAATATTGAGGAAGAACCCCTCCAAAAATAAAATAGTGAAACTAGCGTCAAAGAGAGAAGAGGAAAACCAAGGGGAGAAGTCTGATGAATAACCCATAAGAGAAGAAGAAGAAGAAGAAGAAGAAGAAGGTATTGGATAAATCCCTAATGCCATTAGAGGGGAGTAGGATCATAAAAAACTAACCATTGAGGATGAGGAGTATGAGCCAAGCTATAGGGAGAAAGTGCAGAGAGGGTTCACCTAGCATGATGACTTTTATATGATGGAGTACATGCCCCCTTGAGCTGCCATGACCTTGATGCACCATCAAGTTTCCTCAGCCCTCAATTGCTACATGGATGAGCCTCAGTTTGAGGTGCCTATGAAATTGATTTGAAGCACCAAGAAATTAGAAGAGGGGCATGACTACTAGCTCATGAATCCTAGGGATATGAACCTTATGATGTCAGCTAATGCTCTCTTCAAAATGGCCTCCAAAGTGGCATACAAGAACATTGTTAATGATGTTTGCATTGTCAAGTGGAGATACTTTGCATTCAAATCAGAAGAAGAGACAAAAATAATGAAGCTAAAATTCTAGTAGCTGGTCGAGCATGTCAAATAAGTAGATCCATCCTTTTTGGATGGTGTTGATACTTTGGAAATGCAAGAGGTTGATAAGGTTTATGCACTAGTAGAACAAATTCTCCCTTAGATAAAGTTGCTGCTAGAAGAATAAGAAGACCCCAGTGAAGCCATAAAAAGAGAGATAAATAAAAATCTTGATGCAATAGAGGACCTCTTCACCAAACTGGAAGATGGTATAAAAGAAGTGCATACCATCTTTTGCAACTTCACCACTCAAACATCAGTCATCAGTGCAAACCTTTAAAATTTGAAAGAGGAGAAGGATTCTTTGGTGAATCATTAATTTACTATAATTAAGACCAAACATGCCTAGGTTATGGCACAGGTGAATACTTTAAGCACCTAGCTAAAGATCTACAATAAAGACCTAGAGGCACTCTTTCATGCCTTTCAAACAAAGGCAAGCAAAACAAGGGGATATTTTAGATGGCAAGGTGAGAAGAGTGAAGGAAAGGATGGAAGCCTATAGGAAATAATTGGAGAACATGTATATGCTCACATTTGAGGTTGAATCAATAAAAGTAGAAGGCACCATTCAAGGTAGAATTGTAGTAGAGTACACCCAAATTTTGCTCAGCAAAGGTGTTGAAAGACTAGTCTAAGGGTATACTAGAAATTTTTTATGGGGAAATGTTGGGCCCATTTTTATGATACCAATTGGACCATGCCAACTTATCACATCTTAACACATGGTAATCATTACAAATGATTTCTCTTTTGAAACTATTAGTGTCAGTTAGAAGAATCTTCAAAGATCTTATACCATCTAGCAGGTAGTTGCTTAGTGCTTAGATCCTTAGGGACATCCCTATTAGTGCTTACACATGGTGGTTAGAGAGCATGAGTGTTATAGTAGTGGATCCATTGGCATAATGACTCATAATGATAGCTCAACACCCAATGTGCACCCTTCCAACCTAGGAAGTAGATGCCCCTTTGCTTATAAAATGATATTGCACCTAAAGAATAGGGGGTGGTAATTAATGTTAGTGAAGTTATACTAAAATATAGAGATACCATTAGTATATAACAATTGGTATGAACTATGTTAATAATTCTAAATGTATAGCCTGAGCTTGCCTATGAGCTGCTAGGAATGAATAGTTTCAAAGATGAGCACATGCTTTGTTTTCATGTTATGAACTTTACTAAAACTTTGAATTAATGAATAATGTTACTGAGAACATTTGAGTTTTGATCTTATTTTGATGGTTACAACATTATTTTGTGTTTATGACTTGAATCTAATAGTTTTGATAGTATGAATTCTATATATATGAACATGTTGTCTTATGAAGGTTTACTCCTGATGTCAATGGCATCTTTGTTTAACATAGAAAACCCCCAATAGGCTATAAATTATCCTAAGATTTGAGATAGGCATGTGCTTAATCCTTGACCCCTATGCCTAGAGTTCTCTCTAGATGAATGAGCATCTGAGTATGAGTAATTCCCTTATTTAAATATGCACTTGAATGGCACTTTACTTATTATTTAAAATACTTTCACCCATAGAAAACTAGAACTAGTATAATATCAACTTACACTACCATGCTTAAAACTAATCCCCTTGAATAGGCTCACACCTATTGATATACCTAGAATAGCTTTGCATTGATAAACTACATAAGCCCATTATGCTAATGAATAATTCCCATCGAGACTAAGGTTGTACCATTTTTCTACTAGCCTAATGTGGGCACTGGTCCCTTCACTACTACACTTTGGGTGAGTGCACAAGGCTTGTGCATTATGTGAAATTAATGTTAGTACCATAGTGAATTTAAATGTTATGCACCATAGACATTTATAATGCTTTTGCCTAGTTGTATCAAGGATAGAACTGACTTGGATTGATTGCTAAGTAAATAACTAGGCACATAATATAAACAAAGAGACTTTTATACAACACATTTCTTGATTACCCCTTTGGTGTAGATGTGTAGGATCTTTTCCAAGAATAATTGTGAGTGCTTTATGATTTGAAAATGTGGAATATTCCTCACACTACCCTTTCCCATGATTTTCAGTATTTCATCAAGCTCTGCACCTTGGATTTATCCTTAAACCTTACCAAAATAGTGTTTCTGGGAGATATATATAACTATTCATACAAACCAATTCCATGAATGGGATCTCATGAGAGTGCACTATGAGATCCAAGTGTTTACCAAGCCATTCTAATGCATTTGGATGTAATTTCTTCAATATTTTCTCCACCGATTCACCATTATGGTTTTAGGGAGGTTTAAAGGGGTTTGGATTATTAGCAATGGTTCATAAAGGTTAGGCCCATAACATATGAACCAATACCACTAGTTTCTTCTATACAAGACCCCTCAACTTTCCCAAAATGTTCAGGACCCCATGTAACTATTCCATATAATTTTGATCTCATCAAGTTACTCTTCAAGCGATAATTGTGCATTTTGTTCACCCATAAGACAATTTTGAGCCACAATGACCAATTATGATCCTTCTTAAATAAACATATTATTTCTCACACATTTAAAAATCCTTGAAAAAAATCACCATGATGGTTTGAGGTCTTATCTAATCTCCTTTTTATCATTTATTTAAGTCTTCAAGCAATCATGATTTGAGAGGGTTTTAAACCAACAAGCCTAACGGTAGATTTGTTGTATCTTGATTAAAAATTAGAGATATGAGTCACTTGGACACCATTTTTGGTATTAAATCCACACTTTAGAGCCTTTAAATCATCTATACTAGCTTGATTGAGCCATGTACTTCTTCTTTATGTACACATAATCTTCTACCTAAGCACCTAGGCATGTCTGCAAGTGACTATTAGAAATGGAGGACCATTTAAGTGGACATTTTGTAACTCCTTGAGACCTATTGATCCCTCTCCCTCATCATAAACATGTAGAATGTGCAGACCCCTTTCAATTTCTTGCATATAGGCTTAGATCAGTCCTTTTAGGCTTGATCTATACACTATCTACCTTACACATGCAAACCATTAGGCCATTTGGGTGCTTACGTAACTTGGGGAGACTATTAAGAATATTTAATGGCCCAACTACCTCATTTAGAATAAATTAAGGGTGAAATTTTCTAATCAAGTCTTAATCAAGGTTTAGAAAGGGTTTTGGTGGCATACCATCTTAACGATGGTTCATATAGTATACGCCTCAAAAATGAAACCTTTTTCCATGGATGTCTAGTCCATAGACCCTTTAAAATCACTTGAATATCTCTTGGTCCCATGCATACTATATTATGAGTATTGAGTGAAATTTAGTGACCTTCGAGCTCTTGATAAGCATTATTGGTGGGTTAACAATCTTAGGGATTGTTCATAGAATTGGGCTCCTAAATCCCACTCTTTCCTTCATGGATCTTGAGTGAATAGGGGTCCCCAACTCCCCCAAGATAACTATGTTTGATTCATCATGCCATGTGAGATATGAGTTCTTGAGTTGGCAACTCAACATGGATGATTAGGGAAATAGAGCTCAATAGGGGTGATAAGACCAAAATGGAACTTTTATGCTTTCCTCTACCTAGAACAACTCCTTCAAGTCTTTAATCATAAGCATACAACTCCTCATATCCTTTAATCTACTTGGGGGTGGTTTGGATCTGCCACTAAGGTGCAGATGCAGTCTTGAGGGTCAAGGATGGCTTTAGGTCTTATAGGCTTAGACTGAGTTAAGACATTAAATCACTTATAGGTAGTCATTGATGGCTTTAAGGTCACCATATCATCCTTTTCCCTCTTATTTATACATTATACATATGCCCTTAGTTACCCTGACCACCATCTTAATCCCTCTCTCTATAAGAACTGCATTGAGTCTCATTTCCTAGCCTAAGTGTTTAACCAGTTATATTAGAGGCCTAGGTAGCACCTATGTCTTATCTTCTTAACTATGGGTGGAATTTGGTAGGCTCATGTAACAATGTTCTTATATTCATATAAAATTCAAAAATTGGTAACTTGATCATGGCTAATGACACCCAACTAATAGGTCCCTTTTGTTTGCTCTCATGACCCTCATAGGCTTGTTTTCACTAATTCTTAATTCCAGAATCGATCCCAGATGAGCTAGACTCCTCTTTATATGACTAATCCATCCCCTCAAGTCCTATCTACTTAATATAATAACACTACACTAGTAATATAATTCCAATGCCACTCCTATCTAATTTTGGTGTTGTTGTCCAAATCTATTTCTGGCCCTAATGGTCAATTCCTTCTAGTTCCCCATCCTTCTCCTTTTTGACCTAACATGATAAAATTCAATCCATGACCAATAGATACCCATAAAATCCCATTCAAATATCATTTGGAAAAGGTTGGAAAATATCACTAAGAAAGCAAGAATACAAGTAATACTACTCAATCAATCTTCCCTATTCTCTACATATAGCTAGCCAAAACACTTACAAGCTTATTTAAATTCCTTACACCAATCCTTAGACATATCAAGTTTATCTAGTTTAGAATTATGCATCTTCATACACTCAATTTCATAAATCACATCAAATGGGAGAACTACATATGGCTTGATCCCTCTTCAAAGTATTGGTATATAGGTAGTGTGCCCACACAAGGGGTGCAAAGCACATCCAGTGCATCTTACACACACTAAACCCCTCCCCCCTCTTACTCAAAATTGGTTAAAACATAATGAAAGATAGGGTTTAAACAAAGAATATAATCTACAAGGAACTCTATAGATTTTTATTTGTCGAAACTTCATAGACAAGGTCACACAAACCTACTAAACAAAACCTAGAAAGTTTAGATCTTTAGGACAACAGTGATAGAGGTGGACAATAGTGCTAGTGCCACTCCTGTTCAATTCTTGCACTCCTATCCAATCATAAAATGAAGTCTAAATCTCAGTTTATGATATTATCCCAATCCCTCATAGTCAATATCAACCTCTATCTCAATCAGATCAACATAGTTCTAAGCTAAGTTATATTTTCCTCTATTCACTTGCTATTTTTAGAAAGTCTAAACAACAATCAGAATTAAAAAATTAGTAAGTTAATTATGGCATAATAATTGACTAATCTTACTACTTAGACCCTTTAACTAATTAAGAATAATACACTGATATTCCCAAGATCATTAAATCATTTGGTGAACTTGACTTACTTCATTTGCGCATAAAAACCCTAGAAACCCTGGGGTAATATTACTCTTTATTTTTCTTATTTTTTTACATGCATAATAAAATCAAAAATTAGCATTAAATTTTAAAATTTCCTAGTAATTTTAAAATAATTTTCTTTCAAACCCTAGTTACCCATACTAGGTCCCAATATTTTTCCAAAAAATTTCCAATCATTTTTTAAATTTTTCCTAGCATATTTAAATTACAAAATCCATTCAAATTTTAAAATTCAATAGTAATTTTCAAAAATATATATTTTTCAAAACCCTAATTGCATCTACTAGGTCCTGTTAAATCACTAATTTTTTAATAAATTTATAATTTTTTACTTGCATATATAACTAAAAAAATCACTTTCAATTTCAAATTTTTAGAGTAATTACTCAAATAATTATATGTTAAAACCCTAGTTGCCCACACTAGGTCCCATTGCTTCTTGAGATATCACCTTACATGTTTCAAAATTTTTTATCCCTTTTTTACAATATCTAGTTGACTATTTTTAGGAATTCATATTTCCTATATTCATTACTTTCATTTTCTATCACTTTGTCTATTAAAAATTATTGCAAAAAATCTAATGAAATCTCAATTTGTTTTCCTATCTTAACAATGGCCCAATACACCAGTTTTGATGAAACTAATAAAATGGAAATTCAAGAACTTTTAACTAAACACCTTGACATGCAAGACAACATGCTTAAAATACTTCAAGAGGAATAAAAAAAGGTGAACAATGGTCAATATTCTCAAACCATAGAGAAACCAGTTGTAAATGACACTATGATGGAAATTATATCTCAACAACCCTTATAATAACCCAACCTACCTCTATGCTCCCAACTATAGCTAGTACATCCCTATCTCCTAATGTGGTATCCTTTATGCAAGAGATTAGATCTCTTCAATCCAAGATGCTACATCTTGATCAAGGTGCTTCTAGACCTGCATAGGCTTTGGATTCTTTTGCTTTATTACATACACCATTGGCATGTCACATTGCTTCTACACCCTTTCCACAAGGTTTCATTTAATCCAACCTTAATTTATATGATGGCAAGTGTGATCTAGAGACACATTTGAGATATTTTCACGTAGAATGCTTGGACTATGTACCAAATGACTGGTTACTTACCAAGCTATTTCCATGAAGCCTAAAGGATTATGCTTTACATTGGTTTTACAGTCTACCAAATTAGTCAGTTAATGCATTCAATTCTTTAGTTGACATGTTCCTAGCTCATTTTAGCATTAATATTGGTGATGAGGTTTCATATGCTCAAGTTGCAAAGGTCAAATGAGCATCTCACAGATTATGTTCTTTGATATAAGACTATCTTGGCTAAGATGACTAGCCCCATGGCCTATCAAGAGTTATAGGATCTCTTCAAACAAAGTCTTCTACCAACTTTTCATGAATCAATTATATTCAAAATATTTTCTTCCTACACTGAATTGTGTCACACACTAAAGGAAAGAAAATTCAAGTTAATTTCAATGGGAAAACTCAAGTACACAAGCATCTCAGACGCAAAAAGCAAGAGTAACAGCAAAGTCCCATACAAAGTTAAGGTCAATGATTATAAGAGTCAGAAGTAACCTACAGTTAATGTCACTTCAGAACCCCTTCAATGAGTGGTTTTATCAACACCTCCTTGGCATACCTTTACCAATCTACCCATTTCTCTAACCAGATTTTTACAATAGTTATTAGAATGCAACATCATATCTCTACCTCTTATTTAGGAAGTTGACCCAACAATGCCTCTTCCACAAGGATATGATCAACATGCATTTTGTGAGTTTCATAGGGCACCAACCCATACAACAAAAAGATGATTTTGAGACACAAGATACAAGATTTAATAGATGGAAATCATATTGATCTTGGCACTTTAGTTGAACCTCCTCAAGCCAAGCCAACATAGGATAAGGCATTGAAAATATTTTTAGATACTTTTTCACAACATTCCAAATAGGAAACAAGGGATCAATCAAGGGTTCACCATGCATATCATGCACATCCTCCACTAGATACATACAGGGCACATTTAGTTGAGTTACATATTTTGAGCAACATGATTGGTGTATACAATTCCAAAGTTCTAACTAGACCTTCCATCTCATTCCATGTCCTTTGCCTATACTCCTCTATGTGATTGTGGCTTTCATGCCAATTTTGCTTGTTTCAATTATATATGTATGTGGAATTTGAACCTACCTTAAATGTTTGATTTCTAGTTTGAGTGACATGTGCCCATGTCCCTTATTTTCTTGGACCCTTGGCCACCCTTGTATGCTTCTTGTGTCTTGCCTTATGTTCTTATTGTTTGATTGATTCTCATCATTTTCAATGTCATGATCCATATCATGCATTTATCTTGCTTTCTTGGATGCCATGTTGGACATCATGCTCCATCCCTCCAACTAATAACTAATAACTAAAAACTAACTAGACTTTCATTTCCATTTTAGTACATTAAACATATTCTTACATTGTTATATCTATCTAGGCATACCCCTATTGATCTAATAATTTCTCGCTACAACCCATGCTATATCTTGAGATATCTTGTTAATTATCATTGTTATAGCATGTATCTTTACAGCATAACACACTTATAGGGATATTTATTCTAAAGGAAGTCATTGAAAGGTATTCATTCCTACCCTTAAAAGAGGGGGAAATAAATAAGGGTTTTGTCATAGAGATCAAATCTCCTAAAAATCAAAAAAGTAGCATTCAAAACACCCAGAATAGCAACTAGACATCAAAATAGTTAGAATAGACCAGGTAGATAATCAAGAATCTAGTATAGTTACCAGATTTGGCCTTAGAAAATAGTTCCCAACTTGGATAACATCATCGATTCCACTCCTATCCACTTTTATTTCTCTTATCTAAATAGTATAAAAACTAGATTTTCTAGATATAGATAGAAAGGTAAGTTTAGTTATAATTTGTCAGCTATAATTTAGACCAAATTTAGTAGTTTTAGTACAATTTTTCTTAAAGAATCCAAATATAGGGGGACTCATGCATGACATGATGGATCTCACTTCTAGTTTCAAATAGGGTAGTTGGTACTTCTATATCAGAATCCATGTTTCAAACACTAGTGATTGGGGCCAATGTGCATCACAAATTTTTTTTCTTTCTTTCTCAATCCAACATTACCTGGGCATTCTCAGCAATTGCATGCCTTATTCCATCTATAGGTGGTTGGCATCATTTTTCAGTCACTTTCATACAAGCCTAAATTATTGAGTTCCTAAGTGGCTTTCATATAAGGCTAGTGCACCAGTTTCAGAGTGGCTTTCATAGAAGCTTAATCTCCATCTTTTGGAGTGGCCAAGAGTAGCCTAGTTTGCATTATACATATGACTATCCATGCCAACATTGTCAAATCATAGTAAATTCATGGGCTTCAAGATCCATCTCATATGACACACATTCCATACTGGTATCAGTTTATAACTTCACTTCATAAGGCAATGATGGAGCCAAAGGAATAGCTAGCCTTTGTATTCTTGAGCCACCTATTTAGAGGGATTGGACACATAGTCAAAACATTGATCAACACATGTAAGATCATCTAGCTTCACTTATTAGGCATTGATGGAGTCAAAGGGCTAGCCTTTTGCATTCTTGAGCCACTTTCAAGGAATTAAGCACTCAGCTCTATTCAAGATATTACTCTTGGTTCAACACACATCCAACATCACCCAGCACATCTAGCATCACTTAGTATCATAACAGGTTTTATATTAGTTTGCTTACCTAGTGAGGTGTATTTTTTCCTTTTTCTTCCTCTCTCTCTTACCCAGCTTTGTACATTCTTATTTTAGATATAGCATATCTAGTAAGAATTGATCTACTCTTTGTTTTCTCTTATAAATTTACACTTCACAACATGCTCTCACTATGCACACTCGGCATCACATAGCTTAATGGGCTTCACCCTTGTAGGTAAGTTTAGGTACACTTTTATTTTTCATTTATCCTAGTATTTTTCTTTGTTGCATCATGAGAATAAATGGGGGCAAATGTAGTCATATAAAATGCAAAAATTGGTAACTTGAGCATGGATAATGACACCAACCCATAGGTCCCTCTTACTTTCTCTCATGACCCTCATAAGAATTTTTTCACTAATTCCCAATCATTTGTAGCCTTCAAAACTTGATCCCAACTAAGCTAGACTCCTCTTTACATGACTAATCCATCCCCCCAAGTCCCATCTACTTAGGACAATAGCACCACACTAATACTATAGAACCAATGCCACTCATGCCCACTTTTGATGTTGTTGTCCAAATCCATGTATGGCCCTATCGGTCAATTCCTTCTAGTTCCCCATCCTTCTCCTTGTCAGCCTAATTCAAGTAAATTCAATCCATGGCCAATAGATCCCTATAAAATCCCATTCAAATATCATTTGGAAAAAGTTGGAAAATATCACTAAACAAGCAAGAATGTAAGCAAGACTACTCAAGTAATCTTCCCTATTCTCTATATATAGCCAACCAACACACTTAAAATATTATTCAAATTCCTTACACCAGTACCTAGCCATCTCAAGCTTATCTAGTTTATAATTTTGCATCTTCATGCACTCAATTGCACAAATCACATCAAGTGGGAGAACTACATATGGTTTGATCCCTCTTTATATTATTGGTATGTAGGTAGCATGCCCACACAAGGGGTTTCAAGCATGTCTAATGCATCTTACACACACTAACCCACCCCCCCCTTCTTGATTAAAATTGGTCAAATCATAATAAAATATAGGGTTTAAATAAAGGATCTTCTCTATAGGAATCTCTATAAACTTCTAACTACCAAAACTTCATAGATAGGGTCACATAAATTTGTTGAACAAATATCCTCAAGACAATAATAATAAAGGTGGATTATAGCACTAGTGCCACTCCTATTCATTTTTGACACTCTTATCCAATCATAAAATTAAGTCCAAATCTTAATTTGTGATATTGTCCTAGTCTTGCATAATCAATATCAGCCTCTATCTCAATCAGATCAGCATAGTTCTAAGTTAAGTTATATTTCTCTCTATTCACTTGTTATTTTTAGAAAGTCTAATCAATAATCAGAATTAACAAATAAATAAGTTAATTATGGCATAATTATTGATTGATTTTACTACTCATACTATTTAACTAAATTATGAATAATACACCAATATTCCTAAGGTCATTAAACTAGTTTTCAATATCTGACCTTATTTTTTGGGGCTTAGCCTCCCCTATGTCTGCTAACAACACTTACATACATAGTCATAGACTAAGGTCTATGTGTCCTAGGTATCTAACTCAAACCAGGCCACCCTCTTTCTTGACCATACCTGTAGTAACCTTGGGTAGGATGAATGTTATTAGAGAAGATTAATGTAGTAACCTTGGGTAGGATGAATGTTACCATGCCATTTATATTAGTTAGTCCTCCCAACTAGCTAGGTAGACTTGAATGTACCTATACATGCTTAAGCCATCTCATTTCACTCACCTTTTCAAGTTTCTTTATATTTCAATAGAATGACCTTTATGTTATGACCATCATCTCAATCTAAGCTCTCCCTTTATGTGCATATATCATTTCATGTTCAAAGTTGTGGATAGACTACCTACAGTCTTGTAGGTAGTGATCTAGGTATGTTGACTATCAAGGGATTTTTAAGCATGTTCCTAATTAAAAAGAGTGATTCTATTTTATGTTTGAGACCTAGTGACCTTCCTTGAATCTATATCACACCCCTTTAAGATAGTTATCTTTATAATCTATGACCTTTTTTTGCATTTTGAGACTTAGTTGTATATGATGGTTTTGAAACCCTTTTAATTTTGGGCATGAGTTAACCCCTTAAACTTGGTTATGCTTTCTCAATAGTTTTCATGCTTTAATAATCCTTATTCTCATAGTCTCAATGGTTCTTGGTAGTACTATATAGCATTTAGACCTTATTTCCATGCCTTGGGATTGGATAAAAGGGTTTGAACATGTAGGTAATGGTTTTAGGATCTTATGGAACATTAACTTCAAACCAAGACCTATTGATAGGTTAAATGGTTTGATGGAACTATGAAATAGCATATACCTTTTAAGATATACCATGAGGACTATTGACTTATGTTTAAGGCCACATATGGGGACCCTAGACACCCCCATTGACACACTCAATAGGGAATGACATATGTATTTGGTTACTCAAACACATGAAGGGAGGATTTAAAACCTTAACTTCTAATAATAAACCTTAACTTCCACTAAGTAGGTCTATAAAGGCGTTAGAGTACTAGTTCATGGTTTCTTGCCTATGAGGGCCATCATGAAGTCTTATCTTTATTAGAGAGACTCTTCCACATTGTTTATGATACCTCTACTACCTCTATGGTGTCCTAATGACCCTTGATAGCCATCTCCATGGAACACTCTATTCTCATTTGCAATGAAGTTCAAATATATAGGTAGTCCCATTTGAAGGCAAGATCTTAGGATAGTTTAGGGTCCATTGGTGATTAGGTGCACCATCAATGATGAGAAACTTGAATGGATCCTTTAAAAATCAATAATAATTATCAATAGGTTATTATTGACATATACTATGCATTAAAAAATCCTAAAACACCATGAAAACATTACCTACAGTCTGCACATGTGACCATATGAAGATTTATTTAATTCCACAACCACACACATGTGAACTAAGTATGGAGAATGGAATGGTATGACCTTGAAGGATTGTATAAGACATGTAAAATCATTATTTTCCTTAAACAAGCTAGAAACACATTGAAACCATTCCATTCTTGACCCTCTATGGATGTAGAATACCATTGTAGAAGACATGTAAAATCATTATTTTCTTCAACCAAGCTAGAAACACACTGAAACCATTCCATTTTTGACCCTATGTGGATATAGAAGACTAGTTTGACTACCCTAATTTCTTAATAATGGTTCATAAATCATAGGTCACCAATCTAAAAACCAATGCCAAGGATCAAAAGGCGATCAGACCCCTTTCCTATGGGCAAGAGCTCAGGTTGCCATCTTCTCTCTCTTGTCCATATTGAATAAGAACTTGAGGTGTTATCCATGGCTAAAAATGAGGATGATGGAAATGAGGGGTTATTTTTTTATATTTATTAGATTTAAACTCATGTATTCTCTCACATGATGTTTGAATTGAATCCCCTCTACATATCCCTGACTCTTTCTGACCACATTCATACTATACAAATCTATACTTACTTGAAAACACTAGTTTCTTGCATTTTCTCAGGTTTTTAGACCTTAAAATGTTATTAGTGGGAAAGAGGATGGAAAAGAGGGGTCAAAATGTAGTTTAAAACATGAAGTATGAATAGGTAAGTTTAATATCCATTTTTCCTACGTGTGGGCCCCTTTAGTGGACAATAAAGCATTTGACTCATGAAAAGACATCCATTTTACATATGAAACTATTTGATCATGGCATTATGGTAATCATAGAGTCTTTTGAGGGTATGATTGATGGTATTAGTGGTGTTTTTTGGTCAAACTAGCAGCATTCTATGGTTAAACACCCCTTTTGAAAGGAATAGATATGATCTCAAGTGAAGGTTCAAAAAGAGGTGACTTTAATATCAAACAAATGACCTCAAAACATGTTAAGGACCTTGAAAAGGTTACCACATATTATTTATAGCATATTTAACCCTATGATCTTATCCTCTCTTGAAAGCTTTCAGCATTTTTGGATGGATTTATGACAAGTCATAAGCTTATCATAGCTCCTCACTTGACTTGTTGCCTTGGCATGATGACCTATGATCCTCCTTTTGAGTTGCCTAGACACTTCAAGAAACACAATAGGGTGACCAAGGTGAGTTTATGTATTCATGGCATATTTTGACTCATTTTTAGGCCTCAAGGGTATAAAGAAGTCAACATTACTAGTGACTCTAAAGGATTGACTTGCCTTCTGGACAAGAGGACCCAAGATCTCTTATACATCACTCGTGTCTAGATGAATACTCTTATTTGAACTAACACCTCATGACTAATACCTTACAGACCTAAAATACTATAAAAATATATATAAGACACACAACAAGACACAAAGGAAACACATCAAGGACACATAACAAAAAATAACAAGAACATAACCAAACAAGTAACCAATAAGGCATGTGATATATCACTTAGAAGAAGGAAACCTAAACTACTATGTACAAAGATGGTTTTATGATTCCTTGTAATAATACTTAAGGAACACCCCATTGATAGGGATAGGGATTTCCTCACCACTCAACTTGGACAATTGGAAGGAATTATGTTCTTTATAGCTAGTAATAACATATGGTCCACTCTAAGGACTATCAAACTTTGAGTGCTTACCTAGTTTAGCACAATCTTCATCCTAATTGAGTACAATGTCACCTTGTTGGAAGGTCTTTGAAGAATATCTCTTGTCAAATGATCTCTTGACCTGATCTTGATGGGACCACATGGTATGCATAGCATCATCCCTTGTCTCTTTCATCTCCCTTAATTCATTTATTCTCACCTCTATTGCATCATTCTCCATGAGTTCAAGTTAGTGTGTAAGTTCCAAGGCTAAAAGTTCAAGTGATATGGGAAGCATTTCCTTTTTTCCATAAAAAATAATATATGGTGACTATCCAATATCCCTCTTTGGAGTGATCTTATATGCCCATAAGTTTGTCCTTAGCTTGGTATGCCACTCCCTTTGGTTGTCCTCCATAATTCACCTTATGATCCTAATTAGATTCTTGTTGGTGGACTATGTAAGTCCATTACCCTATGGATAGTAATTAGATGAATAACTAAGGTATATTCCATGGATAATATCCCACTCATTCACCCTTTCACTACTAAAGACAAGTGCATTTTTTGATATGATGGTGGAGGGGACCCCAAATCTAGTCACTAGACTATCATTAAACTCCAAAACTAAGTTCTCATTTTCCTCCTTAAGTGCAATTACCTCCACCCACCTAGTAAATTAGTCCATAGTATTCAATACCCACTTATTTTATACACTATATAGAGGTTGAATCATACCTATAAATTCTAGGCCCCATTACATGAAGGGTTGCTCCACTTGAATAGGCTTGAAAGGCAAGGCAGTTAGTCTTTGTTTTCCTTTGAACATAGCACATTTTTGGAACCTCTTAACCCAAGCATGAGATTCATTTTAAAAACATGAATAAAAATAGCCTACTCTTATGATATTTATTTTTTTGGTATTTCCTTCAAAGTTTCCTCCTACAGGCCCATCATGAAACTGGTCTAGGAGCTTATCAATTTAGCTAGTTTCTACACACCTCAAGAGCATGCCATCAAGGTGGTTTTTGAAGATCACCCCATAAATCAAGACATGACGAATATATTTAATTCTAAATTACCTCCTTCTTATATTATTTATGCCCTTAGGACATTATCTTATTTGTATGAATCTAACCATGTCATGAGTCCATCTAGAAGAAGATGTAGGTGCAATTGCTTGTTGATCATTTTACATTGCTAAAACCACTTCCTTGTCCTCATTCACATCTATTTCAAGGTTTTCACACAATACCCTACCCCTAAAAAACTTTTTTACCTTCACTTATATGTCATATTCCATCTATTTGGTCACCCAACCATATCTCTTTTCACTCAAGTCCCTATTAAGGATAAAGTCCTTGATGTTAGGGTGGACCACCATGACATAGATTTTTTTATTAGACACCATGTGTCTAAATTTATTGAGACATATCATGACTTCAAGTACATGTTTTTCAAAAAATTATACCTCTCTTCATACCCCTCTAATGCTTGACTAAACAATGTTATGGGCTTCTAAGGACCCTAACTATTTTGTTGCATAAGCATGGTAGAAATAGTATCATTGGTTGAGAAGGAATACAAGAATAAGTCCCTTGAAAAATCAAGGTTGATGAGGGTGGGATCTTGGGAAATGGATTGATTAATGTCTTCAAATCTTATTTTCCCTTTATTATTCCATGAAAACTCTTTATGTTTCTTGAGAATGAGGGTTATAGGCCTTACCAATTCTATAAATTTGGGTATAAACCTCTTATTAAAGTTTATTTTTCCCAAGAAACTTTATAATATTTTCTTATGTTTGGGTAGTGATAAAGAGAGGATTGCACTTATCCTCTCAGGGTCTATAGAGAGTCTTTATTTTAACACATTTCCTAGAATTTTTCCCTCATAGACTATAAAAATACACTTTTTGGGTTTCAAGGAGACCCCATACTGCCTGCACCTATCAAACACCAGCCTCAAGTGTGTCAAATGATCTTTGGGATCCTTGGAGAATACTATTATGTCATCAAGATAGATGAGCAATCTCATGTATAAGTCCTTGGAAGGATACATCTATTGTCTTTTAGAAGGTATCCCCTATATTAGATAGCCCAAAGGGCATCTTCTTATAAGCATAAGTGCCCCACTTGGTTGTGAATATAGTCTTTTGTTGGTCCTCCTCCTTCACTAACACTTAATTTTACCCTCAGTATCTATCAAGAAAGGAGAAATGTTATGAACCTACAACCTTTTGAAGAACTTAGTCCATGGATGGCAAGGGGTAATGGTCTCTCAATGGCACCTTGTTGGGATCTCTAAAGTCTACACATAACCTTATCTCCCTATTCTTCTTCCTCACAAGCACAAGACTAGCCACCCATGAAGAGTTTTTAATGGGGAAGATGATGTTGGATTCAGTGATCTTGGTTAATTTTTTCTTCATAAGGATCTCAATCCTGGGGTTGACTAGTATTTATTTTTATCTCATAGGCTTAGCACTTGCCTCTAACTCTATGGTATGCTGAGCCAAACTAGGGTCAAACCCCTTCAAGTCATGATACTCCCAAGAAAATGTGTCTGTAAATTCTTGACATAACTCTATGAAGTCTACCTTCTCCTCTTTGGTGTTCACTTTCCCTATTTTGAGAAGCCTATCTTTGAAATTTATGACATTTTCAAAGTGTTCTTCCTTTTTGGATATGCTAACCTTATCTTTCCTTAGTTGATCATCTTCATTGAATATATTTTCCAATGTCACCAATCCCTTAGGTAACTTGTTTGTTCTCAATTAGACAATCTGGTCCCTATATTGTTATTGCAATCTACCTCCTACTACAAAAAGCAAGTTATATGCTTACCATTTTCAAAAACCTACCAACCAACTTCATTGTCAAGGATTGAAGGTCTGAATACCACCTTGATTTGAGATTGACCCTTGATGTCTTTGACCCCACTTGGAATATCATATTGTGCTCTTATGGCTACTAACTAGTCTACATGTCGATTGGCCTCTCTTTGGATTGAGAAAATTTCAAAGGCCTCAAATTATTCTAAGAGGTCCTAAACCCTATGTTTGTATTCCTTAAAGAGTGGATTCTTGACTGCATTCTACTCTCTCACCTAATGCACTACTAACTCATTATCTCCCATAGCTTGTAGTATCTTCATGCCTCTCTTTATTTCCCATTATAGCCCTTGGATGAGGGATTCATAATATTTTGTGCTACACATGTAGCTAAATTAAAACCTTAAGATATAAAAGTACTTTTGTTTAGAAAGAGATACAATCATGACACATGCCCCTCTTCCATTATTGGACCTAGACTTGTCAAAGAACAAACTCCATACTCCTTTATGATCTTGGATTGGGCTAGTGTGAACTGGTATGATAACCCCTTCCTCATTCATATAATATACCCCCAAACTTGCCTCTTCAATTCTCTTGAATGGGTCATAGACATGGTTATTTTTCCCCCATTCATAAATAATCAAATATGATATACCTTCAAGTGGTTTAATTAGATCCTGGTCATTAGGGTGCTCATCTTCATCTATGATAGTGCAATTGACACTAGAAAAATTAGGCATGTATGGATATAAATGGAACTTAGAGATAGGCTCAGACCTTATGGTGACCTTTGTTCCATAAATACCATATAAGACTAGTTAGAAGAGAGATAGCCCCCTATCTTGGTAGTGAAATCCCTAAATAAACATGAGGCAAAGTAAGGAGGGAACTAAACTACCATCACATCTTGAGATATATTACAATTAGGACAAAAAACCAAGAAAAATTTTAGATCCTTAAGTACACCAACAATATTAGTAAGAGACCCATCTAGTTTTAAGACCCCTTTAGCATTAGGTTCATACTTTAATCCCAACGTATCTGCTATAGACTTAGGCATGACATAAGTATTGGCCCCATTATATATCATACAATTATGTACTAGGGAGTTACCTATAATGATAGAGAGATAAAAAGGAGGGGGCTTGATTACCTTGAGTGCTCAAAACTCATGAGGATTATTAGTATTAATTAGGACTTCACCCACCTTTTTTGCCTATTTTTCCAAAATGTATAGTTTAGACAACTCTTCTTGGAGGAGATCATTTTGTTCTATAATGAGTAATGTATCCCACATAGGTATGGTTACATGGGCCTTCTTCATTTGATCCATAATGCTAATATGAGATCTAGTAGCCTTTGACTACATATTAGGAGTAGCAGTACCACTTGGTGATTGTGTGAATTGGGGTATGAATGAACCTCTATAGATTTTCCCTTTCCCATCTTGAACTTTTTGAGTTGGTGGAGTCTTAAGAGCTATACTTTGTCTTGTATCCTATTGGGATGGTTGAAATGGTTGAGGGCTTTCTCTTCCAACTTCTAAATCCTCACCAACGGCCCTTATTTTAGCCCTTGTATGGGCTACAATAAGACTATCCACCTTGTTTGCACCTCAAATCTTATTGGTTTCACATTTCTCAAAATAATTATCTCCTTCTTGAAATTTAACAAAATTTGTCTTAGATGGTGCTTTACTCCCACTTGTTCCTTATTGATTTGACATCTCAAATTGAGTCATGAAGGGAGTCTCTCCATGCAACATACAAGGACCTTCTTGGTGTTGTGTAAGAGGATGACTATCATGTATTAGAGGAGCTTGATTCTACTACATGGAAGAGACTTGACAAGCATCACCACTTGGAGTGATTGACATCTCATGAGTCTGCCCCCATTGTGTAGGACATTGATGTTCTTGAGCATAGTTATTTTAAGTTGGGACTAGTGCTCTAGAAGTGATAGAAGAATTGGGGTTAAAGCTATTATAGGGCCTTTATTAAGTGATTTTCCCTTGAATTTTTGGATTAGGATAATATGGAGGTCTATTGTATTGATAGAGCTGATAAGGGGATTGATGGGGTATTTGGTAAGGTCTATGAAGTAAAATTTTCTACCTCTCTAAGGCTAATATCTTATTGTTTTGTGCCTTGAGTATCCCTTCAATATTACCCAATATTCTACTTGATTAGCATCTACCTAATAATAATAATATTTTTTTGTTGGTAGGGGAGCAATGGTAGGCACAAGGGGTTGTATATATAGGAACAAAGGAATGAGGGGTCTTTGGATAAGCTTGCCTGCTTGGATTTGATAATTTTATTCCCTTATTACCACCTCATAAGCATCTAATAGAGTGTTCCCCCCATAGACTATATCATGACTACCATATCATAATTGAGGACACTTAAGTAGTACAATAAGGAATAATTAGTTGTGGGCTTGACTACCATGGGGATATTATCCTAGGTTTTTTGAAACCTATAATTTAAACCTACCATAAACTCTTGAGGATCCCTTTTGATTATGGTAAGTTTCTCTACTAAAGACAAATTTTCACTTCTATACTTAAAATGTTTGCAAAGGTGTTCCCCAAATTCATCCTAGGTATTGATATAAGTAGGTGTTAAGCCCTTATACCATTGAAGTGCCTTACCTTTCAAACAAGTGGCTAATAAGCTCATTGCCACATATTCTTGGGCCACATTATGAACTGAGCAGAGGTTTGCTATGTATTAAATATGTTTAATATGGGTGATTAAGTTTTATCCTATGAAATAAGGAAGGCTATTAAGTCCAACAATAGGTATATCATCAAATTGATTTAGATTTAAGGGGCTTCCACTATTGAAGGGTACAAAATCTTGATGTCTAGGCCTAGCCATTAGATGTGTATGGGTTGTAGTAGTGTTTTATTGAGTAAGATTGAGAGAATTATGGGGTGTAGGAATAGGATTGGACCTAGGGTATCTATTTCTCCTAGAAATTTCCAAAGATAACTCAAAAAACTCAACTTCATTACCTTTTAACGAAGACCTTGTGACCACTTTTGGCATGAAACTTGAATGCAAATCTGCCACTAGAGTGCTTAAATCTCTTTGATATCATCCAAGTCTAAAATTGAATGATTTGACTCACTTGAACCCTATTCCCACCATTCATGCCATAAATTTTAATTCACCAAATTGCACCCTTAGGAGGAGATGGTTTAGACCTCTCCAAGTTTGGGGTAACATGGGATTAGTCCAAATGTTGTGACCTATAGGAGGACTAAACCTATAGTTAAAGGGGATATATCCCCTGGTGCATTAATTAAATCCAATTCCTAAGATTAATAAATTATTTAAATGAAAATGGAGAGAGAAACATGAACTAAAATATGAGCCAAGGGGAGGTGATCCACCAATATTGACTTATCCACTCTAACTGATCCTTAATCAACACTTTGTGAACCAAGCAAAGACTAGTGACTGATAAAAGTTTTCTAATTAGATCCTAAAAATAGTAATTCATGTGAAGGATATGATGTATGTATTTATTTTTAATGTAATGGATAAGAGGTATGTTTAAGGCACTATCAACTAGATTACTCTTCATAACATAGTCATCAACACTTGACACATCACATAACTTGCATAGAATAACATCCTAGAAACTAGGTGAGGGAAATGGATTCTAAAGGAGAATGAAACTTCAACACTTATGTAAATAAAAAATCACATAACACACTAATATATCAATTAAGTATGAAAACAATCCTTATTTATTGATTCACAAGGCTTACAAGATATAATTTGGGTAGAGTTTTATCATATCCAATCGAGGGATGAATAATATAGCCTTAAACATTGAATTTATAGAATAATGAATAATAAGGATAATATAATGTGTTATGGGAAGGGAATGAAGAGTTAATAATATTCACCATTCATTCACCCAATAGTTACAATCAGCCCTCCATGCTCTCTTCATGCATTGCTTAGGTTGGTTAGGGGTCTCGAATGAGATTTTGTGCTTGGAAGTGGAGCGATGGAGGATAATTAGGACTTAATTAACCCCATGAATATCATGTTCATGACAAATTTGTAAATACCCTCTACTCATGATAGTTACAAAGTATAAAATTGGTTTAATTAGGCCCCCCATGAAGCATTAAGTAGCCACCTTCTTCTTGCATGTTGACTAGATTCAAAAAATTGCCCCAGTCCTCCATAATGGCCATGGTAAGTTTGCCTTATCTCCTTAATGAGGTATTTACATGATGTTATGATCCTTCAATGACTCCCTTGGTATTCTTCTACACCAATATTCATACTTCTTTGTTGACAATATAGGCTTATTAGATGATTAGGCCTAGTAACTTGATGTTAACTATTTGGATGAACATGACACCTGAATAAAAGCTTAAGAATAGGTGAATAAACATGTTACAGGTCTATAAAAGTATATTATACCACGTTTCAATTGTTCACACCTACAATTCATGTTTACTTAGGTGACTAGGGTACCCTTTACAAGCATTTCTAGACTACCCCTTTAGTACAGACCTAGAGGATCTTTTTTAGGAAGAATTGTGAGTGTTTTATGATTTGAAAAGGTGGAATATGCCTCACACTACCCTTTCCCATGATTTTCAATATTTCATCAACATTTCACCTTGTATTTATCCTTAAACCTTTCCAAAATAGATTGTGAGTGAATTATGACATCTAAGTGTTTACCAAGCCATTCTAATGAATTTGGATACATGTTATTCAATATTTTCTCTATGAGGTCACCATTAGGGTTTTAGAGAGGTTTAAGTTGGTTTGGGTTATTATCAATGGTTCATAAAGGTTAGGCAACTAACCTATGAACCAATACCACTAGTTTATTCTAGACATGACCCCTCAACTTTACCAAAATGCTTAGGACCCCATGTAGCTATTTTGTATACTTATAATCTCATCAAGTTGTTCCTCAGGTGATAATTGTGCATTATGTGCACCCATAGGCAATTTTGAGCCATAATCACAAATTATGATCCTTATTCTACAAACCACGTTTTCTCACACATATGAAACTCCTTGAACAGCATCTCCATGATGGTTTGAGGTCTTATATAATCTCATTTTTATCCTTTGTTTTAGTCTTCAAGCAATCATGCTTTGAGAGGAAGTTAGAAAAATAGGCCTAAAGGCAAAGTTATTGTATATTGACTCCAAATTGGAGCTATGAGGCACTTGGACACCCTTTTTGATATGAAATCCATCCTTTAAATCCTTCATATCATTTGTGATGTCTTAATTAAGCCACTTCCTTCTTCTTTGTGTACATATAGGCTTCTACCTAGGCACCTAGGCATGTCTACAAGTTACCATTAGACATGGAGGCCCATATATGTGGCCATTATTCATCTCTTTGAGACCTCTTGATCTCTCTCCCTCCTTAGAAACATGTAGAATGTGTAGACCCCTTTCAATTTCTTGCATATAGGCTTAGAGTAATCCTTTTAGGCTTGAGTTATACACTATCTACCTTGCACATGCTAACCATTAGACTATTTGGGTGTGTATGTGACATGGGGAGACCATTAAGACTCTTTTATGGCCCAAATATCTCATTTGGAATCATTTTAGGGTGAAATTTTCTCATTGGGTCTTAATCAAGGTTTAGAGAGGGTTTTGGTGGCATACCATCTTAAAGATGGTTCATAGAGTATAGGCCTCAAAAATAAAATATTTTTCCATGGATGTCTATTCCATATACCCCTTGAAATCTCTTGAATGGACCTTAGTCCCACGTAGACTGTATAGTGAGTATTGAGTGAAAGTTGGTGACCTTTGAGCTCTTGGTAAGAATTCTAGGTGGGTTGACAGTCTTAGGGATTATTCATAGATTTGGGCTACTAAATCCCACTCTTTCCTCCATATATATATATATATATATATATATATATATATATATATATATATATATATTTCATATGGGTCCCCAACTCCCCCTAAGATCACTAGGCTTGAATCATCATTCCATGTGAGATATGAGTGCTTTAGTTGGTATCTTGACATGGTTGATTAGGGTAGTAGAGCTTGAGAGGGGTGATATGACCAAAATGGCCACTTCTCTACTTTATTCTACCTATAAAAACTCTTTGAGGACATTAATAATCACCATAAAAATCATCATATCCTTATATCTACTTGGGGTTGGTTTGGATCTGCTACTAAGGTGGAGATGGGGTCTTGAGGGTCAAGGATGGCTTTAAGCCTTATAGGCTTATACTGAGTCAGGACCTTGAGTCACTTATAGGTAGTCATTGATGGATTTAATGTCACAATAACATCCATTTACCTTTTATTTTTACCTTCTACATATTCCCTTAGTTACCCTAACCACCATCTTAGTCCCTCTCTCTTAGGTCTACCTTGAGTCTCATTTCCCAACCCGAGTCTTTCACCAACTATTTTAGAGGCCTAGATAGGACCTATCTTATATTCTTGACTATGGGTGGAATTTTTGGGGTTCATGTAAAAAATTTATCAAGATATAACTATATATTTTGGGGCTTGGCCTCCCCTATCTCTTCTAACAATACTTACATAGTCATAAACTGAGGTCTGTGTGTCTTGGGTGTCCAACTTAGACTAGGTAGATTTCTTGCTTGACCATACCCATATGAACCCTAGGGAGCATCAATTTCATTAGAGAGGATGATTTAAACATTTTTTTTCATACCATTTACATCAGTTATTCTTCCCAACTGGCTAGGTAGACTTGAATGCACCTATACATGCTGAAGCTAACTCATTTCACTCAACTTTTCAAGCTTATTTATATTTCAACAATATGACCTTTACATTGTGACCTCCATCTTAATATGATCTCTCCATCTATGTGCATATATAATTTCATGTTCAAAGTTGTGTATAGACTACCTATAATCTTGTAGGTAGTGATCTAGGTATGTTGACTATCAATGGGTCTTTAAGCAAGCTCCTAAGCAAAAGGAGTGCTTCCATGTTATGATTGAGACCCCAATGGCCTTCCTTGAATCCATGTCACACCCATTTAAGATATCCATCTTCACAATATATGACCTTTCTTTGTGTTTTGAGACTTAGTTGTATATGATGGTTTTGAAACTCTTTGAAGGTTGGGCCCAAGTTGACCTCCTCAACTTGGTTATGCTTTCCCAATAGTATTCACACTTCAATATGCCCTATTATCATAGTCTCAATGGTTCTTGGCAGTACTATGTATCATTTATACCTTGTTTCCATGCCTTGGGCTTGGTTATAATGGTTTCAACCTGTAGGTAATGGTTATAGGATCCTATACAGCTTTAACTTAGAACCAAGGATTATTAATAGGTGAAATGGTTTGATGTAAATATGATACATTAGATACCTTTTAAGAGATTCCATGAGGACTATTGACTCATGTTTAAGACCACATATGGGGACCATATACACCCCCATTCACATACTCAATAGGGAAAGACATATAGAGTTGGTTACTCAAACACATGAAGGAAGGATTTGAAACATAGGATTCTAAAAATACCTTAACTTATGCTAATAAACATTAACTTCTACTAAATAGGTATGTGAAGTCATTGGAGGACTAGTTCATGATTTCTTGCCTATGATGATCATAATGAGGTATGATCTTTATGAGAGAGAGACTCTTTCACATGTGTTTATGATACCTTTGTTACTTCTATGGCATCCTAATGACCCCTAATAGCCATCACCATGGAACACTCTATTCTCATTTAAAATGAATTTCAAATATCCAAGTAGTCCCTTTTGAAGGAAAGATATTTGGATAGTTAAGGTTCCATTGGTGATCATGTGCACCATCAATGATGATAAACTTGAATGGATCCTTTGAGAAGCCATCATCATGATCAACAAGTTGTCCTTTACATATATTATGCATTAAAATTTCCTAAAACACCATGAAAACATTACCTATAGTCTACACATGTGACCATATAAAGATTTCTTTGCTTCCACAACCTCACACATATGAACCAAGTGTGGATAATTCAATGGTATGACCTTGAAGGATTGTAAAATACATGTATAATCTTTAGTTTTTTTAACTTAGCCAAAAACACATTGAAACCATTCCATTCTTGGCCCTGTATGGATGTAGAAGGCCAATTTGATTTCCCCAATTTCTTAGCCATTGTTCATAAATCACAGGTCACCATTCTAAAAACTAATACCAAAGATCAAAAATCCATTAGACCCCTTTCCTCTGGCCAATATCTTAGGTTGCCATCTTCTCTCTCATGTCCATACTGAATAAGAACCTGAGGTGTTATGCATGGCTACCAAGGAGGATGATGGAAAGGAGGGGTTAATTTTTTATCTTTACTAGCTTGAAATTCTTATATTTTCTCACATGATGTCTGAACTAAATCCCCTCTACATATCCCTAAATCATTTTGACCACATCTATATTGTACAGATATGTACTTGCTTGAAACACCTACAAAACACTAGTTTCCTTCATTTTCTTAGGTTTTCAGACCTTGAAATGTTATTGGTGGGTAAGAGGAGATAAAATAGGGGTCAAATTCAATTTAAAACATGAATTATGGATGGGGAAGTTGAAGAGACATTGTTTCCCACATGTGGGCCAGTAGATAATAAAGCATTTAACTCATGAAAAGATATCCCTTTTGCATGCATACGAAAATGTTTGCTTATGGAATTATGGTAATCATGGAGGCATTTGAAGTAATGATTGATGGTCTTAGTGGTTTTTTGGGGTCAAACAAGCATCATTATATGGTTAAACACTCCTTTTTAAAGGAATAAATAGGATATCAAGTGAAGGTTCAAAAAGAGGTGACCTTAATATCAAACAAAGGACCTTAAAACATGTTAATGACCTAAACAAGGTTACCACATATTATTTATAACATCTTTAACCCTCTAATATTGTCCTATCTTGAAATCTTTCAACATGTTTGGATGGATTCATGATAGTTTATAATATTGACATAGCTCCTCACTTGACTTGTTGCCTTGGCATGATGACCTATGATTCTCTTTTTGAACTACCTAGACACTTTGAGAAACATAATAAGATGACCAAGGTGAGTTCAAATATTCATGGCATAGGTTTACTCCTTTCTAAGCCTCGAGGATATAAATAATTCAACAATTAGTGTAGTCATTTTTAGCATACATACATGTTTCACTTGTTCTCTTCGAGTGTTCGTAGATCATTATAAGACTCAAGTCCATCATACAAATCTAAATTTACTACTATTTATGCAATGGTAGAACATAAACAAATACACATATTCAAAATTGATACATTCACCCATTGGGGGAATTATACTACACAACTTCTTATTTGCTAGGTTATATCATTTTATACTACACTAATTTTTTTTGTTGATTACTTCTACTATAGACTCAACTTATGTACATATTTTATCTTATATGGATTTATACCACATGTTCATTCATACTTTCATTTCTAGTTTTTCTAGTTGAGATTTGATCATATCTTTTGGATTCTACATCTACTTGAGGGTATTTGAATATGCAATCATTTTATTTATCTAAGCCACCTCCTTTCATTGTATGTATGTTTTGGACATGTGATCATGTCCTTCTGTGTGCTTTCTTGATTATGTATGTGGACATTTTAAAATGTCCTTCCATGTGGATCTAATCCAACCTTTCTTTCTCTTTATGTATGTGGACATTTGAACATGTCCTTGTATGTACTGCTTTCTCTACCATAATGGCATGTGCCCATGTCCCTTGTATTGTGGCCCTTGGCCTACTTTGCATGACTCATGTGTTTGTATGTGTGTTTTCATGTATGTGTCATGTCCATTACACCTATCTCTTGATTTTTACTTGCACACTTAGTTTTAAATTCCATGAGGGACCTCATGCATCTCCCCTTCCTTCTTGGGTGCTTTGATGGACATCATGCCCCATCCCCCAAGTAGTTTACATAGATTATAATCAAATTTTATGTACATATACATGCTTACATTATTATATCTATCTTGACAACCTTTTTAATTCTAGATCTAACATACATCATGCATTTCCAACTTGTGTTTAATCTATTTACATTCTAATGTCATTTATACATATTATATTGGTTTATCATGCAGATATCATATATTCTCAATCTAACACATATTATGCATATCTTTTATTTTGAGGATAGTTCTTGTAAAGGTTAAATAATTCCCTTAAAAAGAGAGGGAATTCACATGGGTTTATCATAGATATTGGGCCATTGTAATGCACTCAAAACACATTTTGTAGCATGTAGACACAGATTAAAAATCCTAAACTCAAGAAAATAAAGTAAAAATGGTCAAACCTAGATTAGTCTCAATTTTGCATAGAAACAACACATTTGGTCAATATCATGACACATAGGGAACTATCATAGTACAATATTGACCAAGGGACTACACTATTATCCAATCACCCCATGAATAAAAAAATCCAAAAATTTTATAAAGGTATAATATGTACAATCCAAGTTTGCATAGTCTCAGTCAGATTATTAGATATGCATAATTTTACATAGAAACACACAAGTTTGTTCATATTTGGGGGAATCATGTGTGACATTATCACTTCCATTTCAAAATTAGATATTCATACACACAACTTACTATAATTTAGTCTAGAATCCATATGCACATATATCAGAATTGGGGGCATGTGCATGACACATTATTTCCATATGCTCAATTTTTACACCAGTTTCCTCAAATGGAATGGAAGATCCATGTCATTCTCCATGTTGCATACTCTAGACACCATTTTCACTAGGTTTACATCATATTTTTACCACATTATGTCTATAATGGCTAACATTCCCAAGTTACCCAGAGCAATTATACATTCAAAGTTTATGAGTGGCCCCTGAGCTATTTTATGTTCATAGTTCCTGAGTGGCCTAGAGCCATCTTTCAAAACTTCATGACACTAATTTTAGTTTCAACTTCTTTTACCAAATAGGGGTAGGTAATTATGGAGTCAAGGATATCTTAAATTTGTGAGCCACTTACAGAAGAGGGTTAGACAATCCATCAGTCCAATCCAAGCTATTCACATATTATGATCCACCAAACAAGGGTGGGCAATGATGGAGTCAATGCTAGCTTGAGTTCTTGAGCCACCCACACATGGGGATTGAGCAATCCATCAACTCAGTCCAAGTTATTCATTGTTTTATCACCATCTACATGCACATGATGTCACCAAGTTTTTGCATTAGTTCACGTACACAATGAGGTGTATTCATTCATTTTCTCTTTCTCTCATCTCTTTGTTTAGTTTTGTCTTTAATTTTAATATTTATTAAGTAAGAATTGATTCATTCATGATTAATTTTTTATACATGTAATAGATCATGATTCATAGACTCAGACCCAAATTCATGGACTTCACGTCAAAGGTAAGTCTAGTTACATGTCTTTTTCATTTATCCTAGTCATTATACTTTGTTTCATTTATATAATAAAGGGGGGTAAATTTAGTCATCTAATATGTTATTTTAGTGTAATGAGTGTCATTTGAGACCACCCTATCTTGAGCTTAGCCATAGACATATCATAAGTCCTCTCTTAATAATTTTTGAGCTTTTATATGAGTCCAACCCATTCTTAAATATACCAAAAGTAGCATTAAGCCTTCACTTAGGCACCCAAGTCCCTTTTTCACCTATCCCTACCATATGGACATTAGCACATCCCTTTGGACTATAGTACATTACATTATTGGAAAAGGGGAAATGATATTATCCCTTAGCTCTTTTCACCCCCAACAAATATCTTTCCATTTCTAAAGCAGCTTAGGGTTGGCATTGACCTATTTCATGTTTATACAAGCACTAGAATGCTATATATAGACCAATTTCATTCATTTATCTAATAGATGGAAATCATATGAAAATACTCAAAAATAAAATCATAAAAAGTTTTGAAAATCAAGGTCATTGATCCTTATTTTGCCTTACTTCTACATACACCCATATATAATAGCTCAGAACTCATATTTCTAGTCTCAAGTCACACTCAAAGCATTAAAATAAACACTCATACTATAATTCACTTGCACTTATGCTAGCACTTAGATTGGGAGAACTAAATCAGCTTTAATCCCCTTTTGATGCATTAGTATGTAGGCAATGCTCAAAAAATGGCCACTCTCTTTTACTTGTGCTTTTGAAATTACCCTAACAAACATGGAGGCCTAGAGTTTCACATTGAAATAAATAAAAACAAGGAAAAAAAGATGATCTTGAATTTGGTCACACATGCACAAACTTCTTAGAACCAAGCAAAGGTCCACCTAAAAACTCATTATCTCTACTACATAGGGACATTAATTTTACACATGGGACACTATCACATTACACTATTGACCAGAGGATCATGTTATTGTCTAGGAGGGTTTCTAACACATGTTTCCTATTGACAACACCTTGAACTATTCCTACACTAGTTTCCATCCTACCACTTATCCATCTCAATCAATTTTTTAACTAAGTACACCTTCTCTAGTTCATTATTATTTATAGAATAATTAGATAAATCAATTTTTATACAAATTAGTGGTTGTTGATATTGCTATATTTATTCCCTAATTTATTATTATAGAACATTAAAAACCTAGCATTTTACATATTATAACTCCCTTAAAATTTTAAATCAAGAACCAAACACTATAGATGGAATAAAGTTCAATTCTAGTGTAAAAACGGTGTAAAACTAGTGCAAAAAAATATTATAATCTAGGTCTAGAGTATACATCATAGAGAATGAAATGCATTACCATTTTATCTATGAAATTAGTGAAAAAATAAGTGAGGAATAAATCATATGTTTCACATATGCCCCCAATATGATATTTGGTGTATATTATTTTTGAGACTGAGTAATAATAATAGAGATTCTAAGTAAAAACTTGCATGCTAACTTAGAACATATGTTGCACATGATGCCCCCAATACTAAGCAAATATGAGATAAAACCTAAGTATTTTCTCAAAACTGAGATATATACGTATTGCATATTATCTGAAACTATTTGAGATTTTGGGAAATTATAAAATTGACTATTTTCTACGTATGTAGATAATAGGAGGGGGATAGGATAATAGCATGGTGCACTATTGTCTAAATAGGGTGCTACTATTTAAAACTGATGTATGTGTGATTTTTTAGTATATTTTTTAATCCACTTTGTGAGGTCTATATAATTTTGTCTATGCACTATATTTTAGGGGCTTAGTCTCTGAGACAAGCCACTATCTATACCCCCTTTTTGAGGTGATTTATTGATCCTATGCAATAACTTTACTCAAAGGAAAAATTAATGTGATGTATGTTTTATAAAATATGTAAATATGAATAAGAATTATAACATGGAGGAGCATGGAATCATCATATATATACTTTAAAAAATAGTAATGTAAAATGCATGTAAGAACATGTATATATAGTGAGAATGTCTAGATAGACATTAGCAATTAGGCACGTAGATAAGTGATGAAAACTGGGTACTAAAATATGATTAGAATTAATTGGGGACATATGCATGATATTCATCATGGCATGAAAAACAAGGAGGATCCATGATATCCATCATGACATCAAAAATTGAGCATACAAGTAAGCAAGTGTCATGTCCATGACACATACAAATAAATAATACCTACAAAGCACACATACCACAAAATATAATGCCAAGGGACCACATACAAGGAACATGTTAAAATATCACTCACACAAATAGAAACACACACAAGGACATGTTCAAATGTCCTCACTTCAAATTGTAGATAATATTTTATGATTATATAGCACCTCAGTCTTGTACACTTCAAAAACTTAGACCTTGGTTGTTACTCTCAGTTCTTTACCTTTTTTACTTATGTAAGTTTTTCATCTACTCTATATTTTTTCCCCTTGACCTATATCTCTTAGTTTGACTAGTCTTATGTTGATGGCTCGGGTCTTCTATCTTTCCCAGAATGCTTAAAATGTACTTATCTTCCATCTCTACAAGTTCAAAACTTGTACCTATTATCCTACTTCCTAAACACTAACATCTGGGAAAGATAGTAGCATTGATGTTACTATCTTATCTCGACATTAGTGTCCATTACTCCAAATTGATCCTATTTTCAAATAAGATGTATCCTAATGGTTGACATAATTGCTTTAATACAAGTTATTACTCTAAAGGGATTTATATAAATACAAGATCAACCCTCATTCATTCCTCACCTGGGAAACACCTATGACTACCCATAAAAGATCAAAGAGACTAAGGAAACTTATAAAAATAAATATATCAAGAATTTAATTAATCAAAGAATCCCTATTTCCATACCATTCATAGGCACAACACATCTATAGGTCTGAAATACTAAAGGCAGCCCAAGATCCTAATTTGCTAAGTTGAAACCTATGTCACTATTATACTTGCTTTGCACATATTGTATGATTCACACATAAGCCAACACGTAGGGGAGGAATACGTGAATTTGGGGCCCTCCTCTATAGTATTTTTTATATAGATAATGCCCACTAATAATGAGGTATTTGGGGTATCTTGACACCATATGCCCACTAACCCATCTTCCCCAAGGTCACTATGAAGATGAAAAACTAAAGTTTTTCCATTTCACAAGGAACAATTATCCATGACCCAAATCTGAATTCACTAAGCAAAGGTGAAATAAAACCTAGAAACATCTAATTGGTCACATCATGTTTCATCAAATATTTTGTATAGGACACTAGTATCAAATCTAGATAGTAGCATCCATGTAACAATTCTAGGATGACATTACTATCCAGATATCCAAAAACACCAAAACTAGAATCAGATGATTGTTCCAAAATCTCTTTCCCACTTACTTTTTGCATGTTTAAGATCTAAAACTACATTAGCATCAGAACAAGCTAAGTACTTCACTTTGTCATTTTTATATCTAGCATAGTTATATTTTTCATATTTAAACTATCTCAATGTAATAAATTTAGTGTATGATTATATTTGAGTTTAGCATCTAATTGGCCTGTTGTATATCTAATTATCACCCTTGTGCCATTTCATTTATATATACCCCTTTAATAGTCTAGATAACCCTAATCTAATCATTTTAGGGTTAAATATTTGGTGAACCCAATCTTTGAACATCAAAACCCTAAGCATACCCTTTGGGATGTTTATTACTTACTTTGTCCAAATCTTTATTTACTTCATATATTTTATCATGGATGATATTGATTGCTTCGATGACTATGATTATGATAATATCCAATTCTTTCTCGAGGAAGGAATTAAAATTGATTACTCTTGCATTCTTCTAAGTGTTAAAACATGTAATATAAAAGTTTTGAATGATGGTAGTTGTTATCCCTCTAATCAGGTCCATGCTACCATCACTTCATGAGATAAGTTTATTTATATTAAGGAAGATGAAAATCCTTTAGCCACACTTCTTATACCACCATTATATGACTTTGGCATTTAATACTTGCAAAAGTATGGATACCAAGGCCAAGGATTGGACAAACATGAGCAAAAGATAACCCACCCTATATCTCTTAAACATAGCAATACAAATAGGCAAGGTTTGGGTTTTCAAACACATCTTTGAGTCACCAACCATTCAATCCAACTAAAAATATACATTTTACCAAAAATGTGGGTATATATGACTGAGAGTTCCTTTATTTGATTGTTAAAAATTCTAAAAACTACATAAAGTGATTATGGTTGATGTGTAAATAACTAATAAGGAGGACATGTATTCAAGAAAATTTATTAAACCCCCTTAACATTCCTACATTTATAAACAATATCCTCTATTCAAGGGTGATGGTTTTTTCCTACCTTCATTTAAAAATAAAATCTATATCAAAAAAGGTATCCTTACCAAAATTTTCCAAAGCTAACATTATTATATCCTTACAAAAATAAAATGAAAAAAATTATTCAAATGGTACAAGATATTCAAATGATATACCAAACATACCAACATTCAAAAATCCCATACCGTTACCAAAATGTCCTGAATTTAGTGATCATGAACTTGCACTCATTATACATAAGGATGATGATACACATATGCCTAGGATCAAAAGAGGAGGTGGGTTGAAACCACTGCTACCACCTATGACAAACACTTATATCCCCATAGAATTTCTAATTTCTATGATGACCACTATTTAGAACATTATAAGGCAAGTTTCCATACTCCAAATGTAAATGGCTTTCCTTAAAGATAATGCACATGTTACCCCATTTAATAATCAACCTCTAGTGTAATATATATTAGAATATCCTTATCTCTAAGTTTTTTAATTACCAAATTTTCCTCTCTTTTTGAGACACAAGGACCCATTTGACCACATGATTATCTATGTATAATCCTTTGGTCAATGGGCAAAAGAGGACAAACTATTGCTAAAAGTTTTCCATGTGAGTATTTCCAATGAGGCTCAGAATTGGTTTTATAGTTTATCAAAGGGTTAATTACATATTGTATTATAATTGGAAGATGATTTTTTCATGGCTTTAAATATCTAAAAGGTCCCAAAACTTACTCTAGAACATTTGCACAATTTCAAACAACGTGATGATGAGCCCCTTCATGATTATACTATTTGATGCAAAAGTACATCATATGATCTAGCATTTAGACCCTCAAAGTTGGAACTATAATTTATCTTTGGTAGATGCCTTATTTCCCCATTAAAGTAAAAGTCATTACATAAACAATATGAATCATTTACCCATTTATATAATTATGTGCATAGATATGCTTCCTTCATAATTACTCATTCAAAGGAACTAAACATATCTCCCTCCAAATATAAAAGCTTTATTCCTCACAACGAATGGAGATAACTTACCTAAAGAACATTATGAAAAAAAAGGTGGTATCCATAAGCTCTATATGACCAGCTCACAAATTTTATTTAACATGCGGCTAATCTAAGGACTATATCTTATGCAAGAATCTCAAAGTGAACAACACAAAAAACATCCATGTCAACAAGTTTTAATAATTACCTTATACATGTGTGGTGTTTATTTTTGGTATAACCATATTGATCCTACATAATAAAAAACTATTTATAATGAAATATGATTACAACAAATGGGCTTAAAACTAAAAAATTTACAAAATAAAGAAGGTTGGAAAGACTCCTGAGGCAACATAACATTACCAATTTCTTGTGGTTCTAAAGTGATTTAAACATGGGTTTGGGTTATGCCTATAACATATCCATATGCAATTACACTCAGAGTTATTTGGATATACCAAATGGAAATAAAAATTAACCTAAATCAACAATATATTTCCTTTCCTCATGAAGTAAAATTAATACATACTTCAAATGATAGCATTACTTCTTCCACTACACATGCAAAACATGATGAGGAACATGTTATGTACCTTTTCAACCTATCCAATCATGATGTAAATAATGTAAAAGATTAAACTTAAGGTTGTAATGTTTGCAGTGGGGGATATATCTATGACCATCCATTGTATGGCATCATAGGATGATCTTTCCTCTTCAAATTTCTAAAATACCAAAAAAAATAAAAAAAACATCCAAAAATACAAAACCACTTTTAACACTTACATATTTTATTGGATCCTTGGCATCTATGTATTAGTTCCATGTTGATGGATGACATACTCATTTACTCCTTATTAGGTTATTTTCCTTTAGTTTAGCATTAATTTCCTAAGCCATGCATACAAAGAGGATAAGAGGTCCAACTAGCTAGTGTGATGGCTTATCACATGAGAAATGGTCTCACATGCTTACTCAAAGCATGCAACTTAAGATTGGTTCCAGTCAGTTCTATCACAAGATGGTGTATACATTAGGCTTTATATACTAAGGTGATTGAATAGGAACCTGGTTTTAACTTAATATGTCATAGTTAAGCAATTCATACCATACAATCATTCCATACTTAAGCTATTTATCACAAGAAAATAGATAGAAACAAATCAATTAAAAAATTAGTAATCCCATTAGTTCCTTAACAAGTTTACATGTATTTCAATAGCACAAGTATTCCATTTTATAATGTGTCAATGGTCACCATAAAAAGTCTTAATGCATATCAAGAACATGGATAATCTCAAAATTACATTTAACATTATACAAAAGTAACCAACAACATTAACAAACTTCTAAGTAAAACTAGGGGTATTTATACATGATTCTAGCCTGATCATTCATTTACAACATTAATATGAAAATGATGACTTACCAATAACCATTAATAAATGAGTCATGGCACATTATTAAATTTAATTACTATTGATATGGACCTAACTACCCCTATATACTTGCTCTTTGCTAGATATTTGATGTCATACACCTATCTTCTCATAGGTTGATGCTAGATTTGTGCTTGCCTTATTCTTATTCGATGCTCACATGAACCATTTTCTTAACCATTTCCACCTTCCACACCCTTGTCAATCCATACACTAATCACCCAAGTCTTGCATCCTTGGTTCCTCTATGTTTCTTATATCCTTACTCTTTGAGGCTTGCTTCTTCGATGCTAAGGTCTACTACACCAAGTTCTTTCATGCCCATTTATCCTAAAAGTAATTAGAATAAATTGATACAAATTTTAGGGTCCAATTTCACCCCACACCAAGTCAATAATCTATCATAGACTATGCGCACTCCTCAGGTCCCATTGATACTAAAAATTTAGGTCTTATTTTCTTGACCTAGTGTTTGACCTCCTCCTAATGGTTTAATGCAATCTTTATCTTGGAGATAATTTCTTCAACTTCACCTTTGATTTGTTTTGTATCCTTAGGTTTCTCCATAAAATCACCTTCTTAAGTTGTCAAAATCTCAAGTGATGTAGTAACATCCTTATAGACATCCTAAAGTTTTCTAACCTATATCAAAACTATCTTCAGAGTGATACAAAATTAGTGTTAAGCTCTTGACAATGAGCACTTATTTTAGTTTTGAGTTCCACCACATCTTGGAATGCTTTGATGTGTTTCACTCTATCATTTATTATGGATGCATTCTAGACTAGTTATTGGATTTAGTGTTCCTTTGGTTGAAGCCTAGCTTCTAAAAATTTTAAGGTTCATGCCAATCTAACAAAAACCCCATATGTTGTGTAAGTTTTGACACCCACTTAGGCCAAAAAACTCTTACATACTTCTATATATTTTATGAATTACTTTGTAGCCCTAGTTTACTCATGTTGAGGGTTAACCTGGTCTTTGCATTTTTATAATAAAATATTCACCGGGGTATCTAACTTATCAATAGGTTCACCTATAAGGGGCACTCCATCGGCAAGCATCAACTCTTGTTGTAAAATTGATTTACACACTTTTAGAGTCTTTACCCAAGCTATCATCATTACTTCCAGTTGGCACTCGAGGTCATCTAATTCCTATTAAATATTTATTATTTCAATGTATTCATGTTAGTACAAGGTGAAAACCTCATTATGATTTCATTGAATTTGATTAACATCATAACCTTATAGATCATTTTTTGTGTAACTGTGAGAAAAAACTTAATAAGGGCTATGCTTGCTTGGGATAGTGAACATTATCAGAGATCCCCCCAAAATACTTCATGAAGATCTACTCCCTTTAGTGTTAAATAAATTCTATCTAATGAAATCTCAAAATGGTATTCCTCATTAAATACATCCATATAAAATTAAATCTCACATTGAGTTTTATTGGAAGAATCTCCTCAGGGAAATACTATCACACATATAATTATTCTTTAGGGACAGTTTTCTAGAGATATCCTTGAACAGAGAGGGTATCATACTTAGTTCCTTACTACTACTCTTATCCCTCAATAGGACCCTTGTCTTTATTTAGGTCATGATTAAGGATCTAGACATCCAGATCAATATTTTATTGGGATCTTGAGACAACATCTTGATACTTGGCACCTAGAGTTGTGCCTCTATCTATTCGCTCTTCACCAACAAGAATTTTAATGTCCATTGGAACATCATTAGGGGTAAACTTTTCTTATTTCATTAGGGTTTCCTCTTTAAGATTGAAGTTGTATTCCTTTGTTTCTTTTTTAGGTTATGGTTGAGGAGTCGTTGCCCTTTATTTTGATACCCTAATACTTGGTTCAGAATGCCCCTGTCATGAAGGAATATTGATATGTTGGGTGGTCTAAAGGCCCTATTTTTAATTTGATATAGGAATGCCTTGGTATTTTAGAGGTGATGGGGTCATCATTTTTTGTTTGGGCTAATCCTCTCATGTGTTTCCAGTGATATCAGGCATTGGCCTTTTTTCTTCTTTGCACTGCCTTCTTTACACTCTTGCTTCTAGCAAGAGATGAAGGGTTTTGTTGGGGGCCTCCTAACTACTTGAAGCCTTCTTATTGGGATTTATCATATAATACAATGTATTAATATGTCCTTTGATGAGAATTTGGTGCATTTTAATATCTATAACATCCATCTTAACCTTCTCCCTATATATTTTCTTTCCAAGGTAAACATATAGTTATTGAAGAGTATGAGTTTTAATATCAATTTTATCAGCATCAATGTGTACCTTGCATGCATTGATAATGTGATTCATAATATTTTTGAAGTACCTAGTAGTAAGTGCATATGGTAGCTTGATCCACCTAGACAAGTTATATTGGGCTCCATCTAGATGTGTGTAAGTGAATAATATTGAAACACATCAAACTAGGCTCAAGTTCCCATTTATGTCAACAACCTTTTTAGGGACACAACATTCATTTTTGAATGCCTCCTTCATCCCTTAGAACCATCCCTTAATTTTTAGCTTGTGGTAAGGGGAGATGTTGCCCAGACAGGTGAACTATTTAAATCATTATGCAAGGGACTTGTTATTTGGTAGGTATACCCACTTGAACTCTTTATCAGTATATTTTGAAATGCCAATCTCATCAAATACTAACAAAATAAGAATCATGCCCCATAAAAATTTATGGTTTAGAAGGTAGTGGGCCTTATCTACATCCTCCATAATCTTCTTAGCAAAATATAGGGTGTAATTCTATTTCTACCCCTAGGCCATCTGGATCACGACATAGAGGTGTACTATGTCTACCTCTTTCCACCTATCTCTATCCCTAAGCTTGGTCATTATTAAGTGTGAAGCTACCCAAATGGTAGGTTCCTGAAGGATAGTGTTATACATTACATGGCCCTCATTAAAATTGACTGTTACCTTCACCTTATATACTTCCTTATGGTCCTCCAAATCCATATTAATGTTCATGCCTAAACATTGTAAACCTATCACTTTGATAACCTATTGGGAAATGATTCACATATTATGCCCTAAAAAGTACAAATAGTCTTCTTAGATACATGAGACCAAAAATATCACTGCTTCTATGGGCTTCCCAAAACAAGGTAAGTGAAATAATTAGAAAACCCCAACACATTTTAATTGATTGAAAACTATGAGGTCATAGGGGACCTCATTCCTTGTATTCTATCACTTGAATCTATAGTCTTGCTAAAATTTTCCCTCATTTTTGGGTTGATGGTGGCTATAGTCGAGTACTTGACACAAAGACACCTTTGACTCCCACTCTTCTCCATGTAAGCCAACTCAATGTATTACATTTGTTCAATCAACATAAATGGTGGAGGTGGTGTTTTGGACTTCCTTTCCCCCCTTATGTACCATTATTGGTTCTTTCCTAATATATGTTTTCATTTCATATTATGCCATGATTTTTACTTGTGCATTGGAATCACTAGGAGTTTCTTCTTAGATCATAATAGGTTATCTTCCTGCCACTAGGGGTTTCTTATTAGATCATAATAGGTTGTCTTCCTGCACCCTCATACTCTTTCTCTTCAATTATGATTAGTAAAGGTTCACTTCTCTAGGCATTATACTTTGGTTACATCACCCTCTAAAGAGCATGAAGGTTGAGGTACAACTATTTGAATCTTCTAAAAGAATGTGTTTCCTGGTTTGAATTTCCTTAGCTTTCCAATTTTAGCATACTCTAATGGTAGACACTAATTTATATTACTTGGAACTTCTTCAACAATGTTCCTTCAATCATAATTTCACTATTTTATTTATTCACAATCATCACCTCACTTATCAGCTTCAAATTTTTCACTCAAGCTCTATAAGTTCAAAAAAATTCAATAGTAAATTATTAAAATGAGGACCTTCTAACTTTGTATAGTCTTGAGGACTTGCATGCATTTACTCACCCATGTCTTCATCCATCATTTCACTCATTAATGTTCTCTAACAGGGATGTTTATTTGGCATACTTGCCATTATGTTTAACACTTTGTCCATTTAATACACTTATCCCATCTTTATTATTTCCTTGTTATACATGTTAGTTGTAAAAATATTTAAATTTTCATTCTCCAAGGGATGAACTATTTTTCCCTCCTAACCCATTCATAATGAATTTTTATTTTTTTCTCTTTTTCCATAGTTTAGGTCACATGATGCCTCCTACATGAATTTATTTCTCCTTATATGCTTCCATTTATGTACCAATTATGTGTGTGTTTCCTCGTGTTTCTCTTTTACTTTCACTTGTGTTTTTGATTGCATGTGCACCTATCATGTATGTTTCTCTTCACCTACGCACCTTTCATGTGTATAATTCCTTCCAAATTTTACTTTACATGATCTATCTTTACTTTATTCATATTTAAAATTACCCCACACTAAAATATTGTCATGGTCCTCCATAGGCATGACCAAAAAAAAAATAGAACCATGTGTTGAACTAAACCTACACAAAAGGCATACAACCAATGCATTGCTTTATTGGAAAAAAAAAGGCTAAACTAATCTAATGGTACATGCCTTATTAAGAATTCTTAGAAATATTTACATGGAATAATAGGGCTAAAGCCGACTACCATTAAAATTTATTGGAATAAATTATCCATCTAACCACCTTAACTTGTATGAATCGGTAGGACAGATGCTATGAATGATGAAAAAAAATCCCAATAGACATGAAGTTTACTATATTGGTATGTAAACTTGGAGTCATATACCAATACATGCATATCAAGAGAATTTTTTTTGTTTTTAATATGTTTATCATGCTAATATTTATACTTCTATTTCTAACTCCTTAGATCCAATGGGAAAGAAAGCATGCTTCATCTAACTGTAATAAAGTGTCAAGGCATTATTTTAGATATTCTTCATCATCTAAAATACCAACTCTATAATACGTAAAGAAGGAACAATGAACTCCATCATTATAACTACTTTAGTGCCAAAGACAAGATGAAAAGGAGAACTCTTGTTCAATCATTTATATGTGGTTTGATATGCCCATAAGATTACATAAACTTGATGGTCCTAGTCAATGTGACTAATATTGCAAATCTTTTTCAATGTGTGGCCTATGATCATGTTAAAATCTTTAGTAGTGTTATTAACTTGAGGGTGGTATGGAGGTGTCTTATGGTGTGCAATCATGAACTCGACTAAGAGGATACATATCATTTCATTGAGGAAGTGAGTGTCATGATTAATTGTTAAACTTAAAGGGCATCCATATCAAGTGATGATATTTTCCCAAAAGAAATTGGTGGTAGTTATAGTAGTACAATCATGTGTGAGCATTGCTTCAGCCTAGCACATCAAGTAGTCAATGGCAGTAATGATGTAGTGCATGCATGTTTGTCTTATAGTAGGGATAATGGGCCCAAAAAAATCAATAGCCCATTTTTTAAAAGGTTCATGAGTTAGGACTAGATGAAGAGGCATAACATCCATATGGTTTGGTTTTCCTACTCACTGATAGATATCACATTGGCATGCATAAGCTTTGGCATCTTTAAACACAATGGGCCACCATAAACTAGCTAGGAATACTTTTTATGTCATTATATCACTAGCATAATGTCCTCTATTGACACCCTCATAGACCTCTCAAATGACCTATGTACATTCATGTTACATGACATATCTGTGCAACACCTCATCCCTTCCTAGTTTATATAAATCTATGTCAATAAATTGGAAAGGTACAATGTGTACAACTAGTTACTTTTTATCTTAGGTGCTATGATGGGCTAGCATGAAACCTGTTATAAGAAAAATAGTTATTTCTTAGAATTCTTAGAGCACATGTATAACTTGAAAATTTTATAAATTAAGTAAATCATCCTCTATAGCATACACTAGTTCACCAGACTCAACATGTGAGAGGTGGTTTGGATCAAATTTCACTTTTCCAAGTTGTAAGATCATGGAAAATTGGAACTCCTAAAAGAGAATAATCCAATAGAAGATTCATCCATGCAACATTAGTTTATTCACAAGGTACTTGATCACCTCATGATCTATAAAAAAAATGAAAAGAGTGGATAAAAAGTACTGGTGGAACTTTTAAAGTGCATAAACAATGGATAAGGCTTCTCGTTCTATAGTATAGTAATTCCTCTCTATCAAATTAGCTTAAGACTAACAAAATATATAAGATGATCTAAACTCCCTTTACTATTTTACATAAGGATAGTTCCTATTGTCATGCTAGAATCATTGATATGTATATGAAACAGTGTTATCTAGTCTAGAAACTAGAGGATGGGTGCAATTCCCAATCTTTCCTTCAAGGTCTTGAATGCTTGTTGATGACATTTAATTAAGTAAAAGGGACCATTTTATTTGAGTATTTTTTCTAATTGAGTTGATATGTTAGCATAACTATGAATTAACTTAAAATAATAGATTTTGTAACTAAGGAAGGCATGGACCTCATGTCGAGTCGTTGGAGTTGAGATTTTAACAATAACTATTATCTTGGTCAAATCCACAAGCAGTCCATCTTGATAAATGATGTGCCCTAATAGGATCCCAAAATGTGTGGCAAAGATATACATTTTTAGGTTTAAGGAAATATGAAGTTGTCAAATGTGCTTGAGTATGAGGCATAAATTATCACAGTGGTCACATGCCAAACCATACATATTCCAATCATCCAGATAGACTTGAAGGAACTTGTGGATGAAATATTTAAATTGTTAGGATAAATTAAAACCTATATCTATCCCCAAATTGCATACAAGAGAAACTATGAAATGAATTAATCAAACATTTATAAAATAAACATAAACATGCACATAACAGGGGACACTAGATTTAATGTGGTTCACCCAAGATGGGATACATCCACAAAACTTGTCCAGTATATTATTTCCAACAATGTAAGGGAGAAATAAAATCTTATAACAAACCCTATTACACCTCTCTACCTTTTTTACCTCCTTTATATGTATAATATTTCCTTATTTTTACACACTCATACATCTTATTCGTATATCAATACATTTTAGGTAAAAGAAAGCTAAACACATCCTCTACCATCATATCTGGAAACCTTTAATTAATGGCCTAGATTGAATATGAAATTACAATTTAATAAGGCAATTTTAATAAAAAAAATCTCTAAGGCACACGGCCCCTGGACCCCCCACCGAGGGGGTCATCCCCCTTGGACCCCACAAGGGGGGTTCCCCCATTGTAACCCCCCATGCCATTAGGGATTCAAAGAATGGGATCCAAACCTAGCTGAAATAACATTAGAATTTTAACCTCTAATCCTAGAAGATAATCAGGCTCCACACCTAACAATCTCCTACTTGGAGACTGATTGTAGCAACTCCATTATTACTACATCCACTATATTATCTAGACCTAGACAATTTCCTTAATTTAATTATCATCCATGAATACCAATTAAAGTTAAACAAATATTCAACTTCTCTCTTGTAACTACCTTGGTCATCATATCCATAGGATTTTCACTAGTATGTATCTTCTTTAATTTTAGTTTCTCTTCCTCTATCACTAAATTAATGAAATTATACCACAACTAAATGTGTTTTATCCTGGAGTGAAAATCTAAGTTTTTTTCTAAATGGATTGTACTCTGACTGTCACTATATAGTGTACATCTTTGTTGACTATGTCTCAATTCTTCCATCAACCTCTATAACCAAATTATTTCCTTGCTTGCTTATATAACAAAAAGATACTCAACCTATGTGGTTGAAAGTGCCACAACCTTCTGTAACCATGATATGTAACTAACTATTATACCACCTACTATAAACACATACCTTATAGTGCTTTTTCTACCATCCAAGTTACCTACCATATCTAAGTCAACATATCCCTGTAATGTCACATCTGATCCACCATAACTTAACATTGTATCTATGGTCCCTCTTACGTAATGAAGGATCCATTTTACTATCTTCCAATGTTCCTTTCCTGGATCACTCATGAACATACTCACCACTCCCACTGAATGTGTAATGTTCAAACTCATACACACCATTGCATACATTAAACTAATAACTATTGATGAGTATGGAATGTTAGACATCAGATTCTTTTCTTCTAATGTTTTAGGACATTGTTCCTTCGTTAATTTAAAGTGTGTAGACAAAGGTGTCCCAACTGATTTTGCATCCTACATATTAAATCTTTCTAACACTTTTTATATGTAATCTCTCTATGATAATTTTAGCTTCCTATTATTTTTATCTCTAGTTATTCACATACCAAGTATCTATTTAGTTGCACCTAGATCCTTCATAGTAAAGCAATCACTTAATTATTTCTTGAATACATTAATATTATGCATGTTGGAACCAGATACAAGCATATCATCTACATATTATTAGGTGGTCTACTTACTCTTGTATATCTTCTAATAAAGGTCTGACGTACCTGTTCCTATTACATATTTTGATCAAGAACCTTTTAGACATGTTTTTTTGTAATATCTTCTAATACTATATATTACTTTTTTTATTCTTCTTGCTTCTTTTTCTACAACTGGTCCCTATACATGAATTTTTCATTGAACACATCTCTACTCCTAACTATTTTCTTATCTTCCATATTCCAAAACCAAAATCCAAAGTCATCAATTCCATAACTAATAAATGTGCATTTCTGAGACTTAGCTTCTAACTTATTCCTATGATCTTTGTCAATATAATAAAATGCCTCACATCCAAAAAATCTTTAAAAAGAATAATCTGCCTTCTTTCCAGTCCATGCCTCCTTGGGTATTCCACCATCTAAAGCACTCGAAGGTTCTCTATTTATCAGATAAACTATTATCGTTATAGAATTTGCCCAAAATTGTAAAGGCAAACTTACATGAAATCTCATGCATCTAGCATGTTCCATAATAGTCATGTTCATTCTTTTTGACACACCATTCTATTGTGGTGTTCTTGGAACTATTTTCTATCTCTGAATTCCACTTTCTAAATAGTAATTGTTAAAAGTGTTACTACAATACTCACCTCCATTATCTAATCTAAGACATTTTAGTTTTAAACCTATTTCATTTTCAACTAAAGCTTTCCATTTATTGAATTTATCAAAACCATTAGACTTAATTTTTATACAATATACCCAAACCTTCCTAGTTGCATCATTAATAAAAGTAACATAATAATATGAACCACCAAGTGAAGATACCTAAGTTGGTCCCCATATATCTGTACGTACAAGATCTAACTGATACTCCTTCCTCATTGGTCCAACCCTAAGAAACCTCACACCTTTTTGTTTCCCATATACATAGTACTCACAAAAGTCTAGATCAAATTCTTTCAGGCCTAGTTGTTTATCCTTTTCATGTAGGGTCTTCATTCCCTTTTCATTCATGTGGCCAAGTTTGTAATGCCATAAAGTTGTGTCTTTATCTATAGTAACTACAACACAATATAAATTATTAATATTTGTAGACAAATATAAAGTGCCTACTTTATTACCTTTTAAAACCACCAAAGAACCCTTTGTAGCCTTCCATGATTCAACTGTAAATGTGACCATACAACCCTCACTACCCAATTACCCTATAGAGATCAGATTTATCCTCAATCTTAGAACATGCCTGACATCCTTTATCACCCAAGTGTTTTCATTTTGTAATTTAACCTAAACACTTCCTTTTCCAATAATTCTATAGGTTTCATCATCACCAAGGTAAACATTCCCATAATTACCTTGAACATAATCTATAGAATAATGTCTATGAGGGGTAGCATGAAAATAATCACCTGAATCTAAAACCTAAGATTCAATAATGTTATCCAAACAAAGTATAAGAGCATCTTGTAATACATCACCTACTACATTTGCTTCTATATTACCTTCCTATTGGTCCTTACCCAATTTTTCATTTTGAAACCAACATTCTTTCTTTGTGTGTCCTAGCTTGCCACAAATCCAACCTTCTATCTTGCCTCTTGATTTAGATCTTGCACCCCCTTTTGAATTTCCATAGTTTCCTCTTCCTATATTCTTCTACCTTCCTCTATTTTTTATTTTTAATGCATTTATATATATGGATGTTTCACCTGTACTTTTCCTTTGTATTTCCTCACTTATGATAACACCCACCACATCTTCAAACTTTAGTTTCGCATTATTAGACACAAAGTTGTTTATTGACATTACCAAGCTATTTCAGATTTTAGGCAAGGAACAAATAATAAGAACATCCATAAATTCATCATCAAAGTAACCATATTAAACTCATTTAAATGATCTGGTACCAAACCACTTTTAGACATTTTCATATTAAATAATTTTTTCATAAAAAATATTTTATTTGAAGTAGAGGGTTTTTCATATAACTTGCCTAATGCACTTATAAGACCTTCTATCATCTTTTATTGTGATATGTTGAATGCTATAGAAGATGTAAGGCACAACCATATGGTTCCAAGGTCTTTCAATCCAATAGTTCCCAATCTTCATCTAACATTGTCAATGGCTTCTTGGCTTGCCCTCCTAATGGAAAATAGAGGTCCTTATGATAAAGGTAATCCTCCATCTGCATCTTCCACAATCCAAAGTTATGTCCATTGAAATTCTCTACCTTAGATTTATTTTCATCTTCCATAGCTCCCACTTGAGGTCAAAACCTTTTCTTCCTATGATTTAAAATTATGTAAATAAAAATCTTTGCTCTAACACCACTTGTTAGGATAAATTAAAACCCAAGTCTATCCCCAAATCACATACAAGAGAAACTATGAAATGAATTAATCAAACATTCAAAAAATAAACATAAACATGCACATAACAAGAGACACCATATTTAACATGGTTCACCGAAGATGGGCTACATCCACCAAACTTGTCCAGTTTATTATTTCTAGTAATACAAGGGAGAAACAAAATCCTGCAACAAACCCTGTTACACCTCTCTACCTTTTTTTCCTCCTCTCTATGTACAATATTTCTTTGTTTTTACACACTCATACATCTCAACCATATATAAATAAATCTCAAGGTAAAAAACACATAAACATAACCTCTACCATCAGATCTAGAAACCTTTAATCAATGGCCCAGATTGACTATGAAATTACCATTTAACAAGGTAATTTTAATAAAAAAATTATCTGGGGTGCATGGCCCCTGGACCCCCCACTGGAGGGGTCATCCCCTCCATACCCCACAAGGGAGGTTCCCCCACTAAAAACCCCCTGTGTCATCAAGGATTCAAATATTGGGATCCAAACTTAGTTGAAATGACATCAAATTTTTACCTCTGATCCTAGAAGATAACTAGGCTCCACACCTAACATAAATGCCTCCACCACAATATGAAATAATATTGTTGGTGTGTTATTTAAACCAAATGACATAACATTCAACATAAAAGACCCCCATTCAATGGTAAAAGTGGTTTTACCATTATCTTACTCATAAATTTGTACTTGATGATAACCTAAAAAGTCATTAGTGAAGATATAGATTTCATAACCAATGACACCTTCCAAAATCTCCTCTATGAAAGGTGTTGGAAATGGGTCCATGACACACACAAATGTAGATTAAACCATCCTTACTAATGATAATCACCATGTGGATAACCCATTTAGATTCATTAATGGGTGTGATAACCCTGGCATCTAACATGATATCAATTTCTTCTTTAACACATGCACAAATTAGAGTTCATTCGATACAATCACTTATTAACTAAGTGAGTACCCTAAACTTATTTGATGTGAATCTTACCCAATATCATATTCACTCCTTTCATCTGTATGTATTTATGTGGGAAAATATTTTCATACTCTTATATTAATTCAAATAATTTAGCTAATTCTACTTCAACCCAATAATTTCCTATAGTAGCCATCTTGGGGGTGTCTTCTATGCCAATATTATATTGAACCATTTAGAATGGCATAGAATACATTTTTTTTAGATTAGATATTATCTCTTACCTCATGTGTTCTATATTCTATAGGCAAGTTTGAGTGATCAAATGGAGGTTCTAGGGGATTGATGCTAGTCCCCTCTATATGTAATCAAAAATGCATCATGACGATAAATCAATACTAACTCAGATAAGATAGATCAGACCATATACTTCCAATTGGAGACACATTAGATAATCAAGAACATGACTAATATGGGGATATACTAGACCTAATTAGGGATCTCTTACCATAATAAACTATGCTAGGGAGGGTTCTAAAGCCTCCAGTCAAGCACAATTATGTAATAACCCTAAGGGACTATTATGTTTTGATATCTCACTAAACTAATAACAAGTAAAGCAAATCTAATTTAGTGCTCACCAAAGCTTGTGGCACAAAGTGGGTGTTAGAAACAATAAAAGTAAACATGCATAAGAGACATATATTCATGTCAATGTATACAGAATCTTAATGCATAAAAGAGAATTACAAATGCATATATATCTACTCTTACAAAGGATGAATAAAATTAGGAATACTTACCTCTGAAGATGAACCCATTGAGCCTCAATAACTCCCTTGAAGAAGGTGATTTGCAAGAGGTTATTATGGTATGTAAGGATGATAAAGACAAATCAACCCTAGGTTACACAACCTATCGATGCATCAAAAAGAGTTCTCCATAAGAAAATATCCATATCTCTAAAGAAAGTATGAAACATTAAGATTGTTCCTCAAGTAGAATGGTATATAACCATAATGCATAATACTTATTACTTCTTCTCTTCTCTAAATAACGGCAAAATGAACTTGTATATATAGGCAAGTTTAACCCTGAGCCCTTTTAAAAAATTTAACCGATAAGGTTGACCTAGTTGACCTAACAAAATTTTGGACAAGAGTTCACTAGGTCACAGTCTAGGTTGGAAAAGAGCTGATCTAGATCCTAAGTGAAGTTCACCCAAAATTGTATAGGATCAACCTAGTTGACCTAGTATAGTGAACAGTAAAAAAGGGTTTAAGGTTAGGAAAAGGGCGATAAAATTTATAAAAATATTGGAGGAGTGTGCAATAGAGAAGAACAAGATTAGGGATAATGTTTAGGAGATAAGTGTGTAGATAACAAGTGGCAAAAGGGAAAACAATCCTGCAAAGCACCAATGGTCTATCCACCCCTTTTTTGATGTACCCCTTAAGGAATGCACTTAGAGAGATTGATAATCAATGGGTTCTTGTAAGATACAAAGTGTCAATAAGTGATAAAAGTTTGAAAATATTATGTGTATACATATGCCCCACTTGAATCTCATCACATGTTATGTGAGTGCAACACGAGATGATGCTTTAGGAATAGAACATGATAACACATAACAATGATGCTAAGTAAAGTGTAGTAAGGAGAAAATAAGATAAATGAAAGGATAGAATTGAAAAACACATACCTTTACTTACCTTAGTGTTGTAGATAAAGAATGAGACTACAAGAGAAGTGAAGCCATCCAAATGTGAAGAACATTAGGCGAACCTATAAATATTAATGTAAAAAATAGCTAAAAACATTTTTTTTAAATATAGGCATATAGTAGTGGAAAAAATTATCTATGTTTTTATGATTCCATAACATTTTATGGTTCAAAAAATGGGTTAGTAAAAACAAAGATATAAGCAAAATAAGGAATATGATGAAAAATATTTGAAAGGTAAAGAATTATGAAAAGTAAGCTTAAATAATGTGAAAGGGAAGTCATTTGTTATTTTTGACTTGTAGGTGAGAGAAAAAGAGTTATAAGAGTCCAAACAAGCTAGGATGGTGAGGATATGATAGTCAAGGTGAGAAGGACTCCCAGTAGCAGTAATGATTACAGCACATGTAGGCAACTGAGAATCTCAAACTTGTTTTTGAAATTTTTATTGAATTTAAGTGTTTTTTATAAATTTGTGTTTTAAAGCAATTCTAAGAATCGGAATGAACCCAAAAAAAGTTGATAAAGGTAGTAAAAACCAAGAGGGGAAATGAGTTTGAAGGGATCAGAGTAATAATTATCAAAAGGCATCTTTTACTAAAAATGTAAGGGGTCAACAGGTAGAAATAACTAAGTCGACCCAGTTGACCTAGTAGGCTAAACATTTCCTAAATCCCCACTGCTAACTTAGTAGGTATGTGTCAACTTAGTTTATTTTTCATGTTGCTGACCTAGTACATGACTATTGACTTAGTAGAAAAATCCACTATACTGACTTATTACTAAGGGGGGAAAATTAAAGGGTCATATTAGTTTGTTAAGTCAACCTAGTCAAAATAGAGAAATTTTGGTCAACCTAGTATTTGACTAAGTGACCAAAATAGTATGAAAATACATAAATTAGGCCAAAAAAGTGCTAGAAAGGCCCAAAATGGCTGAATAAGGACTAAAATGGTTGAGTAGGCTAAAAAAAGGTCAATTTAATTAGAAATGGATAGATTAAAGCAATTTAGGCTTATTTTTGGTAAAATTTAAAAAGAATGTATGTTGATTATAAATGACATGGAGGATCTAATAATTTTTTTGTTATTTTATGGTTATAGGGGCATCTAAGGTTTTGGAACTTTATAGACAAGGCATGGCTCCCAAACCTCTTGCAGTGATTTTCAATTTGGGATCGATCTATATTGATTGCATTAGGTCTAGGAGGCATTGTAAATATGTGTAGGATTCCATTGAGTTCGTATTTGATAGTCATGTTCTTGGGAACCTAATAATTATTGACTAATACATTTAGGTAAGAGGTGGATGGGGATACCATAGATGTGGATATATCCCTAGAGGACATCCATGGTTTCCTTGGACTACCTATAAGAGGTACACCCATGTTCATGAGAGTACTAGAGGGTCAAAAGGAGAAGAGAGCCTTAGTTATATGGGCGATGTGCTCAAAGAGGATATACCCTAGATTAAGATTTATCTTGTGTAATGTCTATAGTTATTATATTTTGGATATCTTGAAGGTGGTGATAGGGTTTGTGACAACATGGGTGTTGTGTCACAAGTCAGATGGTAAGGTATCACTATTTGTGATAGCCTTATACCAAATGATATTGGAGCATAGGGTGTTGTATGACTTAGGCTCTATCAACTAGGTAGAGCTTATGTATGACATGTATGGGATGTTATCTAGAGAGAAAAATTGATAGGGCCTATTATATTGTTGACTATGTTGATATATGAGAGGTTCCCTATGTATTAGTTGGTTGGGTTACCCCATGCGATTGATGATAGGTTACCTTAGGTATAAAAGTGGCAGTAGGATCAAGTAGCATGGGCCATGCCCCACATTCCAACACTATATATGGTGAGGAAATAAAACATTATATGGTAGCCATATGGGCATATTGTTATGGTGTGGCCAAGCTGGGAGATAATAGCACCAGTATTGGCATGAATAGAGATTATTGGCCACTATACCTTATGGATGGAACTGCATCTGATGGCTCATGTACTAAGATAGATGGGAATTCCTCACCTAATGGAATTGATAATGGTGCCCACATTTTAATCCCAACATGTGAGAGTGTCAAGGGGGAGAGAAGGATTAGGGCCACCAATTGTTAGGCTAGCAATCAGACCATATTGTGAGAAACCATAGATAGGTCAGACATGATGAGCAGTAGAGAGAGAGGAGATAGATGTAGATGTAAGAGTATTAAAGGTACCACCACCAACATGATAGTGGGAGGAGTAGAAACCAACTTGATCACATCATTAATGGAGGCATAGGTAGTAAAAGAGAGAAAAGACAGTAGTCATCATAGATGACCCATTAAGCAGTCTAAGATAGAATTGGGTGATAGAGAGACCACTTAGGTGTAGCCTGAGATGGGTACAAGAGGTGACTTTGGTATTTTATTTTTGGTGATGAACTATATATGAGGTTCTTGGAGGATGCACTCATGAAGAGACCATGCTCATTGGTCATGCAGATGGCAAGATGGTGGTAGGTGACACATGACTAGGTAATAAAAGATGGTTAAAATTTTGAGTAAGTTTATTTGAGATAGACTAAAGATAGATAGATTTTGAGATATATCAGTGATCTAATATATATCTAGTTTTATTTTTGTAGATGTAATAGAAGAGGATACTAGATAGGGATCTTGAGTGATACGATCACTACATGAGATCTTCAATAATGGGTTTGTACCTTATGACCCAGTGACACTAGAAGATCTTGAGATAGAGTCTATCCTAGGGAGTTGGTTTAGACTAGAAGGATAGGAAATGATGTGAGTATGGGAATGTAAGTAGGAGCCACATCCACTACCAAGGGTGGGAGAAGGAGAGGCATAGGCATGGTAGGCCTTAGCTCAAGAGAGAGCCTCACATATGGCTACCTTGACCCAGCTGACATAGGTACATGCCTAGCTAGTGTAGGTATAGGCCCAGGTGGAAAACATATAGGGATAAGTGATAGGTTTTAGATCTTGGACAACCTCTTTATAGCATACTATTATGAGGGGACAATCCAAGGCATCTATGGGAAGCGTGGTTGGGCCATGAGATAGATATGATATACCTTAATAGTAGAGCTAGGGTGATGTATATGGTTATACTTTGTATTGAAATTCATCATATATGTGTGTGTGTGTGTGTGTGTGTGTGTGTGTGTGTGTGTGTGTGTGTGTGTGTGTGTGTGTGTGTGTGTGTGTGTGTGTGTGTGTGTGTGTGTGTGTGTGTGTGTGTGTGTGTATGTGTCTCATTTTGGTAGTTGGATGCTAATCTTATGTTTTTGTATTATGATTGTGGTTGTGGATGCTTGGATATATTTATTTATAGCACATGTATTTATATTTTGTTGTATATGCTATAGGAAATATATGAGTTGTGGTTTTTTTTCTAGAATTATGTAGGACACATACATGGTTAGAACTAAATAGGCAAAAAATATTTGGCTAAGTATAATCAATCAAAAATGTACTACACACTATTTCATGTTGGGAAATGTATAATAACAAGAAAATGACTAAGTATAAGAAACCAAAGGAGTGGTAAACAAGATGGAGAAAATTTATTTTTAAACCATGAAAAAGAGCTTTTGACACCAAATTAAAACAAGTAAAATCACACTAAATCACATTAGGAAGTATGAAAACAATGAAATAAAATGGAAAGCACATGAAATAGCAATGGTATAAAAATAAATCAATTAAGTTAATCAATAATAATAAATAGTGATGGGAAGTTTAAAAGAAAAACAAATTTTGGTAGCAGTTGGTCTTAAATTTATCATACTAATTCAAGTTGGGAAGTATGAAAATTTCAAGAAATGTTTGGATTCTTACATGTAATTAGAAAATAAGAAGATAAAATTGAAATAGTAACTAAGTAAGCATAACACATATGAAATCAAGATAGGAAGCATGTCAATGACATGTAACTTCATAATCAATCACATCTTACCTCGTATTTGACACATGTAATTTTGTTATAACTTGGACTATTGGAAAATTTTGTGAGGAAGGTCAGGTCCTATCCATGGTCTTACACTTCAAATCATAAAAGGAACACCAATGAAGTGGAAATAAATATGAAAATTTGGTAAAAAGGGATGTCGGTAATAGGAATGTGAAATTATGGTAATTTTTTAGGAAGGCCAGGTCCTATCCATGGTCTTACAATGCAACTCATAAATGGAATTTGTAGGGGAGTGATCAATGAACAAAGCAATGTTTCTCAAGAGGAAATATGAAGAATATAGGGCATGAAATAAGGAATGTAAAAATCATAACTTAGGTATCTTATGAGAAGACCTTAGGAGATAAGAGGCATATTAAGGGCATGAGAAAACACTAAGTGACTAGTGACCATCAATGTACAAAGGAAACCTATTCGCTATAGACACAAAGCTATGTAAGAAAATAAGCATGTTACTAATATCAACTCATGAAGGTAAATTGGTAAAATAAAAGTAAAATGGACCTGCTTTCCCATAACATGTTCCTCGTTCCTCAGTACCCCTTATAGATCCATTGGTCTACTACAAAGATTGGTTACTTACATGAGAAAGGAGCTATAACTAAAATAGTTTTTTTATTCTACTTTTCTAATCTACTATCTTACTACACCCCAATGGACCTCAGCTCTATCATGAGGCTAACTGTGGGGTTTGAGGTTTGACTAGAAGAAGGATATGTGCTTTGAATCACATATTGTAGTGTGATTTGACTTTTAATAATTTTGAAATATTTTTTCCTTTTGTATTATTGCCTTTTGTTAAATGATTTGGATTTTGAATGGTTTTAAGGATTTTTTAAGATTCCTTCTCCATATGGACTTGGAAAGACCAATCATGAGAGATAGAGTGATACACATGAATGAGATGTAGGCTTAGGCTAAAGGAAGCTAAGTGACCAAAGACAAGACTGACTAGAACACTTAGGCTTAATAATGAACCAACATATTATTTCAAGTCTCAATTATCTTTATGCTTAGTTTACAAAAAGGGAAATGTCGAAGGAAGGAGATCTAGATTGGACCAGTAAAAGGAGAGTATAATGAGATGAATTGTTTGTTAAACTAATCACATGGTATAGAAGGATTAACTAAAGGGAACAAGGTTTATATAACCAAGTCATAATGAAAACTATACATACATATGGACATAAGAGAGAAAATAATTATGAAAAGAAAACAAAGGAGTTTGTAAGAAGGAAACTTTAGAAGGAAAAGAAAGTAATGATAAAGAAGACATTCATAAGCAAACATAAATGACATTTAAGCAATATAGAGTATGAAATTAAAGTCATCATGTAAGATAAATAAGAATTTGATAAAATTTCAAATGATATAACCAATAGATAAAGATAAAATTGGAGCACACATCCAATCCAAAATGAAAATGTAAGAACACTATGCATGTGTTCATAAGTACTAATATATTTTCCCACACACATTATTTATAACATTTGATAAGTCTCTATGAATTTGGATGTGAATTGTAATTAATGTCTCATCTATCTTTAGTGAAAACTGGGAAAATACTTCACGTCTAATGTCCTCAATAAAAAAAGTAGGAATGTGTAATGGATCATACTGAGGAGGGATATTATGAAAGGGAAGCTTAGAAGAATGCATGGGAGTAGACTCTATAGGATAAGAAGGGAACACCGATGGGGAAGGATCCATAGGTGGGAGACTCACAAGTGGAGAAGGATCCATAGGTAAGGTAAGGTCCATGGGTGAAGGATTCATGGGTGGAGGAATAAGAAGTGAAGAAGGGACATCTGGAAGAGATGGAACCATAGTAGGTGGAATCATGGGAGAATAAAGGGGAGTCTTCTTGTGGGAATGACATGTGGGAGGAAAAATATAAGGTGAAGGAATAGTTAAAAAGTGATCTTTAAGATGTTTTTTAAGGATGTAACAATGATCAGTGTGATGGGTACCACATTAGTACCAAAGAAAATACACCTCTCCATAGTTAAGGATATACTCAAGTGGTATACCTTCAAGGGACATATGGCCTTATCTAAGGACTAAGGGGTATAAGGATGCAAAGTATCAATATATTATTATAGCTTGTGATAATGTGTAGATGAATGGTTATCTATGTTATGGAAGTAATAAATACACTTGTAAGAATCCTTGGTAGAGGTAATCATAAGAGAAGGTGTAATATAAGTGAAATGAGATTGGGAAGGCTCATCAGCCCATTTAGTGGGTAATGGATCAATCTATGGTAAATGAAGAAAACCATCACCAAGAGAAGGTGGTGGTGGTGAAGGGACTATACTACACTCGATGGAAGGAGCAATGGGATCTGAAGCAGGAATAGACTTAGCTAAAGTGGGTGTGGGAATGGGCTCTAAAGATAAATCTATTAAGGGAGGGGTGGGGTCTATATAAGGCTAAATTAGATTCACACACATCTCTCAGATAAGTAGGCTATAGGGGTCCTCGTATCTATCAAAGTGATAGGACCCAGTCATAAGACGATCTATAAGCATGCTCCTATATGGTTCTTCAAAAATTGTAGGTGTTTGAACCATCTATACCCTATAATAAAGAGGAAAAATATTAAAATTAGGATATATATACAATGGAATATGGAAAGATATACTAAAATGATAAATCAAAGAGGAATGATAATGGATAATCTAAGCATCACAAGCCTGAAAAAGACCACCTAAAAATGGATCATATAAGGTATAACCATCATCATAATCAATTGTATATAGATCAATGATGCAAGTAGGGATGACATTTTCAATTGATGAGGTGTAATTAATGTAATGTTGAGTCTTAGTTAAGACCATATGGATACCATCACAAGGTGGTTTATGAGAATGAGGTTATAAAGAAGCAGGAAGCTGAGAGATGAGATGAGGTGAGAGATTGGAAGTTTTAATCTTGAGATTGATCTCATTAGTCTCATCATCATCAGAATATAAAAGGTTAGGTGGAATATTCCCAATGAGTTTATGATTACCATTGTAACCTCAAGTGGAATTGATGGGGAAGTTAAATCATTGAGACTCATGAAATGGAACACTAGGCAAAGGTTCAAGAGTAAGAATCTTGAAGACACCATGATCTTGGAATTGTTCAAAATTATAAGGATTAGTGTCACCTTAAATCCTATAAATAGATCAATTATGATGGAATTTAACTCATTAGTAGGTATAAAAAGCAACTACTCTCATACGATGATTCCACATCCTACCAAGCAAAATGTTATAAGATAGAGGAAAGTTAAATATCATCACCTTCACATGAACGGAGATAGGTGGGACAGTAATGGGAAGCCACACACAACCTAAAGGATGAATTTTCCTTATATCACAACCTTGAAATGTGTTTTATGTGGATTTGAGATTACATTCATAATATCTAAGGGATTTGACAAAATTGAGAAAGGCAACACAAGTGTTGGAACCCTCGTCAATCAAAGCATGTTGGACTTGGATATCACCAATTTAGAAACTAATGAATAAAGGAGGATCATCCTCATGAAGTATAATCTCATAAATAATCATATAAGTGATGGGAAATTTTAAGGAAAGATAAGTTTCAATTGTTTCATCAACATAGATGGACATCTTTTCACATTATTGCAATATGCTATCTTCAGATCAAGATAAGATTGTTTCATGTTCTGCTAGGGGAGGATGAGGGATATTTATTTCAAATAATATTTGCATAATATGGTTTAAATGATGTGGATAAGTCCTCATAAGCTCAATAAATGTGATTTTAGAGGGTAAATTAGTGAGCTTCATGATGGGATCCAACTCATCATAACCCATAAGAAGGTTGTTAGAAATAGGTGCATAGTGTTGAAGGAGGTCCTCGGAAGGAGGAGCCTAAGTGCATTGGAATTTATGTTGATAAGAGGGAGTAGGTTTAGAATAAGGTTTTAAATTATGTTGAGAAGAAGAATCAATTTGTGCAAGTTGGTTTTGATAAGTGTTAGAATTGTTGATAGAAGCTTGAGTATCATTGGTGTTAGGTAAAGAAGATGTAGGGATGGAAGAAATAGAATGGGAAGTGTTATCCAAAGGAGGAGTTGGAATTGATTCATAAAACTTTATAAGGTAATCTTGACCCAAATCATGTAAGTTAGTTGGATAATAATATTGTATAACATGAAATGTGCGAGATAATGGAGGGATGCAAATGGGTTGAGGATCAATGAAATCAACCACCCTTCACATATTGGTCATATTAACCAAATTCTCTTCAAGATTTAGGTCACTAAGACTTTAAAAATTATTAGTTTAAGGGGTGGGATTATCTTAGTTATCCTGGTGATTTGTAAAGGGGTCTTTATAGATAGCCAAATAAACATTATCTTGATTCAAGGCTTGAGATTTAATATTAGTTTCATGGGCTTTAAAATTAATGGCATAGGATTGTTGACACTTTTGAATGATAGAATCATGATCAAAATTGGGACCAAGAATAAAATCCATAGCCAGATTATGAATTTTCCTACATGTCTCATGAGAATAACCCCAAGTAGTGTGAAACCAACACAACTTGTTGGGATTATACCAATATTTCATTGGATGAGTGGGGTCAAGTTATTGTGGTATATGCCTAGGTAGATGTTTTAGTAATTCAGTTGAGGATAAATGTTTGTGAATATTGATGGTATTAGGTGAAGATAAATGAGTATTGGTAAATTTTTGAGAAGGGGGAGCTAGTTCTAAAGATTGGTTAGGAACAACAGCTTGAATAGTGTGAATAGTGTCATAAGCGTCTGTGACACCATCATTGGTATCATGATGATTCTTATTCTTAAGTAAGATAAAATTGCCTATAGAAGGTTGAGGTGGATTGAATTGATGCATAAGTAAATCTTGAAGTTTTTCTTAGGCAATTGTCTCCTCTAAAGTATGTGGAGAGAGAGTGCCAACTCGATATTATAACTTGGGAAAAAAAGCATTGGTAAAGAGATGGAAAAGATTATCATCAGCCATGTTATGTTCACATTTTTGGACAATGTTTTCCACATTATAACAAAATCTTGGGTAGTTTCATTTTCAAGTTGCTTATAATTGATAAAATGGGCCAAAGTATTCTCAAGAAGATCACTAGTTTGGAACTCTTAGACTAGAGCATTTACTAAATCTTCCAAACTAGTAATAGAATGAGTTTTAAGTTAGTTGTACCAATATAATGCATCACTTGTGAGGTTTTTGGATAATATTTTGGTAGCAGTGAAGGTATTTAATTTGAACCAGTCTTTATAGAGGTTTCCAAATGTTTTTAGATGAAGAGTAGGATTATTTAACTCATTGTAATAAATGGTAGGGGCGATACCTCCTATATTGATATTAGCAATTTGAGATGTAATAGGTTCATTTTGAAGATGTTTAATTATCTTTTTAAAAAGAGGAGGTTGAGATATAAGACTACCATGGGCATCCTAAAGAGGAGGTGGGGGAATATTTTGATTATGCATGCCCCAAGGCATCTATTGAGGGTGGGTTTAAAGATGGAGAAGGTGATTTTGCATTTTCATCATTTGATTTGTATTATGAGCTTGAAAATTATGCATTTGATTAAGCATTTTTAATAATATTTAGTGGGTTTGATTAGAATTATTAGCATTATTTGAAGAATTAGAGTTATTATTAGTGGCTTGGGTACCACTATTGGTGTTGATAGGAGCTTGAGAGGAACTATTAGAATGTGAGGCACTAGTGGAAAAATTTACTTGTGTGGAAAAAGATGAACTAGTGAACGGATGAGAAGAGGAAGCACTAGAATCATGATTACCATGGGTAGAAAACACTACACTAGAGAAAGAATTAAGGATAGCGGATCTTGGGAGAGGCCCACTAGATGTAGAGCCTACCATGTAGAGGAAATACTAGGCATGGAGGTAGAAAAAATTAAATAAGAAGAGATCATGGTATAAGAAGGGGTCAAGATCAAGGGAAGAGGCTAAGAATCAAACAAACTAGTACCCATAAATCCATGTGAGAATGTGGGAGAAGGTGAATGAGGCTCTTCAACTTGACCATTAATCATGAGGTGGTAAATGTTAAAAGGATCCTTTCCTCGATGTTGAGGAAATTTAGAGATAAAGAAGAGAATTTTAGGGGTATATTCAGGTTGCTCTTCAAGTGAGAAGAGAGGATTATAAAGTGAAGAGTATGTTAGATGTAAAATCACTAAGAGGGGGTGAATTAGTGAGCCCAGATATTTCAATTTCAATTCAAATCCTTTCAAACTATTCAAACTATTAAATAATCAACATAAATCAACTTGATCAAGTAACATTAACAAGAGAGCTCATTTATTCAATGCATACAGAAGATCAAACACACAACACATAGTTATTGTGGCAAACCCTCATGGGGAATAAAACGCACTCTCAAGCCTTCAACACATGGACTACTTATCCTATAAGAGATTACAAATGAGAGACTGATCAAATCCTAACTAGGATTTAGTGAAAAACCTATTCCATAAGGAGCACCTACCCCTAAGATGATAAAGTCCTTCTGACCACCTATTGGTCAAGTCCTTTTGACCCAAAACCTTGGTTAGGTCATTTTTATCAAAGGGCTTTAGTGAAACACCTATTTCACAAGGAGTAACTACCCCTAAATAAGATCAAGTCTGTTAGACCCTCCTTTGAAATGAACACATCCACCTATAAAATGTTGTCTTCAACACTTGATGATGGACCTCTAATTATCACTCTTCAACTTCACTATTTCATCCAACACTCCTCATTGTACAAATCACATTACATACTTGAACCAACACACAAAGATCAATTAGGACACATTACATATCCTAACTAACCCCACTCTTCAACTCTTCACTCACACTCAATCTTCAAACCTATAAGAGCACTATTATAACATCAAAAATATGATTTCTAGGTCATACACACTATCATCAACCTACTCTACCCATCAACCCATTTGCTATGAACACACAGCCTTCACCTTTCCTTCACTCATAATACACACTCTCTCAAATAGCCTCTTGAGCATACTCAATCATTCTACCTCTTCTAGGATTATTAGGTCCAATGACCTATGTGATCACCTTCATCACCTTGATTAAAAAATAATTTTTGATCCTCTTCACTCTTTTCTAGTCCTCACTAACATGTACCTTCTCTTTCAAACGTTATTTCCTTCACTTTGCTTCCCATTCATGCACAACAACAATAAATAGGCCAAATAGTCCTTATACTTACACCATGCTCTTGGTGTAACCCATCTTGGTCAGCCAGGATGCTTACCACACTTGGTCCACCTTTTAAATAGGTCCTCATACATTTTACATGTAATAACCACATAATCCATAGGTCGGCCAATGCCTCATTACCTCAAAACCACCATTAGGTCTTGGTGAGAGCGAAAACCATTAGGCCTTCACACTTACATGTTACATGTGAGATTACTTGGACCACCTTAAACATTTAACAATACTTCAAACATATCTATAATATCCCCTTAATCACTCCCAAATGGTTCCATTCCATCTAGAACACCAACTCAACACTTGGACCTACCAATTAGGTATCCTAGCTCTTTAGATCTTCATACATAGAAAACATAGTCTCAAACTTTTAAACTAACTATTCAATTATTTCACATATACATATTATTAAATCACTTGGGTGAACTCTTTAGGACCTCTACTATACCCCCATGTGTTCTAGACACATCAACACATGTTCTAAGTACTCAAAACAACATACACAAAATGACCACTGAGACTAGTCATATACAATCAAAATAAAGTTAAGCTATTTTGACTCTCCATAACTAATCAAAGGCATATTGTGAAAAAAAATTCCATCTCAAAATCCTTAGAGACTTATAAAACATATCCATGCTCATTTTCTTCTTCAACTCTACTTATAACACCTTTAACTTACCTCTGTAAGATGGTCACTTAAATTACCAGTGCATTCAACAAACATAGCCAACCTCTACATCTTTGTTCATACAAAATATAGATTGTATAACCTCAAATTACCTCACATATTATCCTTATGTATTATAAAACACTCTCCCATATCTAATTCATCATGAGACATCCAAAAATCATCAAAATGAACTCAATTATCCTTCTCAGGTCACTTGTAGAACATACTCAAACACATAGTTAACTTTGGATCTCAATATATTTGACTTTACATATATTCAAACCTTATAACTAGGTTCACTATATGTTCCATGGAGTCCTCTTAAACTTTTATTTTTATATCACCTTTTATTTTGACTTGGATCAAAAGTTATGGACAAAATATAGAGCACTAGTTTTTCCCTTTGCAAAATTCAAATATTCAAATGCCAACGGTCACAGTTAAACCTTAATCACTTTGATATCATCGCATGCCCTTGTTGCTCAAATTAAACTTGCACCATCAATATTTATTGAATAATCTTTACCTTTGCCTTTCATCGCTCACCATTAGATCTGTGTCTTGACTATTTGACTTAATGTGCTCCATTGATTTCTTGTATGTACATTGATTTTTATTTATGTTAAACATTGGACACTTTGAAAACATCTCACTCAATAACCATCATTTATCTCTATTTTTAAGAACACACACTCACTATTATATCTTATAAGAATCTTATTCTTTATCTATGCTTGATTTTAAACTTTGAACATTTGTCCTCATCTCGTCACTTCCAGACATCTTGGAACAAACATGCTCCATTGATCCTTTTGTAAGTAGATCAATCTTTATATTTTTTAACCAATGCACACTTTGACTCATTCAATTCACCACACACCATAGATATTGATCTATCTGAATGCGTACAATCCATTGGATCTCTATTTGTCTTAATCTTTAACTTAATGCATAAAAGACTAAGTATGGGGACTATTGTTATCTTCTTGGAAGGCTAACTTTGCACAATCATATCTTTTACCTCAATCCATATCATGTTCTCAAATTTTCATCATATAAACTAGGAATAATACTAAACAAACCCATATGACCATTTATTCTTGAAACCTTCTTGTGTGTAATATATGTTATTACAAAACTATTCACTTGACTCATTCTTGAACTTAGAAAAATAACTAAGTTGAGCTCATATTCATTTCGCACATCGATCTTTGATGTGATAAAACACGGACCATTAGATCTACCTTTTTAAATTGACTAAGTGTTGGAACTTAGTGCATTTAAGGGACCAAATTTGTACCTTAATAAATTTGTTTGTGCTTAATCGCATGAACTAAAACTTAAATCATGTGATCTCCTCACATAGGAGAATCCATCCATTATTGAGCAGCTCTTGGAATCCTCACATGTGTGACATATGATGTCATCAATATGCCTCCTCAAATTTATATTTCATAAATCCAACTATGCCTAGATGAACATAATGAAAAATCAAGTGAATTTCACTCATGCACACTAGCTCTCCAATCATCCTTGACCTCTGATAGGGCCCTTTTCATGTCCTCAAATCACAATTATCATCCCTAATTACCTCACTCATTCAAGCACTAAAGATCCATATAATAACATTGAGGCACATTGAAGCATAATTTATCATTGTCATTCTAGCACACATGACACCTCACCAACATCCTTGGTCAACATAGAGACATCATTGATAAGCCTCAAAAAATCTCCCCTTTTTCATTGATGTCAACACCAATAAAAATATTATGCTTAGAAAGTGTCTCTTTATTCAATTTCTTTCTCCCCCTTGGACACAATGATAAAGTGGACTAAACTTTTGATCCTATGAACCTAAAAAGACATCAAGGACCAATAATATGAAGAGACCATCTCTAAGAAATGATATAGACTCCCTTTACTATGTATAAAAACTCTTATCACCTTGACCCTCTCAAACATGTTCCATGACAAAACTCTTCTTTGATCATACATAGCTTATATGAAACATACATGAACAACATAAACTACATGAACTTACCATGAAAACATTAAGAGGGACTCCCCTAAGTCACCTAAGCTTAAGTACCTTTTCTTTGATTATCTTCAGACCATTTCCCATAACTATGAATCAACATAATTTCCTCCATACCTTATCAAATCCAACTACACAGTCCTTTGATCCTAGAATCTAACCAATTACAAACCTCCCCCTTTATTTATGCAAGAGGATTTAATACATTGTAAAAAGCAACTAACTTAATTTGATCAAGTCACCATATCAACATGCTTGAGTTCAAATATGTAACAAACTTCTTCAAATATCCACCATGACTAGAACATCTCACATATGTTCCCCCTCACATTATGCATGGCTCCTCAATCCACTTAAGTTATCTAAGTTAGCTACCCCTAGCACCATGGCATACACAACTTGTCATCTACAAAACTTAGAGACCTTCATGATATCAAAGATAAGATAATACATTCTCCTCATCCTCCATATCAACCTTCTTTTTAGTCTTTCTTATACAATAGAATATTTTGACACCACATTATCCTTAATTAGACACCTATAAACTATCATTCCCTACTTATAGACCTTACACACATTGCCAACATTCTTTCATGACAAAGAACACTAAACTAGGCTCAACCATGCATTATAAGCATTTCACCAACTGATGAAAACATTTCATATTCTCCACCTAATTTTCACTTAGCTCTATATACCAAAATTGAGTCATTAGCATCATGAACACACACCTTAGGTTTTGTATACATCAAACCCTCAAGTCATTGCCTTTCATCCTTTGGGCTAGTTATTCAAAAATTGAGAGCAAATTGGTCAACCAAAGAACATCTTAACACATAGGTCTGCCAATAAACAAAGTATTTCACCATAAGCCAACACATCTTCTCATGACCTTTGTCTTGCAACATCAATCAAGACCCAACAATCATCCACCATGTCTCTTCTTTCTTATTGAAGCTTTGAGCAAGACACCTTTTTGACATAGAGAGACTAAAAGTCCCAAAATTTTTGAGAGTCCCATATCTCCATAATCTCATTTGACTTGTATTCCTACTTGACTTTGAATTAATCCTTGACTTCACTCTTTTCTTTAGATTTATCAATAAATTCTATCAATAAAAACTCTTAACTTTTCTTTGTCTATCATGGCAAACAAACCATGTTTGGTCTTAGTTTGATCTCTTTTAACAAGATTAGATTTCCATACCCATTTATGACCTCTTCCTTGCACACTAGGAGCTCCATACACATTATTTTTCTTTGGGAACTCATTCAACCTATTTTTGTAATACATAGAAATGTGACCAACCCTATGACAACTGAAATAAACAAGATCATTCATACCTTTTGCTTGATGATGATTATGATCTTTTTTTCTATCTAGACAAAAGAAAAATTCTTTTGGTAGTCATGTATCTTCTTCATATCTAATTCCTTCTTTGTTGTAGCAAGAAGTCCACCTTGATCATGATTATCCTTCATAGTATTTGGTATCAATACCATTGACTGACTTTTAGGATCATCTTTCTTCTTGTCAAAACTTGAGTTCATCTTCAAACTATTCATGCATAATTTAGCAATATGTCCTACTATATTTCAACTATAGCAAACAATATCATTCAACATACCTCTTGACTGATCTGAGATATGATTTCTCTAAGAAAAATTACATCTTATTCCAAGGCTCAATGAGAACTCATTCTTCATTGACTTCCTTATATAGTCCTTAGCTTTATGGCCATACTTATTACATGTATACCAATGACCATGGAATAAACTAGTATACGTTTAATAATTTGGTTGTCTAAAAGACCCTCTTGCATTATTTTCAAATCTTGAATTCTCCTTGACATACTCAAGTTTCTCATGATTTTTTTCAAGTTTATCCAACTTGACTACAACAAGCTCATGCTGACTCTTCAAGGGCCCCATCTCAATATTTAGCTAAGTGTACTCATCTTATCTTGCTTTCAAATTTGCATTTGTATTCCTTAACTGATCCTTAAGAATATTGATCTTTTCTTCATCCTCTTTGACCTTGTTGGCCATGTCTTTCAATCTATATGATTATACTTCAATATACTTGATCTATTCTTGATACTTATTTTCTTCTTTCTCGGACATGCCAAAACCACTTCCCTCAAGAGAACTAACTTGTGATTTAAGAAATTTGATCATATTCCTCATTTTATGATTCCTCTTCTTTTGCACCTTTAGTTCATCAAGTGCACTCATGAGATCAACTTCTTCTTCCTCATTGTCATCTTCTCTATTGTTATGGCAAGTTTATTTGTCAAACATGATGTCTTTTTCTTTTTTAACACAAATTTGTCTTGGCATCTACTATTTGAACCTTGAGATCATTGATAACATTCTCATCCTCTTTAGCATCTTTCTTCAAAGTACATATCTACTCTTCAAGTGCCTTGATCACAACCTTACACTGTTGATTTTCTTTCTTCAATTATTTAGCCATGTTTGTACCAACTCCATATCTCCTTCAAGTTGTTAATCTTCCTCCAAAGAACCTGATCTGATACCAATTTTTAGAGGTACAATCACTAAGAGGGGGGTGAATCATTGAGCCTAGATATTTCAATTTCAATTCTAATTCTTTCAAACTATTAAACAATTAGCATAAATCAACTTGATCAAGTAACTTTAACAAGAGATCTCATTCATTCAATGAATACATAAGATCAAACACACAACACATAGTTCCCATGGGAAACCCTCATGGGGTTAAAACCCACTCTCAAGACTACAACACATGGAATACTTGTCTTATAAGAGATTACAAACAAGATATTTATCAAGTCCTTTTGACTAGGATTTAGTGAAACACCTATTCCACAAGGAGCACTTACCCCTAAGATGATCAAATCCTCCTAACCACCTATTGGTCAAGTATTTTTGACCCAAAACCTTGGTTATGTCCTTTTGACCAAAGGCCTTTAGTGAAATATCTATTTCACAAGGAGCAACTGCTCCTAAGGAAGATCAATTCCTTTAGACCCTCTTTTGAAATGAATACTTCCACCTTGAAATTGATGTCTTCAATACCTAATGATGGACCTCTAATTATCACTCTTCACCTTCACTTTTTCATCCAACACTCCTTATTGTCCAAATCATATTACATACTTGAACCAACACACAAATATCAATTTGGACATATTACATATACCAACTAACCCCAATCTTCAACTCTTCATTCACACTCAACCTTTAAACCTAAAAGAGTATTTTTATGGCATCAAAAATATTACCTAAAAGTCATACACACCATCATCAACATACTCTACCCTTCAACCCATCCACTAGGCACACACAGCCTTCACCTTGCCTTCGCTCACAATACACACTCTCTCAAATAGCCTCTTGAGCATACTCACTCATTTTACCTCTTTAGGGCTTATTAGTTCCAATGACATATGTGATCACCTTGATCAGACAAGAATGTTTTATCCTCTTCTCTCTTTTTTTGTCCTCACTGAATTGTACATTCTCTTTCAAAGGTTCTATCCTTCACTTTGCTTCCTATTCATACACAACAACAATAAATAGTCAATGTACTTATACCATGCTCTTGGTATAACACATCTTGGTCAAAAAAGATACGACACTTGTTATACCTTTGAAATAGGTCCTCATACATGTTACATGTAATAACCACATACTCCATAGGTCATTCAATGCCTCATTACCCCCAAACCACCATTACATCTTGGTAAGACCTAAAACCATTAGGCCTTCACACTCACATGTTACATGTGAGACTACTTGGACCACCTTCAAGTTTTACCAATGCTAATAACATATCAAACATATCTCCAATATCCCATTTCCCACTCCCACATGGTTCCATTCCATTTGAAACACCAACTCCACACTTGGACTTACCAATTAGGTCTCTTAGCTCTTCATATCTTCATACACAAAAAACATAATCTTGAAATTTTGAACCAATACTCAAATATTTTACATAGACATATGACTATATCACATGGGTGAACCCTTTAGTACCTTAGATATACCTCCATGTGCTTTAAACACATCAACACTTGTTCTAATCACTCAAAATAACATACACAAAATAGACTAATTATGTATAGTCAAAATACAGTCAAGCTATTTTGACTCTCCATAACTGATCAAAGGCATATCATGACAACAAATGCCTTCTCATAAGCCTTAGATACTTATAGAACATATACATGCTCATTTTATTCTTCAAATCTACTCAAAACACCTTTAACTTGCCTCTACAAGATGGTCACTCAAATTGCTAATGCATTCAACAAACACAATCAACTTCTACATCTTTGTTCATATATAATATAGATTGTTTAAACCTCTAATTATCACATAGATGATCCTTATGGAGTATAAAACACTCTCCAATAGTTAATTAATCATGAGACATCCATAAATCATCAACATGAACTCAATTATCCTTCTCGGGTCACTTGCTAAATATAGTCAAACACATATTCAAATTTGGAGCGCAATATTTTTGATTGTACATAAATTCAGAGCTTCTAACTAGGTTTACTAGATGTGCCATGGAGTCATATTCAAATTTTATTTTTATAACACCTTTGAATTCATATTAAATAAAAATTTATGGACAAAATATAGAGCAATAGTTTTTCCCTTTATAAAATTCAAATATTCAAATGCCAACGATCACAGTTAAACCTTGACCACTTTGTTATCATCTCATACCCTACTTGCTTATATTAAATATGCACCATCGATCTTTACCTTTTATCACTCACCATTAGATCTTTGTCTTGACTGTTTGACTTAATGCACTCTATCCATTTCCTATATGTAGCTTGATCTTCATTTATGTTAAACATTGGACACTTTGAAAACATCTCTCTCAATACGCGTCATTGATCTCTATTTTTATGAACACCCACTCATTGTTAGATATTGAAAGAAGCTCAGTCTTTATCTCTATTTGATGTTAAACTTCAAACACTTGTCCTCATCTTATTTCTTCTAGACATCTTGGAATAAACATGCTCCATTGATCCCTTTGTAAGGAGCTCAATCTTTAACTTTTTTAACCAACAAAAATTTTGACTCATTTGACTCAACATGTACCATAGATCTTGATCTGTATGAATGCCCATGAGCCATTGGATCTCCATTTAGTCTTGATCTTTAACTTCTTGCATAATAGACTAGGTATGGGGGCCATTTTTATCTGCTTAGAAGGCTAAATTTGCATAGGCATATGTTTTACCTTGATACATCTCATGTTCTCAAATTTGCATCATATAAACTAGGCATAATACTAAACAAACCCAGATGACCATTTCTTCTTGAAACATTCTCACATGCAATATATGCTATTACAAAACTATTTACTCAACTCATTCTTGAACTTAGATAAATAACTAAGTTGAGCTTAGATTCATTTCGTGTTATTGATATTTGATGCGATAAAACATGGACCGTTAGATCTACCTTTGTAAATTGACAAAGTTTTGGAACTTAGTGTATTTTTGTCTAAGGGACCAACTTTTTACCTTAATAACTTTGGTTTTGCTTAGTCACATGATCTAAAACTTGAACCATGTGATCTCTTCACGTAGGAAAATCCATACATATATCAAACGTCTCTTGAAACCCTTACATGTGTGACATATGATGTTAGCAATATGCCTCTTTAGATTTATCTGTCACAAAGCTAACTATGCCTAAATGAACATAATGAAGAACTAGGTGAATGATACTCATGCACACAAGCTCTCCCATCATCCTTGACCTTTTATAGGACCCTTTGCACATCCTCAAATCACCTTATTCATCCCTAATTACCTCACTCAGTCAAACATTGAAGAACCATGAAGGAACTCTAAGGCACATTAAAGCACACTTTATCATTATCATTCTAGCACACATGACACCTCATTGACATCCATGGTTAACTTGGAGACATCATTGATAACCCTCCAATAAAGGAATTAGGATGGGTCCCATTGTTCATTATGCAATTGGATATACAAACTTTGTTGTCATCTAGGAGAGGATCCCTACTCTTCTTATGGGAGACCATATAAAGATTGGTAAAACTCATCATGTCCATTGAATAAAACTCAGTGTTGTCTTCAAATAAGAAGTTCATGATGAAGAAAAAGGACTAAATAAGGCAAAAGTGATGTGAAAATAAGGAAATAGGAAGTTGTAGAAAATTTTACAAAGTCAACTAGGTCAACCTAGTATAGAAAATAGGGTCTAAAAATTGTATAGAGTCAACAATGTTAACCTAATAATGAAAAACATGAGTTAAAAAAATGTACAGGGTCAACCTAGTATTTGAAATAGAGGCTAAAAAAAGTGTACAAAGTTGACAGAGTTGACTTAGTATTCTAAACAGTGGAAAAATAGATAGTTTGTAAGAGAATATGTTGAGTAGAGTGATTATGTACTGAAATAGGAAAAAAAATCCAAGTACTTTTGAAAGTAAGAAATGAAAGGAAACATGTAATCAATTGGATCAATTAGGTTGATCCAATTAAGGCACATAATACAAAACCTTGTACCAATGCTGGATAATGCAAGTTTTTATAATACAACATATAATTTAACAAAGAGAAAGCAATCAATTTGGAAAGTAGAAGCTAACTAAGTGGTCAACCTAAATGTTGTTAGATTATTAGAGTATGGTTTTAGACATGATAATAAGTTAGTTGTAAGAAAGGAACTAGAAAGCAATCTAAGGATGGTTTCAAGATGTTTAGGCTAAAAGGGATCTATATTGGCAATGGTACTAGCTTGTTATTGGGGCCTACCCCCTCACTTCACACACCATAGTGATAAGGGTATCAAGTGATTTTCCAATATGTACCATTAACCATGTGCTTATACTTAGCCAAAAAACCAAGTTAGCTTCCCCCTTGGTGATGAAATCCAAGTAGGTAGGCCTTGGGTAGACAATTATAAAAATGCATTTTAATATTTTTTGATTTGGTAGTGTGTGTATAAAAGATAAAATATTAAAACTAAATATTATATAAAAAACTACCTAATTCTACTAATGTGATATATTCTAAGCATGCAAGTAACAATAAATGAAAGTGTGAGCTAATCACTAGCATATAAGTGTTAATTCCAAATTTGAAACATAATACAGTGTTGATTCAAATGATAATGTATGAAAAGACTACAGAATAGAGTCGATAATATTATTTTTATACTACAAAATCAAGGGTCTAAAAAATAAATACATCGATAATGTCAACCTAGTTTTCCAGATTGAAGATAGAATATAGAACTACATTGACAGGGTCGACCTTATTGACTATACAGGGGTAGTTTCAAAGACTGCAAACTATGAAAAATAGAATTATAAGGAATAAAAAAAATGATAGAGAAGGATAGAAATGAACCTTGGTGGGTTGGATGATGTATAGGAGAATGAGATTTTTGTTGAAGTGCCCTAATTTATACTTACAAATTTTACCAACTATGTCGACTAGGTTGACCTAACTTTGCAATTCCCTATTTGCTAAAATCCTATAAAATGTATTATGTTAACAAGGTTGACCTATTATGTTTTTTGGAATTCTAAAAGTGTACTATGTTGATAGAGTTGACCTAGTATCCTGTACTCGATGAAAACCTACACAAACATAATAGAGTCATATTGATGCAACTATGTGTTAAACCTATGCATAGAAGTTAGAGTTATATCAACACTATCGACCCAGTATCACAAATATAGAGAAATAAAATGATAAAATAATGAAAAATATGAAATAAAACTTATAAGGGTTATATTCACATTGGGTTAACTAGAATGTATGTAATCATAAATGCATCATGTCTATGAATCAATCCTGATTCAAAGAAGATAGATCATACAATATACTTCTGTTTGGGGACACATTAGATCATCAAGAACATGAACAATATGGGGATCTGATAGACCTAATTAGGGGATATCTTACCACAATACACTATGTTAGGGATGGTTCTAAAACCTCCAATCAAGCATAATCATGCAATAACCCTAAGGGGGTCCTATGTTTTGATATCTTACTAAACTAATAAAAATTAAAGTAAATCTAATCTAGTGATCACCAAAGCTTGTGGCACAAAGTGGGGCTTAGAAACAATAAAATTAAGCATCCATGAGAGATATATACTCATGTCAATATATATGATATCCTAATGCATGGAAGATAAGTAAAAATGAATGTTTATCTACTCTTACAAAGGAGGAATAAAATTAGGAATACTTACCTTTGAAGATGAACCCATCGAGCCTCAATCTCTCCCTTAGCCAAGGTGCTTTGCAATAGGTTATTATGGTATGTAAGGATGACAAAGACAAATTATCTCTAGGCTACACAACCTATCAATGCATCAAAAAGACTTCTCCATAAGACAAGATATGTATCTCCAAAGAAAGTATGAAACCCTAAGTTTTTTCCTCAAGTATAATGGTGGATAAGTAAATGTGCAATATATCTTACTTCTTCTCTTCTCTAAATAATGGTGAAATGAACTTATATATATAGGAAGATTTAACCCTAAACCCTTCTAAAAGTTCTAGCCAATAGGGTCAACCTAGCACAATTTTGGACAAGAATTCACTAGGTCACGGGCTACATTGGCCAAGAGCTGACCTAGAGCCTAAGTAAATTTCACCCAAAACTGTACAAGGCCGTCCCAATTGACCAAGTATAGTGAATAGTCAAAAGGGGGTTAAGGCTAGGAAAAGGGGGATAAAAGGTATAAAATGACTAGATGAGTATGCAATAGAGAAGAACAAGCTTATGGATAAGGTTTTCAAGAGATAAGTGTGTAGATAACAAGTGGAAAAAGGAACAATAATCTTGTGAAGTACCAATAGTCTACCCACCCCTTTCCAAGTGCACCCCTTAAGGCATGTACTTAGAGAGATTGAGACTTCATGGATTCCTATAAGATACAAAGTGTCAATAAGTGATAAAATTTTGAAAATATTATGTGTATACACCCTCATAAACTTGACACACAACTTTCTACTGACCCTTCAAGATCTATTCCTTATGGTTATCTTCAAATTGTGATTTAGGTTCTAATTTAGCCTTGTTATGAGTATCAAGTTCTTGTAAGATGGTGATTTCATCCTCAATTTTACCATGCATGGTTTGTATTCTATTTTCAATTAGTGTTTGATCTCTTAGTACTAATTGATGGATAGATTACAAGGATAAGTTTACATCTGGTTGAGGTGAAGAGAATGTAAAGGTGGTGAGCAGAACATGTTTGATGTATTCTTAGGTATCTGTATCTAGGCACATCTCTTGATGAACATACCATGCTCTATCCCAAACATGCATAGTACTATAAAATGCATGTACCCATAAGGATTCTAGTAGAAATGTCTTGTCAACATTCTAAAGATTCTCACAGGTGGCTAGATGGTCACTTGGGGACTTAATACCATTGTAATTGAGTGTAGTTTGAACATAGTTGTCATGATGAAAGTGATAATATAGTTTGATATGTACTTGTTCCCATGTTAATAACCTATATTGATGAGTAGCCCACTAATGGGTAGTTGTTCCTTGTAGTATAGGAGGGAGTACATGCATACATTCATCTTCAAAAATATAGTAAACTTGTAATTGTTATAAGTACTCTTGGACATTAATCTAGCCATGAAACTTACATGTTTGATTCAACTAGAAGGGTGGTGCATTCATTAGGCATCCACCAATGATTTGAATAGACTTATAGTGTTTAAGTATCTTGCATGGATCATTTATTTGCCAACCAATTATAGCACAACCTCATCTCATAAGATCATATTCTCCATGTGCCCAATGTTCGTAAGTAATGTTGGTGGTGTGAAATATGGATGACACATATCCCCAATAAATTAGACCATCAAGAATAAGATTTACATGTTTATTTCCTTGCACTATGATGTTATAAATGTGGTTGAGGTCTCATTAGCATCAATTTATTTTATAAAAGGGGGACCTTGATCATTAATGAGAGGAATGACTATGCATTGGGTGTCATTCTCAAATTTGATGTAGCACTTCTTATAATGTAAGTCAACATTATTGACATAGCATCATGGTTAATCTAATAGAGATAGAAAATCATTAGATTTGGATAGTTTAATTACTTTAAAATCACCTTTGAAATGGACACCCACAATGTTAATAGTGACATCCTTGAGAAATCCTATATCACTTGAGTCTTGTTGTCCATAAACATAACATGTGGAGAGGGTTGAAAAGTGCGATCCCCATCTTCCTCCAAGCATCCTTCATGAGAAAATTAACTTTTATGTTGGTATCCACTAGTATATCCTAGATCATCTAGCCATCAATGGATGTATTTACCATTATCTCCTTGTCACATTCAGCATATGGTTGGTCATAGGATTCTTATAAACATTAATGGTTCAAATGATTATCTACAAGAGTCTTACTTATATATTATTGTAACCATTTCTTTAAGAGGGGAATGATGATTACATTAAGGAGTAGTTTACATAGCTCTCAAAATTCATCTTTCCCAGATTCTATTAAAATAGTTTTTTTTTTGCATCTTAGTGTGTTGGTTTCATCCTTCTCCTTAAAAAACTCAATTTCACCTTTAAATCATGTATTAGGTCCATTGTGTCATGTAATACCTCTTTCTATTTTTGGGCATCAGCATAGTGTTGAGCATGTGGTTTTTCACATTGAACCTTCTCCATCGGTGGAACTGAAATGAGTTGGGAATGAGCACCACTTCATGTCATAATATTTACTTTAAGACCCAATAGTGGGGTGGTTGGACATGGTCTCCACTAATCATTTTTAGTTTTGGAAACACAAATCATCCTAGTGCTATTCTCATTATGTTCTTTGGTGATAACCATATATAATTTAGGACAATCTTCTAAATGATGTTCATTCTTACAAATGGTGCAAGTTGGGTAAATTGGGTAATCAAGTTGATAGTGATCTAGATATCCACACTTGTAATAAGTCCTAGGTGGAAAATGACCACCCACGTGCCCATTTCCACATCCTCAACCCAAAAAATATTATCTTCCACCAAAATCTTGATTATTAGAAACATAAGTTTCACAAGTCCTTCTTGTGCATGATTCATGGATCTCATTGATGACTCAACAGTCATTTGTATCATATGTGTATGCATCACATATTTTAAAATATAGTGACACTTTAGCCTAGGTAGTGCACTAGAGCAAGGCACAATTTCTTACATAATGATCCTCTTGGTAGATTTCATAAGATTATTTTGTTATGGTGCAAAAATTCCTTCATGGGCAATTATTATTATTATGGTCATCTACTTCATAGTAAACACACCATAAGCCACTATAGGTGTCATGAGTATTATTAGTTGTTAGCTTCTCCAACTGAGAGGCCATAGCATCAATCTAAAACTTCATAAAGGGGTTGATCCCCATATCTATACTTCCCACAGCTTCGACATGGAGAGAAGATTCTAGTGCCTCCCATGAGTTAGTAAAGGCCTTTTGGGATAGATTTTTATGAAATAGAAGCAATATCCCTCCCACAAACCATTAAGCATGTTGTGTTGAGTTAATCTCAAATGATAGTCTTAAGAGAATTATTTTAAATCATGCATCATGTTAACACACACTCTTAGTGAGCTCTTACTTAATGTCCTTTAAAGCAGTGATGTTTTGTTGCTCAAACTCAAAGTTTCAAACTCTTGAGGGAATGTATTTTTCAATGTTTCATATCTCACAATTTCTTAAGGGTCAAATTTTTAGTATCATTTATGTGCATGATCCATCAAATTAGTGGAAAACTAAATAGCCTTTCATTTTAAATAAGTGATCCCCCCTACTTTCCATATGAGTTAACACTTATAAACATGTTTTGCCATATTTTTGATACCTTTGTATTTGGAGAGATGAAGCATCATCTCATAATACAATATTGGTGTACTTGATGGTTGTAGTGGACCCTATTATGTAGTTCTTCTAACACCTTCTGAACTCTATAGTGGACATTCATTACCACCTCTAACACCACTACCTAATCCTCCTCCAACAAAACCACCATAGATGCTTCCTCTCACACTTCCTATAGCAATAGGTGCACTAAAAGTAGTGGGCATTGAAGAAGGTTGATCTGATATGGTTGGGTTTGTAGTTTACACACTACTGATATCGGGTCCACTTAGCATTCTAAGTTGAGCCATAGGTCATATTTTTAATGGAAAATTCAATGTTAAAGTTATATTATTATGTTAAACTTGTACTCCCAAATATTCCTCTACTGGCTCAACTTCAAACTCTACACTGTCACTATCCCAATTTCTTATAATAATTTCATCAAACTCAAATGCATGAGCATGCATTGTGGTGGGGAACTGGGTCTATCTAGACTGGGTTCCATTATCATTGCCTATCTTGGTTATTTTATGCATACATATGCTATTAAAGGGTACAATATTATAGGTAGGAGGTACTCCTTATGCCTCTCCATTCTCCTATGGATTCCCATAGTAATTTTAGTATACTCCTATTAACCCTCTAGTTTGTTGCCTCTCATAGCACTATGCCTAGCCTCATCATACTTTTTTTTGTGGCATTCCTATGACCTAACTTCCTTGTTAAAATCCCAATCTCATACCAACACATACCCCTCTATTTCCCCACCAATCATGTTTCTCATATGCAAGAGAGTTTAGTCATCCATAGAAAATTTCTCAAGTCTAGAATCAACCATAATCTCTTTAGTCTCTAAAGGGAACTATTTGATATACCTTCCTTGTGACTCTCTTAGGAAGTTGAATTATACTTTTTATAGGAAAGAATATGTATAAATTATGTATTCCAAAATATATATTTTAAGTGTTCCTTTCCAATAAACATCTATTGGGTGTGTCCAAAAAACTTCCAACTTAGCCAAAGCTGTTTGATGCTCTATCGACCAGGAAGTCTTCTACCCATAATTTCTTTAGAAAAATTATGCATACAGTGAAAGCCAAGCACGTAAGTGCATGAGTAATTCTAAAAATAATGTTTCATAAATAGAATAATATATTTTACTCTACCCATGTATGTGTATAAATTCTTGATTCAAGATAATGGAGCATAGAATTTTCTTATATTGTACCAATCCACCACTCAATATTCTCCAAAGAAAGTTGGTTAACCATTTTCCTACCATCATGCTAACAAGTGTAATGGGTCTCAGTAATAGAACCAAAATTTTGGGTTTTTTTTCTTTAGTTTCAAATTAATTTCCTTAGTCACACGTATAAAGAAGATAAGAGGTAAAACTATCTATCACTTTGGCTTATCACACGATAAACAGTCTCACGTGTTCACCCAAAGTGAGTAGCTTGAGATTAGTTCTCATCAATTATATCATGTGATGGTGTATACATTAGGATTTTTATAGTAATATGCTTGAACATGCACTTAGTTCTAACTAAATATATCATAGTTAAGATAATTCATACCATGAAATCATTCCATACTTAATCTATTTATCACAAGTAAAGAGATAGGTGCAAATCAAGAAAAGAGTAGTAGTACCATTAGTTCCATAACAAGTTACTTGTATTTTAAAAACACAAGTATTCCATTTTATTATGTGTCAATGGTCACCATACATAAGCCTTGATACATATCAGGAACATGAATAAACTCAAGCTTATATTTATCATTATACAATAACAACCAACTACATCAACAACCTTCTAAGTAAAACTAAGGTATTTATACATGATTCTACCCTGATCATTTAGTTAAAAATTTAATATGAAAATGATGACTTTCCAATGACCATTAATAATAATGATTCATGGTGCATTTTTACGTTGAATTCCTACTGATACGGCCCTAACTACCCCTATATACCAACTCTATGTTATATATTCAATATCGTGTACATATTTTCTTGTAAGCCAGTGTTAGGTTTGTGCTTTACTTATTCTTCTCCAATACTCATGTGAACCATTTATTTAACCATTTATACCTTTCACACCATTGTCTAAGTCATACACCAATCACTTAAGTCTTGTATCCTTATTCTTCACAACTTGCTTCTATCGTGCCTTGGCCTATTTATGCACCCATTTCTCACTTTAAAATAAATTGATAAAAAAAAAAATAGGTTTCAACACTCCTACATACGCATATGTGTCACACTTATACATGAGTGTGATACAAGCATACATAGATACCTGATACATTCTTATTTTCAATGTTGTGCCTTCCCTCTACTCATATCATGCATACATTGGGGGAATTTGCTTCTTTGGTCTTGATACACACAGCTTATATGATTTGATGATCACTCTACATTATCATGTTTAAACTTACATATGTACTTACACATGTCTTTATCCATGATTATATCTTACATAGGGTACTTGATATGATATATACTTGGCATAATTTTCCTAACATATTTAATCCATGGGCTATTAGGACATGTTTATGTTGGTTACTTATTTTTTCATTTATACACTTCCTTGAGTGTCTTGCCTTTCTATTATCTTACTTATTCGAGTATTTAAATATGATGTATTACTTGTAGTCCCCATGCCTATGTATGCTTTCATTGACATTTTTTTATGTCATTATTTATTTTATAGACATTTGAATATGTATTTCTTACTTTTTATGGACATTCAACTAAGTCATGTCCCTTTGAGTGTGTGACATTTGAACATGCCCCTTGTTTGTGGTCTTCTTAGACCATTACCTTTTGACTTGATTTTTAGTGCTCTTGTGTGTGTGTTTGTTTTCTTTTTGAGCTTATATTGTTACTATCTATACATTTCCATGATCTTTATCATGCATCTTTTGCCTACATGTGATCACATTGGTTTTATGCACTTCAATGATACATTTACCTTGACATGTTCCCTTTTATATGCTACACAGTTACATTCATAAATTATATAGTTGTCTTATCCTTTTGAGGTGAGGTAACTACAAATTCCTATATTTCCCTCACCTCAAGGAGGGGAAATATTAGTGGGGGAATTCCATAAAGACATATTTTCCACAATTGGCACAATTTATAGATTCAGGTGGGGGCATGCTTTAGAAGCATGTTGTCCACACTCATTCAGTTCATGGTACTTATATCAACTTTCAAATTTAGTGGGGGCATGTCATATGGGCATGACTTCCACACATTCATAGTTCTCAGATTCAGTGGGGGCATGTTATTTAAGCATGTTCTCCATACTAATTTAGTGTATGGTACTTGTATTAGTTTTTGGATTTAGGGGGGATGCTTTGGAAGCATGTTCTCCGCACTTACATAGGTATCTAAATTGGCCAAAGCACACAGTTATATGATTTAGATTCATGGTTTGTGGTAGAATTCTATACATTGGTACTATTATTATACATATTTTCATCATGAGACATATCTAAGGTGTATATGCTAAGCAACATGTGCCTAATATTTTAAAATCCAAATTAGTTTTAGATTCCAAAACTCTTTTATGGATTATTACCATATCATAAGCTTTTTTGTATTGATACCCCATTGAATTTTATAGAATTTTATTGAGCCAATCTAATTATAGTTTGGTTCACTTTTGGTATGGTTGAGGTGATCAAATCACTCAATCTTGCCAAGATTTTAGGTTGGAGTTTATCATCTAGCCTCACTAGGTTATAAGTATCATTAGGTTGCATAATTAATATAATCTAATTTGTCAAGTGACAACTCACTTTTACACTAAAGTTGGGTGCATGTGCCTTCTCTCTCTCTCTCTCTCTCTCTCTCTCTCTCTCTCTCTCTCTCTCTCTCTCTCTCTCTCTCTCTCTCTCTCCTCTCTCTCTCCTCTCTCTCTCTCTCTCTCTCTCTCTCTCTCTCTCTCTCTCTCTCCTCTCTCTCTCTCTCTCTCTCTCTCTCTATGTAATTTAAAGATTTAACTATATTTATCCTAATCTTAGTTTTAGATCCTTATAATGATACATCTTTTTCACAACAATTTTCTAATAAGCAAGTCAATTACATAAACACATAGTTATACCCATAAACCTTGCTCTTTCAATCTCTATATATCTCAAGTACTTTCAACCTAAATTATATGCACTAATTTTATACTATAACATGCTCTTGGTTATAGTTCAGTCACCAACAAAGCACTCAAGTTGGGCACACACAAAGACAAGGTATGTATATACACCCAAGTACACATTCATTTCCTTTAAACTTGTAATTTCATTACTAGAATAAAGGGGAGAAAATTTAAAGGATATTTTATGATTATATAGCACCTCAATCTTGTACACTTGGCAAATTCAAACCTTGGCTATTCTTCTTAGTTATTACCTTTCTTATTTCCACAAGTCTCACATCTACTCTATCTTTATACCCACTTGGCCTATATCTCTTAGCTTGACCAGTCTCATGTTGATGACCCAAGACTTATATCTTACCTATAATGCTTAAAATTTTACTTATCTTATATCTTTGTAAGTTCAGAACTTTTACCCTACTTTCATATTCCCTTGACACTGACAGTTGGGGAGGACAAGTAGCATTGATGTTATTGTCATATCCTGATGCAAGTCTCTAGTGCCTTAAATTCATACAATTTACAAATCAAATGTATCCTAATGGTCAGTCTAAGTGATTTAATGTGAGTTATTACTCCAAAGGGATTGATATAAATACAATATCAACCCTCATTCATTCCTCACCTGGGAAAAAAACCTATGACTACCTAGAAAAGACCAAAGAGACCAAGGCAACTTATTAAAAGAACTCTATCAAGCATTAAATTGATCAAATATTCCCCCATTTCCATACCATTAATAGGCACAACATATATAGGTTTTAAGTACTAAAGGAGCATTGCCAAGATATTGATTTGCCAAGTTACAAGTTAAGTCATTATTGTACTTTCTTTGTACATATTGTTATGATTCACACATAATTTAGCATGTAGGAAGGAACTAAATGAGTATGAGGCCTTATTATGAATCATTGGATATGTAGATAACAGGAGACTAAAAATGGAATCTTTGGGGTAACTTGACACCATGTGCCCACTAACTTATTTTTCCCCAAGGTCACTATGAAGATGAAAAACTAGGGTTTTGCCATTTCACAATGAGTGACTATCCATGACCCAAATCCAAATGCACAAAACTAAAGGTGAAGAAAAACCCATAATAATTTAGGCAATCACATCTGATTTCAATAAATATTTCATATAGGACACTAGTATCAAACCCAGAGAGTTACATCGATGTAATTATCCCAAGCTGGCATTCTTATCTAGAGAGCCAAAAGCATCTGAACTAAAATCTGATGATTGTTATAAAATTTCATTCCCACCTACATTCCACATGTTCTATATCCAAAAATGAATTAGCATCATAATAAGTTAATTACTTCACTTCTTTGTCATTTCTATATCTAGCATAGTTGTACTTTTTATATTGAGATTATCTCAACATAATAAATTTAGTTTATGTTTATATATGAGTTTATCATCTAATTGGCTTGCTATAAATTTGATTATCACCCTTGTGCCATTTCATTTATATATACCCCTTTAATATTATAGATTACCCCAATATAGATCATTTTAAGGTTAAACACAAGCATAAAATACATGCAAGACATGAAGCAGGAAAGCAAACATGAAAAACATGCATAAATATATGTAATTGATCCACATGAGAAATTTATAACATGAGTAGATTTATTATCTTAGGTAACCAACAAGATATCATTGTGTTAGTGAGTGAACAATATCAATACATTATATTCCATGTAAGCAATGAGCTATGAACAATAAGAGCTATCTAAATGAGGTTAAAACCTATGTATGAGATGCCCCCAGTGAGCTTGTTGAAGTAAAAATAAGATAAAAGAAGCCTGTGTCTAGTTTAGATATGAGAAATGATAGCATAAATTCATTCAGATAATAATGGGGTGTACTACAGTCTAATTAGGGTGTTATTATTTAAATAATAGTTTCTGAGTCTCAGATAGTAAATAACTTGCAACTAAGTCTAGGCATGACATCATGTATGCTCTACAAATATCTCATGTTCACTTTTGAAGCATATACCATATTAAAACTAGATAAAAACAAGTACTAAGTATTGTACACAAATTAACTAGTGTAAATGAGCTAAAAATAAGCATGCATAGGTCCTAATTTTGTATTTTTTTATATATCTAATTTTTTTATATTTTGTATATATATATATATATATATATATGTAAATTAAAAATACAAAAATGGGAGAAACATACTAACAAGTGAGTCCTGCAAGGGACTCATAATCAATAAGTCTTGTATCAAAGTTAAGAATGGTGACCTTTTATGAATGGAAAGTGGCATACTGTTGAGATTGAATTAAACTAAATTTTGAATTTGAATATTGATTTCCCTTTATTTTATGAGTGTCATGGGCATAATGATTATACATAGCATATTGTGCATTTAGTTGAGCACGATGAACTCTAGGGATTTTTGGAACCCATCATGGAGTGAATGAACCCTGTATAGAAAGCAGATCTCTAAGATCTATGACAAATCTCTAAAAAAGTAGAATTTTAAGGATAGGCCTTATTAGAAGGGTGGATATCTACTTCTAAATTATCTAAGTAGATTTCACCTTTGTGGGTGCCTCAACTAAAATATGTTGTGGTGTAACCATATCAAAATGTGGTAGGGGGTATTCATATGGGATACCCTGAACTATGATTACCTCATTAGCATAAATACAATATAAACATCTATATACTGTAGAAGGAACTTCATGAATCTATTAAATTAAAGGGCATACCAATAACATATCAAAGACCCTTACACTAGGTACTACTATGAATCTAATGGCCACATCTGTCAGACCAACCTGTAGTTGTAGTGTAGTCTCATTAATAAAACTATGAATGTACACATAAAACCCTTTATTTCCATGGTGGTGGGAAGTAAATCATGATCTGTGTATCCAAGATGATAGAAAAGCGTGTTTGTAGACATATTTACACTTGAACCATTGTCAACCATGACACTGTGAATAGGTTGGTGATCAATGTAAGCTCGAAGGAATAATAAATGTAAATATGAGTCATCATCTACTATCTCACGCTCTATAAATGTGATGAGAGGCCCATACGGTAATGAAGTATGGTAGGTACTAATGATTCCATTTAAAGTATGATGTACCTCTATCTAATAATGATAAGAAACTAGTGGAGGGTGTGCATTATATGTATAATATACTCCTGAAGTATCTACTATCTCATTAGTTGTAAGTTTAGTAAAAGTATTACCAAATGTTTTCATTATTTTGGTTTCACTTGGTTGTGATTTTAAAATCTTTGTATATTTTCTCATGTCAATTATGTTTTCATCTATCAAATTTCAAATCTTATGCCTTAAATTGATGCACATATTGATAGTATGCCCTGATGTTCCATCAAAGTCACATAAGGAATTTTGGTCAAAACCCTTTGGAAGAGGCTTACTCACATCAATGTAATAATGGGAGTGAGAGATATGAGGCTGCATTCCAATTAAATTTTCAAGACCTTATATGAAGCTTATGGTAGATTAGTAATTGTCTCCTTGGAGGAGATGATAAGACAATGTGTGGAGGTGGTATAGAAATTGTATGTATTGCTATATATTGATCATTCTTATTATCAATTGGACTCACCTTGTATGGTGGATTATTAGTGATTTTTGTATTTGAATATATTTTGATTACGTACTTGAGCTTATTCATTTCCATTAGTTGGAATTATATTTTCTTCACTATATGACATAAATCTATGACTAATGGAAACATCTTAAACATGATTGATTGATGGAGGACTAAAAGCAAACTTTGCTTAAATATATCTTGGATATATTTGTCTATCCTAGGATTTATCATCTTAGATAACATTTTCTTATACCTTAAGACATTATTGGGAATTTGGCCTTCCAGGCCAAATACTAACCCCTATAGCCAAAAAAAATTCATGGTCTTACCCAATCCTGCACATGGTGATCTCCTGCATAGGTGATGTCTTATTTGGTCTTGATTTGAACATTTTTATCATTGAATAAGGTCTCATATTATGTCAAAAAAATTTATAAAGTTCCTCATATGTCATATCCATGTTGAGGTCTATAAGTGATGTGGCAGTGATCATGATAACCCTTGAGTGAATACAAGAGTGTCAAGGTGTCTTGTGAGGTCTAGTGAGTGGTTTTAAACTTGTTTGATAAGATTAAGTATATTTTGATAAAATTAAGGTAATTTGACAAATTTGAAATTATTAGTTCTTGTGGTATATGGGTCTTTTTCAAGCCATTACTTATAAGCGAGGCTTTCTTAGTAATATGAAGGGTGTCCAAGATCCTTTTGGTTCATAGTGTGAAACCTCATGGTTTTTCCATGGTTTTTATATTCAATCCTATCACAAAGCTTCACTATCCATTTAAATACCCTTAAATGCCTCATATGAGTCTATATGCCTTATAAAATCTTTAGAAAAGGTGATTTCAAGTGTTTCATAACTTGAGAAGGGTATTAAAAGGTCCCATCCTCATCTTATAGCCATCACTAATCAGTTTCACATCATAAAGAGTCACTTTAGGGGTAAAATCCACCTTCCCACTCACTAAGTGGGTCCCATATATGATAAAAATGCATATTTCCATATCCCCTTCATGTCCCTCCTATTTTCAAATGATTTTAATTGGTTTTTGTTGTACCCAAACACCCCCCCCCCCCAACTTTTTTTATTATGAAAAAATGGGGACCCACCTTTTCTTTCAAAATATGATCTTAAAAGAGAATCCTCTTTTATATGTTTATGCAAAGTTTGGGGAATCCAGGATATTTCATATTTTCTGGTAGATGATATTGACATGGTGTTTCTTGTGTTTATGAGACTAGCTTGTGTATTACAAATAAATTCTATGGGTTCATAGTCTTTAGATTAATTCTTTTAGCCTTTGTACAAGCCTATATTTTAGATGTTATGTTTTAAGAAATTTTTATACCTACTCTCCTTCAGGTTTATCCTTTTGAAAGCCTCATTTTATTAGAGAAATTTTTGTGGGCTTCTTGTCCAAGACAATTTTCCTAATAGAATTTGAGCTACAGACCTTTTGGCCTTAAGGAATACAAGACCATGTACACTTTCCCAAAACAAATTTCTCGATGGATTATCCCTTTGACCCTATCCAACTTATCCTTCAAAACTTTTATAATGACCCTCAGGCATATGAAAGTTCCCTTTGATAATTTTGAAACTACCCTTTTGCCTTTATAATGTATATCCTTCAATAATTTTGTCATGGACAAATACCCTACAAAGTAGACCCTTTAGACTATTGCCAAAATACCCTTCACAATTTTGTAATTGCCCTTCAGAGCTTTTAAAATGCCCCTTTTTTCCTTGTTAACCTACCTTTCAGCCTTTACAAAGTACAACCTTCAGGCAGACTCCTACCTTGAAGTAGATCCATTGATTTCTTTCTACCTACCCTTTGAAACCCTTCCAGTTATCCCTTTGACCTTTCTAAATTGACCATTTATCCCCTTTCTTAACCACTACCTTTAGGACACACACCCTTCAAATTTTGTGCAAGATACCCTTTTAGGACTATTGTTTTATCCTCTTTATCCTTTGGGATATACCCTTTGAGTGTTTACCCTACCCCTTGTGCCACAAACTAAAGTGCCCTTCGACCTCTATGTTTTAGGCTAGTTATCATAAACCTATCTTTCAAGTTTGGTTAAACCTACCCTACTAGATCTTTATCCTAAGTTGTGTGCACTTTTTTAAGTGGTCACACACCCTTTAGATCTTTTTAAAAGGACCTTTTGGCCTTTAGGGAATATCTGAATGCCCTTTTTCTTTTCTAACATATCCTTCAAAACTTCCATCTTAGAGCCTTTTTCATGTATCCATTTTCTTTAGACCTTTTATTCTGGGCATTTTGTTTGATGCAAAATCCCCAAGATAATTCCCTTGAAACATTCTTGCCCTTCAAACTTCTTGAATTGACCCTTCGAGTTATACACACATATCCTTCAAAAAAAATTGAGCCTACCTTTTAGGACATTTAAAGTGACCCTTAGCCATATGAAAGTGCCCTTCAAAAATCAAGGGTGACCTTTAAACCCTCTAAGCTAGCCTTTCAAAATTTTAGAAGTACCCTTTTACTTTTGTGAAGTAGACCCTTCAAGACTTTTATCATGGACAAAATGCCCTATGAATTGGACCCTTCAGACTGAAAATACCCATTGGGAAGTTTGAAAATACCCTTCATCCATGAACTATCCCTTTGGGATAATTGTTTCAGGGCTTTTACCCAATGAAAGGATTCTTTCAGAACAATTACCATGATCACTTTGTTTAAAACAATTTCCATGAGGGAATTATCTATTAACATTGACCTAAAATCACTTTTTTGACATAATTTTCTTAGGTGTTTAATTATGAATAACACTATTAAAATCATGCCATACTTAACCAAGCAATGATAAAATATTTCTTATTTGATAAATGTTAAAGGCTTCCACCAACCCAAGCTAACAAATTTGAAAAGTGAATGTTGCATATTTAATATCGCATGAATTGGTATTCAATACAAGATCATATATAGACAATACGTAGCCATTAAAGATGTCATTTGCATCCAAGTTAACTTTTAATTGAAGCATCTTTATTTATAATAGCAATTGAGAACCCTAGTTCATTTTTTGAGTAAATAGTGACTAAGCTAAGATCTAAGGTAATTATATAGTACGTAGTATATCAAAGGAAATTTTAGTATTCTAAAACATATAGCTATGGATTCCACCTCTAGTATGTCTTGAGGAACCAATCTTCCATCTACATTCTTAATCAAGGATTCCATAAAATTTAAAGACACCATCTTCAATGCATAAGCATTTAAGATAACTATCATAACTATTCACAACTCTAGGATGGTAATGATTTGATTGACATGTTTTTAGTAGATAATAAAAACACTAGTAGAAAGGTTATTCATCCAAGAACTTCTAGCATATAAATTCCAAAGTTTGCATTTTTCCATGACTAAACAGAAGTTATACCATGTATAGATATCCTTAGGAATTTTTTTTTGGAAAAATATCATAGGATGCATACTTATTACATTCTCATGGTGACAAAGTGGTTGCATGAATATTCAGGAATGATTTTCAAAGGTATCTATCTCTTAGCATCCCAGATGCATAATATGACAAACATACGTGGGTGCAATTCAATGGAGAAACCTCAATCCCAAAAGTGATCTCCTCATAGCTACTCCCAAATTAATCTATTACCTGGTAAAGATCGAAGCTAAAGCGAGTGATCCCAATCAATAAATTTATAATGGGAATCTAGATAGGTATGGTTTTACTTAAGATTTTATGGTATGCCCAACATCCATTTTTCAAATTTAAATTGGGTGCCACTTCTATACATGATGTTGTCGCACGATGTTGCCTATGCCCTAGGGGAAGTCATTAGTTTGAGATTGTGAGATCAAAGTTTGCATAAGGATAAATGTTCCACCCCCATGAGATATTTATGTATGATGTGATATTTGGTCAACATAATCAAAGGAACTTGTTACAATGACTTGGGCAATCAATGGGCTCTGGCCAAAGAATGCATAAAAAATAGAAACTAAAACCACTTCTAGTTCTTGAACGTATATGCTTACCATAAGTATATGGTCAGGATATGTGAAGATGTTTATCCATAGGTGTGTAAATCCATTCATGGCTCACCCATGCCTCATCTTGGAGAAAATATTCTAAATAATATGATTGTAAAAGGAGATTTTTTTCATGTACCTAGACATTACTATCATTATGATCTAGGGAAATAAGGTAGAGCCCCTATGTCTCCCAAGATATGTACCTGATAAGTTGGTCAAGTAGGAGATTACTTTCCAGTTGTGGAATAGCATTGAGGAGGATTTAGTCAAGCAAAAGAAAGGCTTATTATTTGGAATTCTCATTTCAATTGGTAGAATGATGTATATTATCAAGAAACATCTTGGGGATGTTAGATGAAGGCAGAATTGATATGATTTACCTATAATGGCACATAGAGATTGGGACCCCCATCAGTTAATCCACCAACATATTCATGGGTTCAACATTCCTTAATATTGTCAACCCTATTATTATGACTTTATTTTCATGAATGCTTAGTCAGATGAAGAAGTGATGGAATGAGCACAAATTGTTAGTCTATAGGAAGATCATTTCCAAGCCAAACCTACTATCTCCATTAGGGAACTGGATAACTGAAGATCTCTCTTCAAAGGATGGTAGCATTTAGATTTTTGGAGTGGGTAATCTAAAGAGAAAGAATATTCCTTACCTCAAGGACTTCCATTAAAGTTTAAATTGAAATCAATCAAGAAAGAACCAGGACTCCCTGAGCTTGGTGCATAGAGAGGAGGAGAAAGGGGAGGCCCTATCAGTTTGGACTCTGATTAAGAGGATGACAAGATTTAAGAGATACCTAATACCAACACATGTCAATTTCCCATGGCTACCCCCCATATATCCACTATTTCATCTATTGGGGTAGCTACTACACAAGCAGCAACATCTACATCCCAAGGCTCTTTCATTCAAGGAAAGCCCCCTTTGGTTTATACTAAGAAGACCAGGACTCCTACAGGTATCCCAATAGTGCATACATCTCAAGGCCTACCTATTTCACCTCCAATCTCACAACCACCAAGATAATATGTAGTCATCATCAAAGACATAGTAGATGATTTGGATGAAGAGGATAAGTTAGAAATAGCCAAAGCTATGAGTCTTCAAGGTGATCCTATCAAATTACATCTTCAAGGTACACATGCCTTCTCTAACTTCCTTTTGACCTCAATTTCTATCATTGATCAAGTACCTGTCTCTTCTATATAAGTCCCCATTCCCTTTACTTCATCCACCCTCTTTTTTCTTTCCACCTCTGCATCCACTCCTTCCATTTCCATTACCACTATTGATCCCTCCACTATCACTACCACACTATTTCCCATAGTTATTCCTTTTATACCTACTGGTACATCTGTTATGAGACTTCACAAAAAGAAGAATGTAACTAGGAGAGTGTAAATAGATATAGCCACCCCCTAACTTCATGTCTAGTCTACAAAGCTCTCCCTTCCACTCCCCACTTCCACTTCTATATAAGAAACCACAATAACTATCACAAGCAAGGGGAGAAAGGAAAAACCTCACATAGTGGTAGTCCACCCACTTATTCAATTTGGAGGAGTGGATTGGACAAAAATAATATGGCCTTCCTGGCTTGATGTCTTGACCAAAGCTAATAATAAAAGGAAGAGAGAAGAAGAGGAGGTTGAGCAAGAAATGGTTGTTATCACTACTAATACACCCCTCAACATTTTGACTTGGGCCATAGACTTAAGGAGTCAAATGCTAACTTATAAGGTCATTGATCTCCCCTCTATGTCCACTCTATTTGACCCCAAAATTGGTTTAATCCAAAGAGTTAAGAGGAAAAAATTTGAGGATGACTAGGGTACAAGCATCATCCTTGAAGAAGGACAGCTAGTATTCTCCCTCACTAAGAGGCAAAATAGGTAGCTAGGAGAGTTTGTATATGAAGAGAATACTTTATACCTAGCTCAAGCACACAAAGATGTGATGGTGGCTATCTATGAAGGCACAAAGTTAGATTGATAGGAGCTAGAGGAGGAAGAATAAGAATTGCAATCATAGATTGAGTAGCTCAAATAATAATCTAGCATAGTACATATTCCTCCAAGTATCAAATCTAAGGTTCAGGAGGCTACTTCCAAATTCTAAAATTATCTATAGGCCATGGAATTCATGAAGGCTAAGATGGAACCTCACATGAACTAAGCAAATAAACTCTACAGCTCTTTGGCTCAAGATAGTACCATGCTTAAAATGCTAGTTACCTACATAGGCAACTCATTATACAACCACCTTGATCTAATGACTATAGTCGAGGCAAATAACTTCCTAAAATTGGTTTTCATGAGACATGAGAAGGTCAAAGAGTGGTTGAAGGTAATTTTATCCTTAATTCTAGAGTATCAAGTGCATGAGGCCCAACTCCTCCAAGTTTTGAATGAGACAAAATTATCTAACACAAGGGATTTTATAAGTAAATTGATTAATATAATCAATTTTGATAAAATTATCTAGAAGGCCACTGAGAACTTCAAGAAAAGCACATAAGGCTTGGTAGTGGAAAGGATAGACGTAGAGTTAAGCAAAGTGAGGAAGAAGCTGATGGAAGTGGAGTTTTTTAAGATTAAGTTTCAGCTAACAAAAGAAGAACATGTAAGACTTGTCAGGAAAACCAAGAGACTCCACCAATTTCTATTACTTAACTTAGACATATTTCATAAATAGCATGAGGTATCACATAAGGTCTATCAAGAAAACTAGGCAAAGAAGAATCAGGATTCTGGTAGTGTTGCTATATCTCCAGCTTCTACTTTGACTTTTACTCCTACTAATGCCCATGCAACACTTCAAAATACGCATCCTTAGCCTTGTGTATGTACAAATTTTGGTGGCACATATATTTAGATTCTCCTTATACATTAGACAAATCATTGTGAATTCGACTTTGTATTTTCTTGTGCATGCACACATTGTATGCTTTTGTAAAGTCAATTTGTCTATTTATAGCTTTTTAGCTTAAATGGTTTTGACCACAGTTATAACTACATACTCTAACTTCCACATGTAGAAATCATGCATAGACTTGGAGGATGGGGCAACCCCTTCCCCAAGATCTACAAATACAATTATACCACACAACTTTATTTTTTTGTTGGATACTTTTGGAATACAGAGCAATGATCCATTTTTGGTTATGAAGTGAAGTATTTGAGTATTTTCTTTCCACTATTATGTTATTAGTTGTTATTTTGTGGTTGTTTGTTTCAATAATCTTTAGTGTGCGAACGCTGCAAATAGATTCTGACTGATTTGATTAATATGCTAATACTAGATATACAATAGCTATTAAAGATCAATAAATATATTGATTAAAATAGTCAAGTCAGATTGAATCATATTTTTGGATGTGTATTTGTGATTTCTTGGTGTAGTTTTTTGAGTGTGTGCTATAACTACCTTATATAATTCATTAACCTGAGCCATAATCTCCTGATTGAAGGGTTTTCAATAACTACCCTAATAAGAGCAACCTTTATCTAAGTTTATTGGACTCCTTACATCTCTCTTCCCCTAAATTCCTTAGTTATGTCTGACTTCTTGTGTGTAAATTATTGCTAGCAATAGGCACTGGTTTTAAGAAAATACAAGTCTATCCAAAAATCAACCAGTGGAGTAATTCTTAGGACCCATAGAGATTTATTTTTTTCCTTAATTTACTCTCTTTTTGTGTTTTTTTACAAAGATTTACCCACTCTATATTAGAATCTAGACACCCATCCAACTCACATAGGAATTCACTTTGTTAGAGATCCACACCTCCATCCAAAAAAACCTTGTTAACAACCTACATACCATACCAGCTATTACATCAATAGATTATCAAAGATCACATACCTATAACTCGTGCCCTAGAATGGGCTCTACCTCAATTGAGATCCTAAAATGATAGAGGCTACCTCATTATAGTTTTGGTGTGCATAAAACCTGCATCAATAGTGTTTTCCCCTCTTCATCTCCCAATGGCAGTTCAAGGTCAAAAAAATGGAGAAAATATAGGAAAAGAGGTATTTTTAGGTCTTTTATATAGGTTGTATGGACTTGTAGGGCTAGATATATATAGAGGGGACTCATAGGTTATATTTTATTTCATGCCATATGTCTGGGAGAACTTTTATGTCAAAAGGATTCAAGAACGAGCCAAAACCATTCTCCTCTCTCTACCAAGTTCCTTAGCAGTCCAGGCAGACTTTCAAGTTTTTATTCATTCTATACATGAGAGAAGATCAAGAGATGGGACTTTATGGAGATAAATGGAGTCCCTTGACCTTATTATCTATGGCATTTTTACTCAAGTTCATGCCTTATACTTTTTGAAGGAATGCTAACAATCCGACCACTCTAGTGAGCTTCTTCATCTATGCAAGGGTTAGAAATGTAGTGGTTTTGGTGTATATTTGGAGTTTTTTTTTTAAATAATTATTTATGGTGATTCTAGGGGCCCTCAAAGTCTATATCCATTACTCTCCCCCTTGGTTCAAACATGTGAAGGTGTAATAACCAACAAATATTCATGTTCATGTACCTACAAGTTACATGATAGAGTTTCTACATGTGAAGAACTTTAGTGCATGACTATGGAAGTATTTGATGTTTCTCATGTTGTATTATGATTTTATTGATGCCATTAAAATATTATTTTCCTCTCATTCTCAATTTATCTACCCTTAAATCAAGTAACCTCTTCATGGTCCTATCTCAAAACTATGACTACTCTAATATGTAATGTGAGATTCTTTGCTAATGCATGTAGAGAGTTTTAAGGTTATTTGAAAGGAATATACACAAACCAATCTTTGATACATTCCCTATTTCACTTCCCCATACTGATCAATACCTTATACACAAATTCATCCTCACCTTTAGCTTATTCTATAAAATCAAGACCTCACTCAGTCATTACAAAGCCTTCAAGGATGATTAGACATGGGGTGGTCACTATTGGAATGAAGAATACAAAGGTGAGGGACCTAAAAGAGAATTAATAATAATATATTAATAACATGTAAAATTAATAATCAAGGTTAAGTAATATTAGTACCTTCAACTCAGTCAAAAGGGGTAAGCTCAATCAAGACCTCAAATGCATGCACAGGGATATAGCTCCTATGTGGAGATACTACTAAAGGTTTAGTGAGGTCAAGTAGTATCATGGAGTTAATAATAATGGTAAGAGACCAAAAAATTTATAAATATAATCATGTATCATCGATCCACTCCTCAAACACCAGACACACAGTCAGGCAGACCTTATTCCTACAACACAGTTATGATCCAAGATCACTACCTATAGTAAGACCTAAAAAGGAGAGTTCAAATGGGAATCCTATGAATATTTGAAGTTTGGAAATAATTAATACCTTTAAATATCTCACATAGAGTCATAAGTAAATAAGGATAGGATATACAGGGGCAGACAAAGTTAACACATCTCCACCACCCCAAGTTGACAATTTAATCAAGATTACAATAGAAGTAATGTTATGACTACAAGGTTAGAAGGACCTAACTGATGATAAGGTTTTGAATAAGTTTAAATAGGTATAAAAATATATATATATATACTATATTAAAATTTAATCAACACACTAATTTCATTTGAGATATCAATGAACAACAACCCCCAAATGAAACACCCTCATAGTCAGTAGACCCAATAAGATCATTTGTAGGTTGATTGCTTGAAGCAGGGCAATTTGGGAAAAAGAACCACCATTATATTTAATTAAATGAGTTGAAATATTATATATAACCCCATGAAATGTTAATTATTATTTTTAAGTAAGTTTAAGTTCTTCAATCAAAAAGGAATTCATCTTTCAAATAGGTTTGCACAATCAAGGTTCAAGCTGCCACCCCCAGGAAGTCACATGAGAAAGTCAAATAAAAAGACCTTATATAGGGTCAATATGTAGATATAAATGAAGATAAATTGTTTTATTGAGGTCCATAACCTTAAATTTATTATTTAACCCAATTGAGATAGGTGAATGGGAACTCACCTATCATACACAGTCATAAGTAGGGTCATCACCTAAAAGATAGGGTCTTGGGCTCTTAATATGAAATGTAATGGAGCATGATTGATGAGGAAAGTGAAGGGTTGGAAACACCTAATGTTTTAATTAGGAATAGGTATAAAAATTATCAAATTAAAAGAAAGTTCAAAATTATAATGAGAGTTTGATGACCTATTTGGCTCATTAAGCCTAAAATGGTGATGTGCAGGCTTGTGCATACAAGTTAGAGACATCTATATGATTTTGAGTTGTTATACATTTAAATAATATATAATAGTAGTAAATAATTAATAATATAAGTGGTTATAAAGATAAAATCTTAGATACTAACAAGATACTCACCTTTTTGTACAGTCCAGGCAAGCCTGAATGAGACCTACAGACAGAGTTAGTAGTAAGAAGTGAAAGCATAGAATATTGTTGAGAGATGGGGTAAAGATATTAAAATTAATATTTAAATGGTTTTATTTAATATTTTCAACATTTAAAATTTAGGTGAGATATCCTCTTGAGATATAAGAATCCAAGTAGCCTACACAGACCTATTAGGTCTAATAGGCTTAAATAGGCATGTGCCTAAAACTAGAGACCTTTGCTTGTCTATAAAATGGTTAAGGTGTATAAAAATATAATAAGGGATGAAATGGAAACACAAACAAGGTTATTTAATTTTAAGATCATCAACTACGATAAAACGATCGCTAAATTGAGCCACTAGGGCTACACAAGCCTAACTACATGTAAACCCTAGGCCAAAAAATGAGATTGCAGAGGACTAAGTTAATTGATAAACATGAACCTAAGGATGTTATCAAGACCTAAGGGTATGTTATATTTTTTTTACAATATCCACCACTATTTTTGAAAGGTGGAAGATAATGCTTAGGTCCTAGACACTTAGACTAGCAGACTAATAGTGAGACCTATAAATAATCTCATAGAAAGTGAAGATAGAGTGGAGGTTTAAGAAGCTAAAGGTAAGAGTAGAAGTGGTAATAGGTAATAAAAGTGTATCATGATTATTTAAAACCCCCAACTCATTTATAGGTCATGTAAACCCCTAAAACTCAGTTAAGGCCTATTAAGCCTAAAAGCCAGTCTTGGGCCTTGAGACTCATCACCACATTGCAGCACATCTAGACCTTCCCAAAAAAATTCAAGACTAGGAGAAGGTATAAGAGGTTGATACATGTCATATCAAGGGTTTTTTAGGTATAAGGATGAAAATGGAGGGACCATTTAATCTTTAAGCCTAACTCAAGTTGTACAGTCCCAGATAGTCAACATGAACCATCACTTTAGATGCTCATATCTTATATGGAAGAGGGACTCAAGGAAAAATATCCTAGGGGAAGTTGGGAACCCTTATGAGCTCAACATCCATGGAAGAGTGAACTAGATTGAGGATCTCAAGTTTATGAATCATTTATAAGACTGCAAATAGGTCTAGAAGGTTGGTAAAGAGCTTGAAGTCCACCATCTTTTGCATGTATCCCCACACACAAGTTACATGGGAACCAAACCTTTTAAAGATTTTTATGGGGGTCTATGGACTAAACATACATGACCATAATTTTGGGATTGGAGGTCTCATCTTTATGAACCGTCATTAAGATGGTAGGCCTCTAAACCCCTCTTTAAACCCTACTACAAACCAGACTTGGAAAAAATGGAGATAATTACACTCAAGCACTCCTAAATGACTGTAACTAAATTGGAACCACAAATTATACTCAAAGGAGACCCTACCCATGGTACTAGTCTATATGGACACTATACAAATTGGTTAGAAAATAGTACTTTTTAAAGGTTTTATGAGATTTTTAGGGTGAAAAGATATTTAAAAAGTTGAAAATCATTGGAGATGAAGGTTTTGGATTTGTTTTATCCCCTCAATTCATTATATGTCCAAAAATATGCTTGTAAATGCCTTTGTATGCCTCCTCCAAATAGTCAGTTTGCAAATGTGAAAGAAATGGTGACCTAATCACCTAGTTTGACAAAATTGTAGGTGTATCTTGCTTATAAAGGCCTATGCCATGGTGCATGATGTTGGTTAAAACTTGAAACTCACTCATAAATGTGTTTTCAATGTCTCATAACAAGTTTTTCATGGCCATTCAAACATAACACTATGTAACTAAGCCTACTTAGTCAACAGGGAAAGTTGAAGAATGGATTAGAGAGGTTATTAGAGGAGTTAATTCAGGGTCATTACCCTTGTAACTAATGCTTAAGGGTAAAGCTGAACACTTCTCATAGCCATTATGAAGGAGAGGGTAGTTATCAAGCTTGGTCAACATGCATAAAAGGAAGGATGGGTTGTTATATGATTCATGGAGATTTAAGTAAGCCATTTTCATGTTTATAACTATCAAAAGAGAGTGATCAACTATTTTAGGTGTGGACATTCCTTGATATAAGTCAACTACAGCCTCGCCACTTCACCTCAACACCCAAGGGGCACAATGAAAGCCACCAATGCCTGAAAGGAGTTGGGAGGACTGTGGTGACTGCTTGTAGCTAATATATGGAGTGGACCATGGTCATTTATGACCTCTCATATATAAACCCATGCCATCTTTCCCTCTCTTTATCTCCTCATGAGTCTATTTATTTAGGCCTTAAGGCCTTGACTTATATCCCTCACCTAGGTATGAGGAAACTCTATCTAGTTTTGTACTTGATGAACCTATTAGATTGATCAATAAACTATTAAAACTCTTTCATGATGATATCTAGTGTGTTATACTTGGTTTGATTTGCACATGTGATGGATTCCCCTCCCTTACAAGTCCTTATTCACCTAGATGCTAATAGGATGTCTTATACATGTTATGTGGTGTGTATAAGTGTTGCTGATGTAATTTAAAGTGTGATTTGACTGGTAAGAGCCTCATAGCAGACCTTCCTATCATGACCTTTATACTCTAGCTACCTCATACAACCTCCTTGAGAAACACTTTTGCATAGGAACTTTATAATATGGTTGTTTAGTTGCTTGTTTAGTCCACTAATGTTGTTAGGAGTCCAAATTGAGTGGATGAATAATCATATTGGTGTATCACCACCCCTTATTTTAGGTTTCATTTATGAACTTCCATCCCTTTTCACCCTAATTAGTAGGTTTTAGTGATTCTAAGATAAATAGATGCCCCAACGGAGCTAGCCCCATAATCTATAAGTTTGGTCTAATTAGAAGGTCACCCACAACCTTAGTTCATTCCCATGTTAGTCCAATTTTTAAGGAAAATTGAACAATCTCCTTCAAATGGTACAACTTAGGTTGCTAACAGACATATTATGCAATAGGACCATTAGATTTCTATTCAAGTTGAGTAATCTGAGCTAAAGAAGCCTTTTCACTACTATTTATTGAAAAATATGCTATGAACATATCGACTAATAGATTGAATTCATGTTTCAAATGATGATTTAAATCATACAACCATTGTAATTCATATTCATTGAGACTTCTTGGAAATAACTTAGTCAATAACCTAGAGTTTGACACCTATTCTAAAGAAGTTATGTGAAATAATCTAAGATGTTGCTTGGGGTCACCCTTTCCAACATATAGTGTAAGTTTAGGTGCCACAAAACCACTAGGTAGAGGATATACTATTATATGTTGTGCCAATGGAATGTGTAACAAAATGTGAGAATATATTATGTGATTAGGTTTCAAAGCACCTTATTCCAAATGTAGCACCTTATTTTGGATAGATTAAATCTCATGCATAAAATATTGTACATTATGAGAAGAGGACTGTGTGCTAACCAAATGTAGGCCCCAGTGATTAAGTAGGAATTGGCACATTAATTTATTGAAGCCATTTGTTTACCCCCATTGTAAATGGTGGTAAAAATTTTGTATCCAATGGAGTATAAATCTGAAAGGATTATGCCATGCTTACACTTTTTATATCTAAAAGGGTTTCAAAAATTATAGTATGATCGAGAGGTTGCTCACTAAGTATTTCTCTAAATCTCTATATAACTTCCTCTTTATTGAATTCTACCATTTCACCACTTATAGGATGGAGTATAACTTGGTGTCTATCTTGAGGACCAATGTTATCTTGATCATATTTCTTGTGTTTAGAAGTAGCATCATTGACCTCTATATATTCACTATGTGTATTAATATCTAAAGGATGTGATATACCTTTATTCTTATCCATGTTATATGATTTGATAAAAGGAATATGAGTATGCTCAATTGAAATTCCAATTAATCTACCACTTCATCTAAAGGGAGTATAAATAGCATTTTTAGAGTGCATAAAATATGAAAGAAAAACTTGACAGATTGTTGTTATCACATAATATTTTAGATCCAAAAACCCTAAGAAAATAATTAGAAAAATAAAAAATAGGATAAAAAACTTAACATGTATCATTAGATTTTTATGACATTCATATTATAGACAAGTTCACCAATATGTTTTATCAAATTTTGGTAAACCAGGAATATGTTACCAAAATATGATATATTATTGTGTAAAATCAGAATGCTACAAGTATGTAATAAATACTGCAAAACTAAATTATAACTTGATAAATCTAGAAATATAATAAACATGGAAAGCACAAAAGAGAAATATGAACTTAATTGGAAACCTGAGATGCAGACTATTTTTAGATATGAGATTGATAAAGAGACTATGTTGATTATGTGCAAACCTCGAATAGGAGATGGTAGGGTTCCTAAACAATAACCCTACAACAAGATAGTAGTAGGGGCATTATTGTTTGAATAAGGTAGCTTTATCTAGTATGTAACATAAATATGAGATTTATTGATTATGTTTGTCTTTGTTAATTATTTTACAGACTATGTAGGAGCTTATAGTATGATGCAAAGTGTTTTAACCTTTTAGGGTTTTACTAATGTAGATCTTATGTTTTATTAAAGGGTTGAGTAGCCTAAATTGGTAAAATAATATGCAATAAATAACCACTAATTTGTTACATAATTTGACTAGACTTGTCTTTATAAAAATAGTAATAAATATGTACAAATAGAGACTTATCTAGAAAACATTTGATACAAAAGATATGAGTGCTAAAAACTGAGATACAAATAGGTTTGAGTGTCATCAACTAGATCCTTGTGTTATATCCTCTACTAGATAATATTGATATACTTGGAAAGTAGCATCATATGGCTCTAGTGTCCTAAAAATGGCACTAGTGTCCTTTATGTAGGACTAATCCTAATTCTAGGTGCACTTGCGCTTATGTTTCTAGGTTCTATACCTACACGCATAAAGTCTAAAACTTTGTATTGTGCCTGTAATAATTGATTTATGATGCAAACCTTAATCTTCCTTACAAGTAAGGCATGAGCTAAAAAGTGTGTTCATTAGTAGGATAGGGTGGACATGTTCAACACCCCATTATGAAGAGATTTGTCTGCATACCAATACTTTGAGGAGGGATCAAGTTTGATGTAGTTCTCCCCACCTAAGTGCTAGTGCAAGTGCAAGTGATACTAGAATGATAATGGTATTTAATACCTTGAGTGTGCTTGAGATTATAAATCTAAAAAATTTGAGCTTAGGGAAATTGTAGATGGTAGTATGTATAAGTAGGGAAAAATAAGGATTAATAACCTTGATTTTGCTCAACTTGTTTCATTTTTGAATAGGTAATTTGCATATAATTTGCATAAAGTGGATATAGGTCTAAAAGTCATGTATTTAAAGTGTAATATAGCTTGTGTGTATAATAAAATATTCTTAGGCTGACCTTAGAAGGGTTTTACTTTAGAAAATATATCCATTCAGGAAAAGATAGGGCAAAAAACATTAGCACCATTTTTGGGACACTAGTGCCACATGGCTCTAGTGTCCTTAATGCGGTGTTAATGTCTAGCTGGTAGGTTTCTAGGAATGAAGGGCCAATATCAAAAATTGATGGTCTGAGACTACATTTAAGCTAACTAGGGATGCCTTTGGTCTGCACAAAGGCTATAAAAGTGTGATAAAAGGCTCTAGGATAGGTCTAGGGCTAAGCTAGGAAAAGGTTGTCTCAAGTAACACTCTTAACACTCAAATACCACTTTTAGGTGATTAAATTTTCCTCCCTTTATGCTATAAATGCAACAAAATGAAATGACTAATATAAAATAAAAAGAAGCATACTTGGACTTACCTAGGAAGTGAATCCCGTGAAGTTGAGTCTGAGTATGTGATGTTGGGTATACATATGTGAAACATGATCCAAGTCATGACTTGCAAATGAAATTTTTAGAAATTATTCTTTACTTAAGAGATATCAAAATCAAAAGACTATGATGAATAAAGAAGTGAGTGAGTAAAACTAAGTAAAGAGTGTGAAAGAGGAAAGGAACAAATACATCTCATTAGGTATGCAAACCAATAAATGAACTTGGTGACAAATTATATGTGTGCATGTATATAGTGATCAAATCATTGAATATATTGGACTAAGCGAATATCTCACTCAATCCTCATGTATGGGTGGATCAAAAACTCAATCTGATTTTGACTCCATCATTGCCCACCCCTGCTTGGTGGATCATGACCTGTTAATAGCTTGGATTGGAATGAAAGATCTAACCCTCTCATATGGGTGGCTTAAGAACTTAAGTAGGCTATGACTCCATCATTACCCATCCATGTGTAGTAGATGTATCTTAAATTGAACTACACAAAGTGCTATAAATATCTAATTGAGTATATCTAACTATGTATATTGGCTCCACTTGGGTACATTAGGCAGGTTTGGCCCACTGGGGAATGCTAACCACTTCAAATTGAGTAAGGCATGAAACTAGTTATAACCTGAAATATGATTCCAAGTGTATATAACATAGAGAATGACATAGAGTTTTTCATTCCATCTGATCAACCTATGTGTAACTGAGCATATGGAAATAATGTGCTACGTGCATGCCCTAATTTGATATCTAAGTATACTAATTCTAGATTGATATGTAATGAATGTATCTGAGTATCTAAATTAAATATGGGGATGATATTGCCACATATGATGCCCTTAATATGAACAACTAACATGAATCTAAGCTAAGCTAGGGTGAATATGAGCAAAATATGAGCAAAACTATCAAACTTATAGTTGTATCTATGCATGCTTATACTGTACCTATTGTGCTATTTTGGCTAATCTGAACTACCCTAAAACTAGGGTTACTAGATAGCAATTCCACATTTTGGATAATAATGCCATGTGGTGCTAGTGTGCCTATTTGGGTGCTAATGTCTATCTAGTATAAAATCTAGGTTAATGTACTAATTTTTGATTCCCTATTTTTTCTTATGTTTTACCTATGTCTAATTTTTTGAAATTGAGACTGTGTGATGAAGAATTTTCTATGAATGTAATGTAGGAGCCTGACCTCTATGAAAAAATAATGTGAATTCCCCCTCATTTGAGGGTACTGGTTAAACTTGTGCAAGAATTATCCTCAAAAGAAATAGATTTGCAAAATGTGTGTTAGTTGGATCATATATGATAACTGCATGATAATTCAATACAATATGCAAACATAACATCAGAATGTAAGAGAATCGAAGCATAATTATGTAATGTAAGATGTATGTTGTGTCTAGCATTGACAAGGGTGTAAAGATAGATGTAATCAATGTGTATAACAATAAATATGAGTAGCTACCTAGGGAGATGGGGCATGATGTCCATCATGACATGAAAGTAGGAAGGGTAGATGTATGAGGTCCCTCATGGCATTGAGAACTGACATGTGTAACAAGCATATACAAGTGTCATGGCTATGATGCATACAAGAAAGCATACATACAAAACACATGAGGCATGTAAAATAGGCTAAGGGGCCACAATACAAGGGACATGGGCAAATGTCACTAAATCTAAGAAAAGAAGACGTACAAGTAAATTTTTAAATGTCTACATATACAAGCAATAACTGTTGTAGAAAAGTGGTTCTCAATTCATTAAATATGAAGTTAGGTGTTCATCTAGTTGTCTAAGTTAGTTCTAAACTTATTACAACTAGGCACAAACATGGTATATTCCAATAACACTCAACATATATCACTCGACTACATTGACATTAATTCATATAAGGCACAAGCCTGATGTGCTCACCCAAAGCATAGTAAAGAAAGAACTAAGGCCTATGGTGGGATAGTTGTGCCATGGCATAAGTTTTAACTTGTAGGACTTGGTCATTTGACAATGATTTTGGTAAATTCATTGGCATAATCCTTTTTTGGGTGAAGTTAGATACTCTATAGGCACAAGCCATTTTGGGGAACTATTTATAGTTATAAGGGCACAAGCCTTTATCAAGATAAGTTTAGCATCATTGATGTAGGGGCATCCTATATAGACTCCAAAATAGATTCAATTTTGTCTTTTAGTAGTCTTGTAGGTCTTTTATAGGTGTTATTGTCACTTGGATTTGCACCCTTTAAGGAGATGTCTCAGCTCTCCTCATCCAAGTGGCATAATCTAAACACCTCTAGGTTATGGGTAGCCTAAGAATGAGGTGAATCTCTAGATAGGGATAGCTCCCTTGATGTACCACTTGTAAATCACTACTACACCTAAACTTATGAGGGAAAAAGTAGAGAGAAAACTAAAAGTAAACTATCCTAAAGGAGGTGGTACACTAAATTAGTTGATGACTACCAACCAGCTTCATGTTACACATGAGAATAAGGGACTAACCAAACATACACTTCTCCAATCTACATCTTCACACATCAATATTTCATTATGAGGTTATGATGAATGTTCAGGCTAGGAGGACTAAACAAGAGGCCTATGATGGCATTATTTGAATAGACTAACTCACTCAACCTTGATAGATCAATTAGAACACTTCACATGACCTACAAGAAGAATCTTTCTAACTACAAATAGGTGAGAGAATGATATAACAATGATAAGGAAACAATAAGTCATCACTAAGAAAAATAAATCATCCAAGTGAACACACTATGAATAGTCATGGAAGAGGTAAAAGTTAGTAGTCTTTATTGATCCATGGTATGCAAATGAGTAGGGATTTACCATACTCAAGTGGATCATAATTTAAAAAGGCCAAAATGGTTAGTTCTTATAGAACTTGAGAGAGAGAGGAGAATAAAAAATTCCAAAGGTCACAAAGACACTTGTCATGCTGAGATAATGAGTTACATGTGCATGAGAAGAGGGTGTGAAATAGACCATCCAAGGTTAGAAGAGACAAGTAGCTTTCCAAGTCATGAAACTCATGAAAAGTGGTAAGGAATTCCCTTTGTTGGCTCAAAAACTACCTTCATGATTTATCCCTTTTTTAATCTCCCAAATCTAATTATGGATAGGTCTCATGATTGGACTAAGAGGGAAGGCTTTAGACATGCCTATCCATGCATTGGTTGCATTCCTAGTCATCCAAAAACTTCTAAAAGTGAGCCATCATTGTTTTTAGTTAAGAAAACTCCTCTTTCACACACCCTACACACTTGGCTTCCAAAATGGCTTTATTTTCTCATGAAAATACATATAAGGAAGTTAATGGCATGTATCAATACCATCCATGGCTTTAGATGCATCAAGCACACCTTAAAAGTAACTTAATTAAAGCTTTTAACCCTTCTCACTATCATGTTTACTATGCCATTTTTGATTGGATGAGAGGAATATATTTTTTAAGACACCTAAGAGTTATTATAAAGCAATAAATTATCATGGGGAGTTATCTTAAGTCTCAATCTTCCCCTCCATGTGATTGGCATCTTTAAACTCCTTCTAAAACCAATAAAACACAAAAAAGGTCAATAAAACCCTATTTTGTACTCCATCCATATAAATTTATATAATCCAAAAGGATGGGTAAAAACCTTGAATATTTATCTACAACATCCAATCATCATTCTGGGAAAACTATGCCATTTGGGTGTACTAACTGCTCCATCTCCTCAAACTAGTCACTAGCAAGGGTTTTAGCGAGTTTAGGCCTATTTTACCCTCTTAGGATTTGTTCACAAAAACTTGAAATTTAAATCTCAACTAAATTCCATAAAATTATTTTTTATGACCCTATATAACTCATCCTATCCCCTTGACTCTCCATGCAAAGCATCCAAGAAGATATGGGCTTCCAACTTTGTCCACTCAAACTCTTTTATCCATTTCCATGGGCCTAATGTTGTCTCTAATCTCAAAAATGTATTATTTGTGATTAGTATACAATGTGAAAGCTTTAAAATATATAATAATACCATGTAAAGATGATCCAAACCATTTGAGTGATCATTTAAGGCTATAAATGAATTTGACCCCCCATTTGGATACGAGGACAAAACCCTACCTTTTAGGTTAGGCTGCACCTTTGAGGGTTTAGGCCTTTCTATAAGGATTATTCCTTTTGTGATATTTTTCTAATTTTTCCATAGGTGTGTTTCAACTCCACACACCTCTTAACAAGATTCACTCAGTGCTCAGTTCATCCCTTTCTCTCCATTCCTTAAGGTTGCAGGTTCTGCTCATAAAGGGAGTGCCCTCTATCTGAGATAAAATAGAGGGAACTCCCCATATTTTCTCAAGAAAACCAAATATTTTAGGTGTTTATATTAGTTTTATATACCTTATACACTAAATTTAAACCATTTTTCATTCCATTTACCCTTCCAACTCCTAAAAAACCTAAGATAGACTATGAACAGGCAGCCTATGTGTAGGGTTTGTTATGTCAACTGTGCCTTACTTGATAGAATTATTTATTTGTTACTTATTCACCATGATATATCCATGAGACATTATTTTCTATCATGGGATCACTTTTTTATCATGTAAACCATCAGGGCCTTTACAAACACTATTTAGTAGGCTTGTTTTGACTAGCTTAAACTAGAGTCATAGACTATGATTGTATTCTTCTTTCATGTAGGTGGTCACACATGATTCAAACTTAGATATAATGTATAGAGGTATATTATAATATCTTAACATCATTTTACAATGGTTTTAAGTTATTTATCTCATCCTTATGCACTTTTCACACTCATAGTTCCTAAACCTCTTGACTATTCATCACAATCAAACCCAGTCAACTGTGTTGGAGCCAAAAAAGATCTTGTAGGTGAAGATTCTCTATTTTATAGGTTAAAAATAACTTTTGGGTCTCATGATTAATTTTAAGTCATATTCCATAAACCAAAATTTATGATTCAATGTCTAATCCCTTGCTAAAGATGATGTAGAAAATGACCCTTGGTTGTAAGTGCATAGTTCAAGAAATAGACACTTATAGGTGTATATAGGGGTTGAAAACATAGTATATAATCCTCTTTTAAAGATCCTTTTACTCATGGTATGTTTTTAATCTTTATAAATCCTTCAAACATGAGAATATTATTTATTCAAACTTTGAGATGTTAAGGCTACTTTGTATCCTCAAACCCTGTAGATGTTACTGCCTGGAAATAGTGCATAAAAGTGTAACTTGGAGACCTCCAACATCTACCTTCCACTAATATTCTTGACTTCATATTTGGAATATCTCTTATACTTCATGGATACTATAATTAATGGTCATTTGGATGTACTAAGAGTATTTTTAACATTTTTTTATGACCTTTACCGAAAGACTCATAACTTTATTTTGTGCTTTTAGGGAAAGAAGCCCTAAATATTGTGATCTCATGTTTTGAAGGTAGTCTCCACTTGAATTTTCCAACTTATCCCTTAAAATATGATTTTCATGGTCTACATAACACACTAGGTCATCAATAAGGTTTTCAACACTTTCAAAAGGGTCCTTAGCTCTCTGTTAAGGCCACCTATAGGTGAACATTCCATAGTGCAGGTAGTATGTAGGATTTACATGCTTGTGACCAGTTATATGATTTCTCAAGGTTTCCAAATGCACTATTAGTACTCTAAAAGATTTAAAAACCTACCAAAACTCCCATTTTACCATGATGTCATCTTAAGAGGCTCCTATAGATGCACTTTGAAAGGTATGCAGGCAGATAAAGAGTTTAGGTAGTGAAGATGGGTCTCACTTTCAATAATCATGTACCTCCTTCAAATGTTGAAATGAACTCCCTTAAACTTGTGAGGATTTAGAAAAAATAAAAATAGCCTCATTTCAACAAGATTTCCTTTTCAATCACCTGTAGGTGCACATTCCAATGGTGGACTATATGAAGGTGTTATGTATGACTATAATAGTCCCCTTTTAGATTTTGTTGGATTTTTTTTCTAGGTTAGCATTGAAGCCTCTTCTCAATAGGCTAGTGTGTTGGCCCTATCATGCAAGGGTCAAGTCTAAAGTTCTCACCCAAATCATGCAGCAAAATACTAATTCCTAAACACTTTGAAACATGACATGTATTTACTAATTTCATATCAACCAAATATCATACTATAGATTCTCAACAGATTACACTATCATTACTAGCAAAATATAAAAGAAAGGAACTCATGACTTAACTCATTTCAATATTTAATACATTCCATTGCTCAAAATGCCACATGATAAACATTGGATTCTTATTAAGCACTTATGGATTACAAGACAAAATGCTCTATATCCCTTCAAATGTTCACACCAAAAATCCTCTCTTTGCAAATTTTTACAACAGGGGTTTTTATACTTATTTTTCCCTATCCAAGTGTCAAGTTCCCAATCCAAAATGGATACATGGCACACGAACTCTTAACAGGTTGAGTGTCATGGCTCTTAAAATTAATTATTCCTATAGAATATGGCTTCTATACCCTTAGACGCCTACTCTATGTTATATAATAATTTCTAAGTGTTTCGTTCCTCATGGGTTGTATAAGGCCTTTGATCGATGGGGTCAAAGTTTCCTATTTGATTTATTATTCAAACTATTCTTGTGTTCCTCATGCTCCACTTCCCTCACACCATGGTCCTCCCATGTCATGGTTCTCCCATACTATGTTGGTACTTACATAATAATGGACAATGGTCCCTCCACATTGCTTACCAAAATTGGAACAAATACTTGGTCAAAATTAAGGAGCCAACATCACCCCACACTAAGTTGTTAGTCCATCTTGGACTAAGTTGTACAGACATCCTTAAGGAACTCAAACCCTTTCTAATTGATTTCTTTCCCCAACTCATCCCAATGGGATAAGGCATCAAGAACTTTAGTAGTTATTTTCTCAATGGCCTCCTTTACTGCTTTCAACTCTTTGGTTTGAATTGGAGTCTCAATCTTCTTCATATATTTCTCTAGGGCTAAGTTGGTTTCCTTTTGGATGTTCTCTAATTTGGAGACCTCCTCATCAACCTATCCTCGAAGTGTGGCAAAACTAGCATTTATTTTATAATGATGGTTATTAATAGCATCTTGCATCATTTTTATGTCCTTTAATGCTTTTGTGTGCTCATCATAATTTTTTATTAATAGGGTTGCATCAACTGCTTATTGCCTCAAGACCTCGTTATTGAATGAGGCCTCTATTATTTTATTTGGGTGTACCATGTATGTAAAAATACCATCCAAAATTGGGATAACCTCCCTAACTCTTTCCAAAGTACTATGATAGATATCTACTACAGTGGTGAACTACTCTAAAAGTTCTTTGGACTCATCTCGGGGCACGGGGTGCTCCTTATTTTTTTTGAGCAAAAGCTCAACCAATGTTTCTAATTTTCCTAGGGCATCCCCATCCAATGGTATGCCATCTACCAGTGTTGGTTCTTCCTTAAAAATCATTTTTCAAAGGCTTAATATCTTTTCCTTAGCCTCGGTGGTCTCTTGAAGTTGTTGCTTTGAAGAGGCCACTTCCTCGACTAGCACCTACTTTTTAGCATATACTTTATTATACATTTCCACCACCTTGCCATGTTTATTTTCGGTCGTACACATGTCTAACTCAAACAAAATATTTTGGTGTGTCACTTCTATGGAAATTTTCAAAAATACGATGCTTGTCATGATTGGGGAGAGCTATTGTGGATCAAATTTTATGAGGTTCAGTAGTCTCAGGGAATCTGGGCTAAAGAAAATGCAATCCAATAAAATGTCAAATTGAGGTTCTTCATTATACATCTCCAAAAAGAAGGATAATTGCCTCCTTGTTTATTGGTCATGTCATTAGGGTGGAAATGCTTCCAAAGATAGAGTTTATATTTGTTTATGTTGAACTGTTATCATTCGCATAGATTAGACAACACTCTATTTTTTGGTTCCCCCTTAGCTGGCCCCTTCACCTTTTCTAGGTCTTATTCAATTTCTCAATGGCTTTTAGTAACCATCCCATCCATTCTAATCCCTCTAGTATTCACTTGATCAATAGTCAAGACCTCTTGCATAGGGAATGGAGTCTTCTCTAGATCAGATTCCAAATTATGTATCTTTTCCTAAGAGGGGTCATTTTGGGGCACTTATTTTAGAGGGTAATGAGGCACTAACCTAGTGGTAGTCTTTGGAGAAGTTGGAGGTAAAGGTGGTCATGATGGGGGAGAAGGTGGGGGATTTGGATGAGGAGAAGCTCAAGGTGAAGGTGGGGTAAGTAAGTAAGGAGTATTATGAGGTGAAGGTGATGCAGGTGGTGAACTATGAGATGGAGATGGGGATGATGATGGTGAAGATAAAGGATGTGGTGATGATGAAGTGTGAGGTGGTGGTTGTGGCAGTGCATGAACTGGCATGGAGGGTTGTACCTTCACTATCCTCTATTGATTTTAGGAGCCATGCTACCCACTTATGTTGGTACTTGGCTTGGATGGCCTATTTCTCATTAGTACCTTAGGGATCCTCTCCTTAGGTTCCCCATCTTAAGGGTATTGGTTGGGGTGTAACATATAAAATAGGTTGTGTACATGTTCCCTGACTAGGATATTCTTAATCTTAATATTGTTCATGCTATTTTCTCCCCTCTTTGTATAGGCCTTTTTTCTAGGATACACAAACATCTTTCAAATGGTATTACACTCTGCATCAATCTATTTTGATTGTATATTGATTGGTTGTGCATCATATATTTAGAGAAGGCATATGGCAGCTTAAGCCATGCTGAGAGCTCCCTTGAAGGATTCATCTGAATACATGCCAATAAAAAGTGTTGATTCATAGCAAATTCTACTTGATCTTCTATTTGGGAGGGTAAATTCTTGGGAATGAGCCATTCATTCCTAAAAACTTCTTTCATTCCATCAAACTAGTACTTCATCTTCAACTTGTATGTTGGAGTGATGTGCTGAGGGAAGGTAAAATCTTTGCAGTGCTTGATGGGGGACTTAGGAGTGGGGGATACACCCACTTTAGAGATCTTGAACTATAGTCAGGCACACTGATTTCATCAAAAACTAAAAATAAAAATATTTCTTCCCAAGGAAACCTAAACTTTTGCATTGTATGCACCTTCTCTACATCTTCAGCTATCTTGTGGGCAAAGTATGGTGCCTAATTGTATTGTATTCCCTGCACTACTTGATTTGCTATATGAATGTTGGCCATATCCACCTCCTTCCATCAGTTGGTCCCTCTGACCCTAGTGAAAATGATCCATGTTATGAATCTTAAAAAATGATCGTATAGGTTTGTAATGTGCATTGTATGTCCCTACTTTTGATACATAAGAATAGTGGCAGTATGTTAGATTTCCTTTGTATCACCAAGTCATCCAATACATTGGCCCCTGAGCATTGGAGTCTTGTGACCTTGCTTACCCTCTCTGCATTAATTTTCATGTTAAACTCTATAAAGTGGATTTAATCCTCAGAAATGCATGATAAGAGGAACTAAACTACCTCAGTAGGTTTTCCAAAATATGGCAGTTTGAAGAGTTGGAAAAGGCCAGCTTTGTCCAGCTGGTTCTTGATAGTCAAGTCATAAACCACTTGGTTTCATGTGTTGGTGGTTTGGACCTAATAATTATTTTTCAACTACACCTCATTTCCCAACTGGTGGTGGTTATAGTCAAATATGATCACATTTGCCACCTTAGAGACCTAATTTTCCATGCAGAAGACTGATGTAGGATATAACATTTCTTCTATGAAAATGGTTTGAGGGACAGACAGTGGGGCAGTCTATGATGAGGATGCATGTGCCTACTTTCCATTTTTCACCATTTTAGCTTCTTTCATGCTCTTTCTCTAAAATTATATGTGTTTTTCTTGTCTTGGTGTCTCTTCTAGGTCTTCTAAAGGCTCCTCTCTTATAGGGAACCATGCTCCTCTACTCACCTCTCTCTCTTCTAGTATGGTTGACAGTTTTTTAAATATTTTTGCCTTTTTCTTCAGCCACATTACCCTCTATGGCACTCAAAGGTTAACCCTTAGCTTTCCCACATTCCCAAATAAATATGTGGTGGCGTTCAAACTTTCCTCAACTCTCGATCTTCATGCTCCAACAATGGTGTAACCTATAACCTAAAATTTTTACAAAGAATGACCTCAACCCACTTCTGCACGCATTTGCTCTTAACAATCTTCATCCACTTGGAAATCCTCTTCGCATCTTTGATTATTTCTATATCACTCTATTCCATAATGAGATTGACTTTGTCTCTAGTTCTTTGGTTTGTTAATCACTTGAAAATTATAGCAAGGTAAAGTGTTGAATGGCTTCGACTGGGTTATTTATAGGTCCTCCGGCCAATCTACCTCATTAATTTATTTCTTCTCCTTATCATTTTTGGCCATAAATTTGTATCTTCTAATGGTCTTCATACTTCATATCTTGCATCAAGCCTTTAGTGTTCTAACAAACTTGTCCCATCATTCCACTCACATGCTTATTGTTATGACTACCCTTATTGCATTAATGGTCCATTCCTTCTCAAACCTTTCTCGAAAATGGGTGACAATTGTCCCATTTTTTTAGAGTAATGGAACTAGTTGTCATGCAAATGGTGGGAAACTATTTTATTCAATGACTCACACATTGTTAATCACTTACGTACCATGTATGATTCTTGCACCTCTAAAACTTGTGTGCCCATATGTTATCTTGTATTCATATGCATAATATCTTACCCCACACTAAAAAGGTTTGTGGTCCTCCACAAAAACATCTAAAGGACTGAGAATTTTAAAAAGTGAGTTCTATGCCTCAAGGGCAACGCTTTTTATTGAAAACAAAAAATCGTAATCTAATGGCCTTAAGCCTTATTTCAAAAATAATAGAAACTTAAACAAAATCACAATACAATCGAAGTTGACTCCCATTATAATGTCCTAGGAGGAATCGACCATCTATTCACTTTAGTCAACATGCACCGATAGGTCAAATACTATGAATTATGAATGGTCCATTCCAATGAATGAAAAGCTTCCCAAGGTGGCATGTGAACTTAGAGTCATAGAGTAGAACTTTCATACCTAGGGTGAAGATTTTATTCTTTAGATGGTGATCATGCCATGCTTTTTGTTTCTATTTCTCAACATCTTGATTCTAGTGAGCGAAGAACCAAGCCTCATCTAGTTTCATGAGTTCATAGAGCTGAGCTTTCAAAGATGTGTCATCATCAAGGTTTTCTATACATGTTAAATGGAGAAATGGAACCAAGAACATGATTGACATGATTTCTTCCTTTCCATATACTAGGTTAAATGGTGTATTTTTGTTGAGGCATTTGTATGTGGTTTGGTATGCCCAAAGTATTGTAGATACCCTGTCATCCCAATCATTTCTACCAATATTTCAATTTTTTGTCAAAGTGGTACCAAGGATCTTCTTAAAGGCTTATGTTGTTCCATTGGCCTATGGGTGATATGGTGTTATCTTGTGATGTACAATCATGATTTCAGCCAATAAGATTCAAATTATCTCATTCAAGAAGTGGGTTCCTTAGTCACTAGTGAAACTTAGAGGACATCCAAATCATGTTATAATGTTTTCCTAGATGAATCACATGATATTAGCTAACGTACAATCTTTGTTTGGCATTACCTCAACCTAGCACATTAAGTAGTCAGTTACTTTAATTATGTGTAATGGCGGGAGTGATGGGCCCCATAAAGTCTATATTCCCAAATGGTTTTTGAGAATAAATTGGGTGAAATGGCATGACATATCTTCTATTGGGTCTTCCCATGCACAAGAAAATATCACATTGCCTTGCATATGCCTTTGCATCTTTAAATAAAGTTGGCCACTAGAGTCCAGTGAGAAACACCTTACACACAGTAGCCTCCCTAGCATAATGTCGTCTAGAAATACCTTTATGTACTTCTCATAATACCTCAAGGTGCTCATGTTTCATTACACAATAGCGCAGTACCTCATCATGGTCTATCTGGTATAGATCTCATGCTATGAGTTGATAAGCTACGACACAAACTGCAAGTTATTTCTTTTCTTGTAAGGTGAGAGAATCAGGTGCACAACCAGTATTGAGGAATGTCAAAATATCATCTAATTCTTTAGGTACCCTAGAAACTTGGAAAATTTATACGTCAGGAAGGTCATCTTATATAACATGTGGAGGTTCTCCATTTTCAATTTGAGATAGATGATGAGGTCCACAATTGGTTTTCCCATTTTTTACTACTACAAAAAAATAGAATTCTTGGAAAAGAAACATCTAATGATAAATTATTCCATGGATAACTAGCTTGTTGACAAAATACATTAAAGCCTCATGGTTGATGTAGAATACAAATGGTGTGGCTAGAAGGTACTGTTTGAATTATTGTAGTATGTAAACCATAGACAAGGCTTTACATTAGTGTTGGTATAGTTCCTTTCAGTTGATGTGAGTTTCTTGCTAGAAAAATAGATGGGATGGTCCAAATTTCCCCTCTTAGTTGTGCAAGTATTGCATCAACTACTATTCCATATGCATCAACATGGACATGAAAGGGTTTTACCCAATCTAGAAATTACAAGATAAGAGCAGTAACTAGTCTTTCCTTCAGAGTTTCAAAAGTTGTTTTATAGGAGTTAGTCCATATAAATTGTTAATTATGATTTAATAGTTCTTATAGTAGTGATACAATCTTGGCATAACCTTCAATGAACTTCTTATAGTAGCCTGTGTGTCTTAGGAATGTGCACACCTCATGCTGAGTTTTTGGCATTGGCAGATGGAAAATGATAGAGACCTTAATTAGATCTACCAGGAGTCACTCTTTACAAATGATATGCCTAAGGAGTACCCAAAAAGGTGTTACAAATAAGCATTTCTTCAAATTCAAGGAAATTTGTAACACTCAACAGTGCTCAAGCATGAGCCTCAGATTGGCACAAAGGTTATCGATTATCCCGTATACCATCTATTCATATAAGTAGACTTGGAGAAACTTATAGATAAAATATTTGAAGGCCTCCACTGTTACCCATGAGAATACCACTAGAGAATTCTTCAACCTAAAAGGCATGATGGTATAGGCAAAAGAGCCCCATTTTATAGCAAATGTGGTCTTAGAGTGATTTTCCTTAGCTATCTGAACATGGTGATACCCCAAGAACACATCGATAAAGGAATATATCTCACAATGGGTAACACCTTCTAGGATTTCCTCCATGAAAGGTGTTGGGAAAGGATCAATGACATAGGTTGCATTCAAAACACAATAATCCATGTAGATATGAATATGCCCATCCTTATTGATACTAATTACCATAGAGTTCACCCAGTCAGATTCATTAATAAGAGTAATTACTCTTACATGAAGCATGTTATCAATATCTTCTTTTACTCATGCTCAGAGGTTAAGGTTCATCTAATATGGGCATTTCTTCATGAGATGAGTGTCATCAATCAACTTTATATGCACTTCCTAAGAGAAGGGTGAACCCCTTTCATTTTGTTTTAGTTACTTGGAAACACATCCTGATACTCTTTTATTAGCTCAAATATTTGTGAAATTTATGTCTCATTCCAATAATTTCTAATGGTCGCTACCTTAGGTTCCTGCTCTATGCCAATGTTTAGTTGAATAGTTTGAATGGGCCCATGATAAGGATTATCTATAGGGGAGTTGGTGTCCCAAATAGTTCATGAGCCAATACTTGTAGGAACATGAAAGTTGTTACTCAATGGATTGAATCGAGTGGATCCTTCTTTGTCTACTTGAAAGACAAGCTTTCACTTTCCTAGGTAGATTTCTTCATGGTGCTCTTCACTGGAGACTATCAGTGGTGAAAGAGTTGATTATCTAGGAGGTTCATTGAATAAACCCAAGGGTTCTTCTGGTTCCTAATGAATATGATGCAGGCAGTATTCCACTAGACTCAAATCTCTAATTGTTACTTCACGTATGGCTTGAAGAGTAAGGTATAGGTTCATTCTTGGTGAAGACTAAGAAAGCATGAATGTCATGTTTTCCTTTAGTAGCTACTAGAACCTTTTTCCCATGTGCCTTTCTTCATGTATGTACTAAGAACATGCCCAAGTGCATAAAGTTCCATAGAATGTATGGACCCATAGGTATTCTAGTAAAAATGTTTCCTCAACTCATCATATTGTTTCACACACCTTGAGATGAGGTTTAGGTGATTTTATGCCACTATAACTAAGTGTACCTATAATATTATTTTCATGGTGAAATCTATGATGTAGATTAGCTCACACTTGATCCTAATACAAAAGGCATTCTTTATGTGTACGCCACCACCTAGCAGTGGTGTCATCGAAAATGTGGTCTAATGACCTCATCTATTCATTTTTGGTATCATAAAACTCTTCGAGGCACTAGATGAAATCATACATCTCCTCCATTTTTCCTTAGAACTATGGAGCTTTATTAATTATCTCCAATGGTGGTCCTTCCAATGGTCCTCGCATTATTAAACCCATGAGGCACACAGATTTGTGATGCTTAAGAAGTTGATGTGGGATGTTTTCATCTATGTTGATGGTGTTGCACAATCTTTTAGTGAAATCATTATCTCCATGGTCCCAATAGTTATAGGCATTACATGTTGTATTTGAGATAGACTAGTTGTCTATCCAGCAAAGAATACCATCTAGCATTGGATCATGTTATTCATCATGTTAAGCAGTCACATTATATAGAGTATTTATGTATTCATCAATGCTTATGGGTTCAATATAGGGTGGTCCTTGTGCTTGGTCTAAGGGTATTATCACCAATTGATAAGTATTTTCAAAGCTAATGTATTAATTTTTAAAGCTCAAATCTGCATGATTTTCATAGTACTAGGGCCTTCCTAGTAATGTTGGGTAATCATTAGCCTCTGCCAACTCCAAAACCTCAAAATATGCTTTGAAGGAAACCCCAAGTATTTCAACAATGGTGTTTTTAAGGACTCAAATAGGTTGTCTACGAGTCTTGTTTACCATGAACAAAACATGCGGGTGAAGGTTGCAAAGTTAGACTAGACATTTTTCACCAAGCATTTTTAGTGAAAACATTTACTTCACTACTAGTATCTACTAGAATATCCTGGATTACCCATCTATTGATAGCAATATTAAGTAATATTTCTCCATCTTCTAAGAAATTAGAACTAGGACTTTCCTAATGTTGAGCATGGTTTAAATATTAATCTTCACTTTATCACCTTAGTTGAGTGTGGGTTTCATTTAGTAGGTGAGCTTGACCTTGACCTTTAAACCAGATGCTAAGCTGGAGAATGATGTCTTCATCAAGCATGTGTTTGCATAGTTCTTAAAAACTATTTAGCATTACTAGAGGTTCAGTTTTCCTTTGCACTGCGATGCACTATGTGACATCCCTATCCTTAAGGTATTGAATTTTGCCTTGGATCTCATGCACAAGTGCCATTGTATCCTAAAGGATATCCTTTTGTTGAAATGTATCAGGATATTTCCAAGCCTATGGTTTTTTTTTACGTACCTTTTTTACCAGGTTGGGTGTAGATTGCATCTGGTCCCCACTATGAGTAGTAATATTGACTTGTTGTATAATAGGGATGGTTGGTCAAGCATGCCTTTTTGGTTTGTCTATATGGATCATGTTGGTGCCTTTTTCATTTCATTCTTTTGTGATAGTTGCATATAGATCTAGGCATTCTTCTAGTCGATGTCCTTTTTACAATAAGCATAGGTTGGGTATTCTAGGCAATCCCTCTAATAGTGGTCTAGAGAGCCAAACTTGTAGCAAGTCCTTAATGGAAACCTACCACCTCATCCTCATCCTCTTCTATGCCCATGATAACCACCATTATCATCTGGGTGAAAGCCAGATATCTTAACTAGACTAGACGACAACAAAACCAAAATGTTGGGTTTTATTTTTAGGTTGGTGTTAAAGCATATTCCTAATAGGCTAGTGTGATAGCCCTATCACTCAAGGGTCGAGTCTCACATTCTCACTTGAAGTGTGTAGCAAAATGCTGATTCCTAAAGACTTTGACACATTACATGTATTTACTCATTTCCTATCAACCAAATATCATACTATAGTTTCTCAATAGATTATACTACCATTACTAACAAAATATAAAAGAAAGGAACTCATGAATTAACTCATTTAAATATTAAATATATTCCATTTCTCAAAATACCATATGATAAACATTAGATTCTTATTAAGTACTTATGGATTACAAGACAAAATACTCTATATCCCTTCAAAGGTTCACACCAAAATCCTCTCCTTGCAAATGTTTACAACATGGATTTTTATACTTTTTTTTTCCTATCTAAGTGTCAAGTTCCCAATTCAAAATTGATACATGGCACACAGACTCTCAACAGGTTGAGTGTCATGGCTCTTATAATCAATTGTTCCTATAGAATCAAGCTTTTGTGCCCTTAGATGTCTGCTCTATGTTATATAATTATTTCTAAGTGATCCATTCCTCACGGGTTGTACAAGGCCTTTGATTAGTGGGGTCAAAGTGTATTATTTTATTTATTCTTCAAACTATTCTTGTGTTCCTCATGCTCTGCTTCTCTTGCACTCCCCTACTCTTCCACTTGTTTTGGATCCTTTATTCTTGGGTTCCTCATGCCACATTCTCTTGACTAGGTCTTTCACACCATTATCCTTCCACATCCTTCAGATATCATGCTGATAGTCTCATTCCATGGTCCTCTCATGTTCTGGTTCTCCCATGTTATGCTAGTACTTACATGAAAATAGACAATGGTCCCTCCATGTTGCTTGCCAAAATTAGAAAAAATACTAAGTCAAAATTAAGGAGCCAACACATTATTTATAAAGTCTAACTTATTTTCTCCTACTAAGGTGATGTATTCAACCTCTCAAGACTATAAATATACCTCCATTGACATGTTAAAGACCTTAACCCAGCTCATTAAGTTGATTGTGCATGACAATTATGGAACAAACTGACTGCATGGCGCTTTGTGACTACAACTCACGGAATGTTGCTTGGATAATGAGATTGAGAAGTAAATGGGAACTAAAATGGCATTTAAAACATGTAAATAAACCTATCATCACCTTAAAAAACCATTATCAAAGCATGAATATTTGAAAATGGTGAAAAAATGCATGTCATCCCTAATTAGAGCAATATGTAAACCTAAGATGATTTACTTATCAAAACACCTTAAAAAAATAAAAAAATCATGGATAACATGATTTGAATATGTACATGTCCCCTAGAGTCAATTCCAATAGCTATATTATATGAAATCATACAAACAAGATTAAAACCTATAGGGTGTAGGAAATAGTGAGCAAAAAAACACAATCAGCTTGTAAAGGATAGTTCATAAAGCATAGTTGGCCAATATTAAAAATATTATTATATAAATAGATCTATCTGAGTGTACTACCACATCCCAAAGTCATTTGACCTGAAACCTCTTCAACTATCTGTACCAAGCACAAACATGTTAATCCCTTCTATGTGTTTAGAAAGGCAAAGAAGGAGCATAATGGTTTTAGCTCAAAATTAGCACTTTTAAAGCATCTCAAACATGGAATTGAGTCTAAGGAAGATGAAGAGACATTACATGACCTTATCTCATGTGTCATCTTCCCTCATTCGTTGTACAAGTGCCAAACTCCCACTTTTTCAGTTAGTTTCTTGAATTTTATTTAGATAACCTACGAGATTCAGATGGGACTAACATTCCTAATAGGGAATCTAACTTATTAGATGTTTGAAATGAAATTAGTAAACTTGGACACCTTGAAAACTATGTCACTTGCATTTATGACCCCTAAAATGATTTAAAAAGACATAAGGATCAATATAACTAAGATCAAGGCTAATATAGCATTAAATGACATCAAAGACCTATAATATACCCTATGACATAATAATAGACCCCTAAAACATATAAAAACTCAATTTTTTATCTATAGGAGCCTAAATTTGACCTATAGGGTCAAATTTGGTCAACATGTGTATTAGGTCCTTATTTTGTCTTAGGTGTGATCTAGGTTAGCAAAAGTTGCAAAAATTTTGAATTGTGGATTTTCCCTCCAAAATGACACTATTTTTAAACCTTGTGGAAGGATTTATATGCATTGCATAAAGATGGAAAGGGTTAGGAACATGTTAAAGAGATGTCCAAGAGATATTCAGACTATGTTAAGGTTCTTAATGTGTTTTTTGGACTTTAGGCATAGTCATATTTTGGTTATTTATATGTAATTCATGAAAATATATGTAAATTCAATGACCCCCAACGTGGGAAACAATCCAAAATTTAGTTATGCTTCTTGGTTGAAGTTGGTAGAGTTAGTTTTGGTATGGTAATAGTGTATTCCATTTGAATGTGATAGATAATGGACCTGTAAACAATGAAAGTTGAATAAAGGACTGAGATAACAAATTGACTATGATTTTGATATTACATGACTGAGAACTGAGAGCATTATGTGATTTAATCATCATGTGGTGAGTGGTTTTGATCATGTATTTGTTTATGTTTTTTATAATAAACTTTAATCTATGATTTGAGTCAGTAACCTGAGTTGAATTACAAGGAAGTGACGCTTAAGAAGACAGGCAGGTTTGTCAAGTAGTGAATGAAAGTCTGCAGATTGCTCAAGTGATAATGTGATCTTTTCTCATTGAATTCTACATTTAATGGGGAGATTAAATGTTTTTAAATGTTAGAGACAACTTTTTTTGACTTACAAGAGGTGTAAAAGGTGGTAAGTTTCATTTGTTCAGTGTTCTTTCTCAATTGTTGACATACAGGTAGAAACCCTGAGTTTGTTTATTATGTTCTTATCTTGGATCTTGTTTTAGAGTCTAAAGTGAATAATAAAGGAGGATATGGTCTAGAGACATGGTAATAACCCTAAGTTATGTTGTAGATACTATTGAAAAGTTTGAAACAACATAACCCTGAGTAAAACCTTGTTGACCCCTATTTTTTATCAGTTAAACATAGTCAGGAAAGACTGATATCTTGTGTTTGTAAACACATTGTGGATTAAAGTGACTTTTTCAAAGAATTAAAAAGGTGCATTATCATTATATAGACCCATTCCAATTATTTGTTTGACTTGAAACTTTTTGTGGTTCATTTTATGAAATTTGTTTAGCCTTGACCTGTTTATTGTCCACAAACCCCGGCATCTAGGGTTTTGTCCATTGTGAAAAAACTAACCATGGAAAATCCTAGATTTTTTTAACCTTATGTATTTTGGTATGCCCTAACTAAATTAATCAATTTTAATATTGTACAATACCTGTAGTATGGACTTCTAGTAACTGGTATTGGGAAAGGACTAAAGAAGGCCTAATTTGGAGGGTTATAAGGGTGAAAGTGGACATAGGGAGTGAGATAGGTCATAAAAATTGGTACACATGTGTGTTTTAATAGGAAAAAGGCAAAAAAAATTTAAATTCATAATTCTTGGTACTTTTTTGTACTAACCCATTTGTAGGTAGAAAAGGGCTACAAAGAATGTTAGTTGGAAAGGCAAAGTTGTATGTGTATAAGGTAAGTGTTTGAGAGAGTTTACAAAGGGGGTATAGAGGGTTATTAGATAATCTTTTACATAAATTAGAGACTTTATCATATTATATAATTATTATAAAATTCTACTTGTATGGTGAATAAACTCTTGAACCTGAGATTAGAAAAGTGTTCCTTTATTCAAGGACTAGTCAGAGTTACTTGTGCAAGCTCTGCATCATTTTGGTATTTGAGCGTAAGGACGGTAAGAGAATAATATTAAGAGGAAAAAATGGTATTAAGGTAAATGTAACCTATATTAGCTCAAATAATGCAACAAAATATGGCAAATTTGCTTATTGAAATAAGGAATATGCAGGCTAGAATGGAAGCTACAGAGATATCTCAAAGAACAAGGGTCATAGTTGAAGCTGATAGTGATAGAGAAGAGGAATATCCTAGAGTAAAAGAGGAGGAAGAAAGAGAAGATACATTAGAGGAAATATTGATCAAAGCCATGATGAAGATGGGTTTGAAACCAAATCTAGATGTGTCAATGTACAAAGGCAATCTTAATGTGGATGAGTATGTGGATTGGATAGCAGCCATGGATAAATATTTTAAGTATGAGGAGGTGGATGACACCAAGAAAATTAAATTTATAGTCACAATATTGAGAGGACATGCTTCTTTGTGGTGGGATGGAATTCAGGAAGAGAGAAGGAGAAGAGGTAAAACAAAAATTAAAACATGGGATAGGATGGTGATTAAGATGAAGAAAAAGTTCATGCCCAACGACTACCATACACATTTGTTTAGGAGATTGTAGAATCTTAGACAAAAAGAGCATTTAGTGAAGGAATATATAGAAGAGTTTCATAGGTTGACAATCATAATAGGACACTTGGAAGAAGATGATAAGAAGGTAGCAAGGTATCTAAATGGTCTCAATTTTTACATACAAGATGAGATTAGTATATTGACTCTGAAAATAGTTGAAGAAGCATACCAAGTCACCCTAAAATCTAAGGAGAAGTTGGCAAGAAGGCATACACAATAAGCAAGAGGAAGAGGCAAACAAGTGAGAGGCAGAGGAGAGTATGATAGTAATAATGCATATGAATAAGGTGAAAGTAGTGGACAAAGACATGAAACACAACCAAGAGGTGTTTATAGAGGTAATAATCCATATTATAGAGGTGGAGATGCATCTAGAGGAAGAGGGACTAGTGGTTTCACAAGAAAATGTGTCAAGTGAAACAAGTATGCAGGTCATAAGTATTGGGAGTGTCTAGAGGAATAGCAAGAAAGGAGTTATAAAAATGAGAGAAAAAATCAAATGGTACAGCCTCCATAGGAAGAGAGTGTTGGATCAGAGTCACATATAGTGGCACCTGAAGAAAGAGAGTCACTCTTGATGAGGAGGATATTGTTGAAACCACCAAAGGAGAAAGAACCTGCTCAATAGAGAACACTCTTTAGGACAACATGTAAGTCCTATGGTAAATGTTTTAAGATGATAATAGACTCAAGAAGTATAGATAACTTAGTTTCAAATGAGATGGTAAGTAAACTTGGTCTCAAAAGATTGCCTCATCCTGCACCTTACAAAGTTTCCTATATTTAGATAGTATATAGTGTGCTTGTTAATGAACAGTGCTTAGTATATTTTTAGATTGGAACCTGTAGGTATCAGGTCATGTGTGATATCATCCCCATGTATGTTTTACATGTACTACTAGGAGGCCTTAGTAGTTTGACAGGTCAACTAGTCATGATGGGGTGAAGAACATCTATTCTTTAGAGCACAAGGGAGTCAAGTATACATTATTTTCTTTGAAGAATGATAAAAAATTTATTGGTGTATTTTCTAACGTATTGCTTGTAGGTTACAAATATTTGGTGCAGTAGCAGGATGAAGATGTGAAGAAAGAAGTATAGCCCAATGAGATTAAGGCAGCCCAAGTCGAGGAATGTGAACCTTTGTCAAGTAAGAATTTTTCAAAAAACTATGTGAATGAGTTATTTGTAAGTTTTTATCATCATTTGGTAAAGATTTATATTTGGTATTTCATTGAGGGAGTAATAAGCAAGCTCCAATGCATGAGATAAAGTCTTGAAAAGACAAGAGATGGAAAATAGTTGAGTAGTCTACAATAGGTCTAAGAAGGATAGATAAGTGAAGGAAATAGCATGAGAATGTTGATTCAAGATAATGAGAATGTGAAAAAGAACATGCGGTCCTTGTGTATACAGGATGTAGAGGGTAGTTATGAAGATGATATGCAATAACAGACCAAACACTTATATAAGCAAATGGCATACAAGAACCAAAAAGTTGATATGAAAAAGGTGAAGTGTACCAAGCAAGGAATATGGTTGAAGGATGAAGACACATTTATAGCAATAGTGTCTTATGGAAGCAAGATTTTAGTGGATTAGTTTGAAGAAATAGAATCATGGTATGCACATCTAAAGCAAGCAGCAACAAACATCAACTATGATTTCTTAACAAGTTTGTTGTATGTACAGGTACACCAATGAATAAGAAGAACTAAAAGAGGCCAAATTATGGGGCCCAGGAACATGTTCACCTCTATCAAAAGCAAGTAGTAGTAATAACCTTCTATCAAGAGGTACAATGCAACTAAAGAGGAGCATACACCAAGTTGATTCCTATGGCAACATTTCTTTAGCTTGGTAGTATAATGCAGGGGCATCCTATATGGACCCCAAAATAAATTCAATTTTGATTTTAGTATTATTTTATGTGTTTTTTAGGTGTATTAGGTCATAATTTTGTCTTAGGTGTGATCTAGGTTAGCAAAAGTTGCATAAAATTTGAATTGTGGATTTTCCCTCCAAAATGCCATTATTTGAAAATTTGAATTTGTAAACCTTGTGGAAGTATTTGTATGCATTGTATTAAGGTGTAAATGGTTAGGAACATGTTTCAGAGGTGTCTAAGAGGTCTTAAGACTATGTTACGGTTCTCAATGTGTTTTTTGGACTTTAGGCATAGTCATATTTTGGTTATTTCTATGTAATTCATGAAAATGTATGTAAATTCAATGACCCCCAACGTGGGAAACAATCCAAGATTCAGTTATGATTCTTGGTTGAATTTGGTAGAGTTAGTTTTGGTATGTTAATAGTGTATTCCATTTGAATGTGATATATAATGGATGTGTAAATAATGAAAGTTGATGAATAAAGGACTGAGATAACAAATTGACTGTGATTTTGATATTACATAACTAAGAACTGAGAGAATTATGTGATTTAATCATCATGTGCTGAGTGGTTTTGATCATGTATTTTTTCATTTTGTTTATTATCAACTTTAATCTCTAATTTGAGTTATTAACCTGAGTTAAATTGCAAGTGATGCTTAAGAAGACAGGTAGGTTTGTCAAGCAATGAATGAACATATGTAGACTGCTCAGGTGATAATGTGATATTTTCTCTATGAATTATATGTTTAATGGGGAGATGAAATGTTTTGTAGTGTTAGAGAGAAATTTATGTGACTTAAATGAGGTCTAAAAGGTGGTAAGTTTTAGTTTCTCAGTGTTCTTTCTCAATTGTTAGCATACAGGCAGAAACCCTGAGTTTATTTATTTTGTTCTTATCTTGGATCTTATTTTAGAGTCTAAAGTGAATAATAAAGGAGGATATGGTATTTATAAATGGGAATAACCCTAAGATATGTTGTAGATACTATTTAAAATATTTAGAAAACATAACCCTAAGTGAAACCCTATTGAACCTTGTTTTCTATCAATTAAACATAGTCAAGAAAGACTGACATTTGTGTTTGCAAATGCATCGTGGCTTAAAGAGACTTGCCCAAATAATTAAAAATGTGAATTATCATTATAAAAACCCATTCAAATAATTTTTTTGACTTGAAACTTTTTGTGGTTTATTTTATATAATTTTGTTTAGCCTTAGCCTGCTTAGTGCCACAAACCCTAACAACTAGGGTTTTGTCCATTGTGAAAAAACTAACTATGGAAAAATCCCAAAAAAATTTAATCTTGTGTATTTTGGTATGCCCTAATGGAATCAATCAATTTTAATATCGTACAGTACCTTTAGTACAAACTTCTAGCAAGTGCTATTGGGAAAGGGCTAATTTGGAGGGCTATAAGGGTGAAATTGGACCTATGGAGTGAGATAGGTCATCAAAATTGAAACGCATGTGTATTTTAACAATAAAAAGGTGAAAAAAACATTGTAAAGTCATAATTATTTTTAATTTTATATACTAACCCATTTTCAGGTAGAAAAGGGCTACAAAGAATGCTAGTTGGAAAGGCAGAGTTGCATGAGTATAAGGTAAGTGTTTGAAAGAGTTTTAAAAATGGGTATAGAGGATTATTAGAGACTCTTTTAAGAAAATTAGATAAATTTTCTTATTATATTAGTATTTTAAACTCGTACTTACATGGTGAATGAACTCTTGAGCCTAAGAGTATAAAAGTATGCCATTATTCAAGGACTAGTGGGAGTTACTTGTGCAAGCTCTACATTAGTCATTCAGGTGTTAGACCATTCAAGGGGCTGCTTCAATTCAATTATTCATATTAGTTTCATGATTTATGTAAGGATATCATCACTTATCATGGGTTCATATCTACACTTAGGCTATTCCCACATAGTGTGTTGACATCATCATAATTTATAAAGACGCCATTAACACTGTAAACCAAAATCTTGAATACATATTTTCAACATACATGATTATAAACTACAACATTATAGCCATTTTGCATTCAAGGATTAATAAATAAGTCATTAAAATAGATTCCATGTCCTAATTTAACCCATATATGTCATTAATTGAAATCCAATATAATAGAGTACATTAGACTAAAAATAGAGTATATACTTTTCTAGAGATACTTAACTACCCAAAGGCTCACAGGCAAGCTTGGGAATATACAAAAAAATATTGAAAGGCATCCCAGATAATCCTAACACTAATTTCAATAAAAATATGTAGATCCAATTATATCCCTTTAGAGCTTCACTATATCAAAGTTGTGTCTCTTCTTCTCTGGTTTGAGCTTGCTTTTATAGGCCACAAGAGAACCTTTTACCATGGTGGGGCTATGCACATTGGGTGTCAAGTTGGAGCTTTAGTAATCATTCTACCAGCTCCATTACCTCACATATGTTGTACTATGATCACCACATGTAGCCACTCCTTGGAGATACCTTGAAGATCTAGGTGCTAGTTAAACACCTGCTAGTTGGTGCAAGATCTAGGTGCTAGTTAACCACCTGCTAGTTGGCGCAAGATCTATGTTGATTCTTCCAACTATCATAAAATATACCAAAATAGTAATCATGCCAAGTGATTTCCTTGTGCTGAGATGTCTATAGTGATGATGTGGATCCATACTTAACAAAATAAGGGCCCAATATTACTCCATATAAAATTTATAGTTCTTCCTCAGACTAGGCTGACAAAACCTTCAATGTGAAAAACTCGAGCACACGCTCCTTAAGTTTGGTGCTAAAGTTGTCAAAGCCCTTGATAGTGAGCTTGATTTCTTTAGTAGCACTATCTATTTTTGTAGAAGCAACACTAAGCATGAGCACATATGTCTTATCTATCTCTTTTCTAAAGGCCTCAAGATTTGTCTTTGCTTTTGTCACTCCTCCATCAAGGATTGTTCCTTATTTGTAGGTCTAAGTTTATAAGGCACAGAAGATTGATTCTAAGTTCTTCTCTTGGTATGTTATCTATGTGCTTAGTACATTGACCCTACCTATTATCGATGTGTGATCCATCCTGCTCGTAGGCGAAACCAACATCATCAACTCCTCCTTCTCCCCCTTTACCTGCTTGAGTTACGCATATATAACTAATGTTTGGTTGGAAAAGTTCTGAAGATGGCATCAAATTCATCTATGCCTTCTTATATCTTTACAAATAGTTCCTCTACCTCTTCAATATTGGTAGCTAGCTCTTTATTTATTATGGTGCATGGGTCTTCTTCTTCTTCCTATGTCAGCTCCTATTTCATCCTTGGGAGCATTTGCTCCACTAACACACATATTTTATCAAACTTTGAGAGGTTTGATGTATCAATGCTGACCAAAAGGGATGGTTCAGTTGTCTCTATGTGCTTGCATAGTTGATGCAGTTTAAACTTCATGGCCTACACTTCACCTTTGACATCCTTACAAGTTTTTTCCATTTCTTTGCTCTACCATCATTGATGATGTTCTTTCATGTGAATTTAGTGGCCATCCAGATGAGTGCATTTACAAATCATACTAGGTTCATGGCATGGGGATTTATGATAAGGGAGTCATGCCCTTCAATTTTATTCATGCCTAATATGGCCTTTTGAGGCACCTCAAAGTGAGGCTTGTCCATTTAGTAATCAAATGCAAATGCAATCTATTTATGCATCTTGTCTATGGTAGATTTAGGGGACATGTATTCAAACATATATAACTCATCCTCCACCTATCTTTTATGCACTTTCTCCCTTATGCTCAACTCCACACCTTCTTCCTTAATGATGGCCTGATATGTTTACTCTTCTTCCTCCTTACCAATGCTATCACTTTCTTTAGCACTTTCCTCAGAGGTGTCTTCTTCCTATTCTTGGAGGGGTTCTTCTTTGGACTTGTCCCCTTTGTCCACTTCTTCTTCCTAGGGTTTCTCAATGCTATCATTCAGGTGTATTCTCTTGGCACCAGCATCACCTTCCTCCTATTTCTATAGGGGTTCCTCAATGCTCTCTGATCATTATTTTTCCAAGGTACCAACATTGCCTTCCTTTTCTTTAGGTTCCCCTTCACTGCTTAGGTGTGCTTGTTGTCTAGCTTTAACTAATTTATTGGTGGGGTGCTAGGTTCCATCTCTATTGTTTCCATAGTTGATTATTCTCTTATGGGAACCTCCTTTGTTTTCTTCTCTTTTTTGGACTTTTCTTCTTTGTTTGCCTTCCTTTTTTTTTCCTTCTCTTCCTTGACCTTCTCTTGCTCAACCTCGATTCTCTCAATATCTACTTGAGCCATGCTAGCATCCTTCATAGCCTTCCTCTTCTTTTCTAGTGTCAGTACCATCTTAATTTATTCCTTGTTATGGCCCATTTTCTTCCACAACCTTTTATTTTCTTCATTGATTTGTGGAGGCTATGTGGAGGTCTCTTTAGATAAGGTATTATGTAGCTTCCTTGTCTTTTCAAATTTAGTGGTAATGCTACCTTGGAGAGCCTTCTGAACTTCCTTAGTGTTGGGCTCCTCTCCCACTTCATCTTATACAATGTAGACTTTGGTTCCTTCTTCTTCTGCCTCTTCCTCTATCTCTTCCTCCCTTCCTCATGCACAAGTCTCTTCCACCTTTATTTCTACTAGAGTTATTGTCAGCATCACAATGGGTCCCTTATATTTATTATTTATCAACTTCTTACTAGAAAAAATAGTCTTTGGCACAAAGGTCACATGATTCTTCTTTAGAGTTGAAGGAGTTTCTACTTCATCAGAGTCAACCCTCAACCTGATGCACTCCTAAATTTCTTTGAGTGCCTCTCCTTGCATTTTTTTGGGAGACTTCTTCTACATTATTGACACTAGATTCCCTTCATCATTGATCTAGAGGGGGTGATCATCATCCTTTTCAGGGTCTATGCCCTTCTTTCGTGGCTTCATCTCATAATATAAATTAAAGATGCACCCTGTGATGATTTCTTTTTGAAGGGGATGGAGGTCCATGTGGTCGGAGTCATCCTTTGTGGATTTTCCTCCCAGGCACACATACTAGCACATCAACCAACTACTTTTTAGATCCATAACCTTTATTAGGATGTCCAGCTACTATGCATTTAGAATCCTCCTTAGTACCTCTCTAAAATATTTTATGGAAAATGCATCAGGAGTTTGAGCTAGCCAGATTGGTTATTGTCTATGAGTGCCAGGTGCACTACATAGAAATGTTGCATGATAATGAAGTTTTTTGTACCAAACATGTGCTAGGGGAGATCCTAAGAGATGCACCATTCTATCCTAAATGCCTAATTATACTAAGTACACCATCCTAGCAACCGTGTCTTATATTTTTTGGAGAAGGAGGGTGGGTAGGTAAAGTCATATTATTTTAGTGCTAGGGGGTCTCTTCATCACCATCAGGCATGTATATCTCCTCCATCACAACTAATATTAGTATCAACCCCCACCTAAAGCTCCCTCATGTTTTGTGACATTTTAGTGAATTCATCACCATCTCCTCTACAATGAATTTTACAATGTTAAATTTGAACCCTTACACCATATGATAGGCAATGCACAAGTAGGCCTCATTGATATCCATCCACCATCTATTGGGGCATCAATTGAAGCTTATGATGCATACCCCAGCCCTCATGCTAGTGTCCTTTATTGGGAATGTGAATCTTCCCTTGTAATAACTAAGGAGTTTTCAACCCTCTCTACTTCTACATTATTCTCCATCATCTAGCATATGTCTATGCCTGAGGCTAGAAGTCTGATGATTCTATTGATGAGGTGCATCAATATCCACATGCACCTCCCTAAAAAGTATAAGTGGTCTTCATGAACATACAAGAGGAGGAACTATATGAGTTCCTTTGGCTTACCAAAACAATTCAACTCATATAGTTGGGTTGCATTAGTGGTCTCAAGCTTGTCTTGAATGGAGACATTGAACATCGTTACACCTGCCTATATCTTTGCTCCTTTGTCAACCACCTAGTCTTAGTTAAGCTCTTCCACATTGCTCAGCGTATGATGGTTATATTATTTAAACCTATAGGTGTGTGAAAATGACACCCAAATCTCCCCTAATAAGACCTTAGGGGGAAATCCATTTATTTTTAGGACATCTTGGTGATCACCTCAAGGTCAACCTCAATGACACTAACACCTCCAACTAGATGCACCTTTTTCACAATAACAGTTGTCTCTTCTATTGTCCACACCCTCTTGGCATCCTTCTATGCTTGTGATAGACTAAAACTCATTCATTTTTTTCCCATTATGAATTAGCTAGTGTTGAAGCATGATCTATTGATCTTACCAAAGCCTATAATGTTTTTTAGTGCTTTTTCATAGTCATGGGGTCTGTAATTGTGTCTTTGGATCTCAAACTTTGTTCATCATTAATATAGCCTCGGTGTCACTCAGATTTTCTCCTACCTAGTTCTCTGGTAATTTTCTCTCTACATGCCTCTATTTCAATCTCAAATGAAATGAAATATCATTCCCTATTCACTCATTTTCATTGGGTAGTTATGGGTGCAAAGGGTTTCATTATGGTAGCATTTTCTCACTTTGGCTCTAGTTTGGCTCTATATTTTAGGTTTAAATTTTCTTAAGGTTTATAATCTAAACCATTGCCCCATCAACCTCTTTATACCTTAACTTCAACTACCATATTAATTATAGGTGAGTAATGGTGTGGCGATGCATGGATTTTTTGAAATTCACTAAAACTTGAAAAAGCCATGAAAATCCACTACCACATTTTCATTTATTGTAGATATTTGTGTCTCCACCATCACTACATTAAATTCTATTAACCACTTTTTTCCATGAAGTGACAGGTGTTTTCAAATAGTCACTTCTCACCTACCATTGGGTAGATTCTAGCTTATCTGGATGATCTTCGTCCTGTTCTTGGTTCACCTTAGTGTGACCTTCACCCTTATTATGGCAACTTGGGCATAATGCTTCACATGCACATGATTCAGCCTCCTTGGTTATATCTCCTTTTCTTGCTACACTTTTTTTCAAGCATGCTTCTATTCCTTGGTCAATTTTTTATTATTCTCATCTCTTACCTTAGCCTATCCTACCCCATCAAAATTTATGTGATAGGTCATCCAATGCTACATTATCTTATTTTGATAACTAGTGTATGAGTATCTTATGCACCTCCTTTTTATCTCTTTTGCACTAGCATTTTATGCACCTAAAAACTTAGGTGTTTGGCCTCAAATGCTTAGAAAGCACTCATTTTTGATGTACTCAACTGGGGTTATGTGTGGAAGCACCAGAATAGTTTTTTTGTGGGCCTAAAACTCCCTTGATTATTCATCCAATACCAACACAACACAAACATAAGGAAATGTTTAACTTGTGCCAAATTTGTTTCTAGATAGCACAACACAACTAACTTGTGACGAAGAAGTCAGTGTCCTAATGGTGCAAGCACCATCCTATTGCCTATAAGGCTTCAGTTGGTTGTCATTGAAATGCACAGGGAGCATTTAACCTAACAATGTGTGCAGCTTACATGTGTCAGTCTCTAATATGCTATGGATGACATAAGGGCCCATCCATCTGATTTGCAACTTCCCAGGGTGATTAAGGTACTTAGAGTCATAGAGCAAGACTAATGTTCCTTTAGTAATTATCTCACTTAATATGCTTATCATGCCATAACTTCTAGTGTATCTTCTTTATTTATTGACTCCATCTTGCTTGGGTACGTCACTAATCCAAGTGTTCCAAGTCTTCTAGTTGTGTGCACATATATTCTTGGTCATCTAAATGACCAATGCATGTAATAAATAATGAGGGCACCATGAACTCCATCAGTAAAATGGATTTTATGCCAAACACCAATTAAAATGATGTAGCCTTGTTTAGGTACTTATAATTTGTGTAATATGCCCATAGTACTACTAACACTTGATCATCCCAATATTTGTGACCCATATCATATATCTTTATGAGGCACATTCCTAATATCTTATTAAATGCCTCAATTATGCCATTTTCTTTAGGATGATAATGCATTATCTTATGGTGTGCCACCATGTATTATGTAAGTAGGATTTACATAGTTTCATTTAGGAAGTGCGTGCCTCTATCACTAGTCAGACTAAGTGGGCACCCGTAGTGACTAATTATGTTCTCCCATATAAACCTTGTGGTGGTGGTGGTTGTGTAGTCTTTGGTTAGTGCTGCCTCAGCCCACTTGGTGAAATAGTTTATAGTGGCTAAAATGTATCTTGTGCTTGTGTACCTTGTTGTGAGAGTGATCAGCCCAATAAAGTCAATGGCCCATTTTTTGAATGGTACCTAGGCAAGAATGGGAATGAGAAGAATCTCATCCTAATATTTGGGCTTTCTTTTGCATTGGAATATGTCGCATGCATTGGTGCAATATTTTACATCTTGTAATAGGCTTGGCCACAATAAGACTGATTATATCACCTTGCACACCGTAGCATCTCTAGTGAAATGGCCTCCTACTATTCTCTGGTGCACTTTTCATAAGATGGATTCCCTTTTGTGTTGTAAGACACATCAGTGTAGGACTTTATCTCAGCTCAATTTCTATAGTTCCCTATTAATGACCTAAAAGGGGGTGGTACAAACTATGAGTTGTTTCTTCTCTTTTGTTGTCATAGATTGGGCTGCAGACCCAGATGTTAGAAAAGTGGTAATCTCCACTAAGTCCTTAGGGATGCACTAAACTTTATAAATTTGTGTGTCCAACATATCATCCTTAATAGGCATTGTCCTATCACTAAATTTAATATGAGATAAATAATTTGGGCTTGAGTTCTATTTTATAAACTTCATGAAAATCAAAAATTGGAATTCTTGGAACATAAATATCCATCTACAAATGTGCTCATGGATAACAAGCTTATTCACAAGGTACTTAAGTGCATCGTGATCAATGAAGAAGATGAATGGGGTCACCAATAAGTTTTGCCTAGATTTTTTTAGGGCATAGACCATGGCAAGTGCTTTCTACTTAGTTGTTGTATGGTTCTGCTTTGCTTCGGTCAGTTTCCTATTTGTGAAGGACATGGGATGATCTATTTTTCCTTCATCATGTTGTGCTAGAATGACACCAATCATAGAGATAGATGCATTGACATGAACATGGAATGGAGTTTTCCAATTGGGAAATTATAATATTAGTGTACTAGTTAATTTAAGCTTCAAGGTTTCAAAACCATCTTCTTGTGTTGCCCCCCAATAGAACCAGCCATCTTTGTGTAATAGCTCCTCTAGCAATGTCATAATATTTGCATAGCTCCTTAAAAAATTTATATAGTAGCCACAATAGCCAAGAAAGGTGTGAACATATTTTTCTAGTGATGGGGTCTAAAGCTAGATGATTATTGTAATCTTTATAGGATCAATGAGCAGACCATCTTTACAAAAAATATGCCCAAGCAAGGTTCCAAATGGTGTTGAAAAGATGCACTTTTTGATGTTCAAGGATATTTGCAACTACCTACACCTCTCAAAAATGAGGTACAAGTTGTCATAATGGTCTTTTACTAGTCCATACAAAGTCCAATAATCTAGGTACACTTGAAAGAACTTGTGAATGAAGTCCTTAAATGAGGTGATTACCACTCTAGAGACTATGAATAATGCATTCTTGAGTCTAAAGGGAATCACATTGTATGCAAAATAACCCCATTTTATCACAAAGGTTGTTTTGGGTTTATCCTCTTCATTAATTTGTACTTGAAGGTATCTTGAGAACCCATCAGTGAAAGTCTATATTTTGTATCCTAAAATACCATCCATGACTTCATCGATGAAAAGAGTCGAGAAGGGGTCAATGATGTAGGTATCATTCAATAGTCTATAATTAATAAAAATACAGATGCACCCATCCTTCTTAATGCTAATAACCATGGGGGTCACCCATTCAAATTTTTACATAGGGTAGATGACACATGCGGCCATCATTCCATCAATCTCCATTTTAACCTTGGAATAAAGATTGGGGTTCATTCTATAAGGGCGTTTCTTGATAGGTCTTGCAATGTTGACTAGATTTATACTCATTTTCCTAAGGGAAGGGTGGGTGGCCTTCGTGTCTCAATTAATTCTAAGGGAACAAGTCTTAGAATTCTTTCAAGAGATCTATAATACGTGTTAGCTTCATGTCAAATAAATATGCACCCAGAGTAACCGTCTTGGGTTCCCCTTTTGAGCTAATGTCTATCTTGGTAGTTTCGAGTAACACATAGTAGGGTTCATTCCTCTCCTGATGTGAGTCCTCAACTTGCCTACTACCCTCAATTGTTTCTATGTAAAGATGATTATGGTATTTTTTGTTGGGGGTGTTATATTCTACTTAGTGCACAATCTTCTTTTTGTCTACCAAGTTTGTCTAAGTATGTGCCTTCCAAGTCTCATCATCTTCTTCAATTGAGTCACTATTGAGTATTTACTCCTTAAAGAAAGTTTAGAGTGCCAACACCTTTCACCGAACATGTCTTTCAGGTGATCTTATAATATTGTAGTGTCCTCAAACATTTCCTTTTGAAGTATTTGTAGTGGCTCAATCAATGTCAGGTTCTATGAAGAAAAGGAGAAGGTGTGCATGAACCTCTCATTAAGGACATCCCAATTGGATATATCATGGTGTGTATCATTAATAGCATACCATGATCATGCTCATGGATTCAAGGTCCTATAAAAGGCATGCACCCATAAGTTCCTAGGGGAATTCTCACCATAGACAGTCCATGTTTCTTCATACACGTGCACATGTGCTATAGGGTCAGAGTCACTGGAGTAGGTAGATATCTCTACTTATTCATTTATTTTCCAAAATCTAGTGAAAATGGTTGCTTTTATATCTTTCCACGTTGGCAAGCTAGACATTTTCACTTCCTACCAATGAACGATAGTGCTCCTCAAAGTATACACTAGTGCACCCATTATATTTACTTCTTTTGGGATACAAGATTCAAGGTCGTGGACATACTCTTCCATAGGATTTCTCCTCTCATATCTTGAGAAAATCACAAGTTTACCCTTTACTTAGGTGAAACACTCTCTTTACCTTCTTCATGTTACAAGGGACCCAACTTTTTAAAGTGTGATCAATTTGGACCCATTTAGTCCTCATAGCTTTTGGTACTTTTATGCACACTAAGCGACACCTATGACCAGTGGTTTCATAAGCTTATTCAACCCATAAATCATAAGAAACATTGGTGGTGTCTGAGGTTGAGTATCAATCTTCCCAAGAAAGCACTCCTTGATCATTAGGGTTAACAGTCTCAATGCCTTACACCATGATGTTATATATATGGTTGATCTCATCCCTAAGATCAACCATCTCTACATAGGGTGTCCTTGTTCAATTTATAGGGGGATTATTACCCTCTCATTGCCATTTTTAAAGGTCATATATCACCTTTTAAAGAGCATATCTACGTTATTTGCATAACACTAAGGCCTTCCTAGAAGCATTAGATAATTATCTTGTTCTACCAACTCGATTACTTTGAAGTCAGCACAGAACTCGGTGCCCATGATATCTATATGGTGCTCTTTAAAATTCCAATTGGTTGCTATCAGGTCTTATTATCCATAAAAAGCACATGAGGGGAAGGCCTCAAGTCTAGCATCCCCATCTTCTCCCATGTGATCTTGGTCAAGATATTAACCTTGGTGCTTGTGTCCATAAGGACCTCACATAAATACTATCCATCAATGATGGCATTCATAAGGAGTTATTGATCATACTTCACATTCTATGTATGCCTCAATTCTCATGCCCTGTCCATGTGTGGTGTAATAACTTTAACTACATTTTGCCCTACATGTTAAAAAATTAAATTCTTCAATAGGGGCAGCATTCCTTTTATCTATAGGAGGCACATTATTTATGTAAGTTCTTGTATCTCAGCCTCCTGGATATCTTATTTCCTATGGGAGGTGGTAGCTTGTGCCTCTATATCTTGTGCCAGTTGGAGCTCCCCTTGTAGGTTTTCAATGACACTCATGACCTACTGCAAAACATCTTTTTAACATGTAGGGTCTGGGTAAGGTACAACTTTGGGTTTAGGCTATGTGATGCACTCATTATGACTCTATTCCCCATATTCTAGGTGTAACTCAGGTGTTGGCACAATTGGAAGCTCAGTGGTGAATCCACTACAAGTAGTCACCTGCACCTTGATTATTTATGCATTAGTCAATTTTACCTTTGAAGTCCACTTCTTTGCTTTCAATTCACACCTGATCATTCTTGTGCCCTTGTCTACACCAAGCCTACCTTAGGTCAACTTCTTATATAAATTGGGGTATTCCTCAACCTTATGGGTTCCTCAATAATACCCACATGGTGGATGTGTAGGGAAGTCGCACTAATAGTGTTTTATGGAACCACACTTATAAAATGAACTGGGTGGGAAACTTTTACCCCCTCATCATCCACCTTGTCCTCTGGTGACTCATTGCATTCTATATCCTGTATTCTATTGGCCATATCCATTATTCCCATGATTAGCTTGCCTTTTGACAAATGTAGCTTCCTTCCATGTGCCTCTCTCCATATTTTCATGCATCTCATTAATTACATGATAATTAGTTGTGGTATGAGTGTAGGCATTGCACAACCAATAATAGATATTTATGTTAACTTATATGGCATGTTACAATAAAGGTCAGTTGTAAACATCATACACCTTATGACAGACCTCATAGCTTAGAAGCAATGTATGCACATTCCTTCGAGGGTAGTTATTCTTGTTATGGCCTTATGATTCATAATCAGTGCACCATAGCCCACTTCGAGTGTCTTGTGATGAACTAATGGTAAGCTTTTGGAGTTGGGAGGCATGGATGCAATCTACACTTCCATGAATGGGATAATCCTGGTATCAACATTTATGACTATTTCAACCTAAGTGTGGTTTCAAGCACTTCACAAGGGTCTATAAATGTCTTCATGGATAACACTCTTCTAAATGACACTAGTAACCCTCCAATGAACCATTACACATGTTAGGAGGGGTGAATGTCATAAGGAAGTCTGGAAAGCAGAGTCTTGAACCTTGTATTAATAGGTGCACACTTTCTGAGAGTCTTTGGTTAATCTCCTCGAACATGGTAATGCTCTATTGTTCAAACTCTAGTATGTCAAATTCTTTCAAGAATGCTTCCTTCAAGGTGTCATAGTCAACCATAACCTGGTTAAGATCAAATTTCCTATACCAGGTATGGGTACAATCTAACAAAGTTATCACAAACTGGGTTTCCTTGCATTCTGATTAGGTGATGCCCCACACACTCCATTATAGTTCACACTTTAGCACATGCTCTATGGCATTCTCCATACCATAATACTCTAGTAATATCATGGCCATCTCATAGTATATTTGTTATGGGGGTGTAGCTACTATCTGCGGTACTTATCTTCCTGGTGTCTATGTGGGTGGTAGCCCTCCAATACCTCTAGCTACTAGGTTAGGCATTGGTCTTGTTAGTACTACTAACACTAAAGATGATGATGGTACTATACTATTGACTTGTGGTGTCGGGCCACTTCCTATGGGCTATTGCCTAGTCTACTTAGCTAACATTGGTTGAGCTGACATACTTACACTCATATTATTTTTTGGTGAGCTAGTGCCCAATGGTCTAAAGGTACTCTTACTCAACTCCTCACAGGGAATAACTTATTCCATCACAAAATTATACTCCAAATATATAAAAAATCTAAATTCTATGTTGACAATAGGGTCAATTATCACACTTCTTTCTTCACATGGGGGATCTAGTGCATGAGCTTGTACCGTAGGTTCAAAGCAGGTAGGCACATCCAGTGCATCTTCAGTTATCAAATTCTATAAGAACCCAAAGCATTCTACACCCATTAATTATTGAGCTCAATATATGGCTTCATTATTTATCTCCTCACATTACTACAATTCAAGAGATCTTTCCCCATGCCCTTCCCACTCATTTGAGTTCTCTCAGCACTTCTAAGTTTTAGATCTTCCATCATCCTATGCCTTCTCTTATTATGATTCTATCTCCTAATCTCTTAGGTGTAAATTTTCTCATCCCCTTCCATTATGCTTCACCTACACATCTCCTTCTCCCCCTTTACACTGCTCATATATGAAAGGACAATAGCCTTCCATTATCAAATTTTAAAAGTCATAATCCACCATTAGTTTCTTGAGTTTTGCACTGAAATATTTCACAAACATGCCTCTAGGTTTATTTAAAAATTATTACTCTACTTCCTCAAGGCAAGAGTATGTCGAAACAACAAACTCAAACATGTAACTATTCAACACTTCTTGCCACCATTTGTCTATTACTCTAGTCCAAGGGGCATTTAGAGTCTCATGTCTCTCTAAGTTCTCTTTTGTCCACCTAAGGCATTGTCCATAGATTCATCTTTTATGTGTTGCATATGCATCCAACCATCGATACACATGCTCAAGTAGTTTGTAGAAGAATACCTCATATAGATCATCATATAGGTTGTTCTAGACCCACATTCATGGCTTTTATCCCTTACAAGTTAGATGCTTTAGCGTAAAGTTATCTTCCACCTATTACAACCAGCACTTGATGTTCTTAAGGGAGAGTCAAAGTATTGTTCTATTGCACCATTATAGTAATAAAATTTAACATAAGTCCTGGTAACATAACCAAAATGTTGTAGAAAAGGGGGTCTTAATTCATCAAATATGGAGTCAGGCACTCATCTAGTTGTCCAAGTCAGTTCTAGACTTATTACAACTAGGCACAAACATGGTATATTCTCATAGTGCTCAACATTTATCACTAGACTATGATGGCATCAATTCACATAAGGCACAAGCCTTATGCACTCACTCGAAGTGCACTAGAGAAAGAATTGGGCCTTGTATTCGGCTAGTTATGTCATGGCACAAGTTTTCACTTGTAGGACTTGGTCATTTGAGAAGGCTTTTGATAAATTCATTGGCACAAGCCTTTTCTGGGCAAATCTAGATAGTCTATAGGTGAAATCCCTTTTGGGGAACTATTTTTTGTCATAAGGGCACAAGCCTTTATCAAGCTAAGTCTAGCATCATTCAGGTGCTAGACAAGTCAAGGTATTGCTTCCGTTTAATTGTTCATACTAGGTTCACACTTTATACAAGGATATCATCGCTTGGCATAGGTTTTTATCTACACTTAGGCTATTCCTATATAATGTGTGACATTATCATAATTTACAGAGATGTCATTAATGTCATAAACCAAAATCTTGAATACACATTCTTAACATACATGATTATAAACTACAACATTGTAACCACATTCAAGGATTAATGACTAAGTCATATAAACTAGAGTCTGTGTCTTAATTTAACCCTTCTATTCCATTAATTGAAATTCAACATAACATAGTACACTAGACTAAAAATAGAGCATATAATTTTCTAGAGATACTTAACTACCTAAAGGCTCACAAGTAAGCTTAGGCATATATAAATAGATTTTGAAAGGAATCCGAGCTAATCCTAACACTAATAATGGTTAAAACATGTAGAGTCAATTATATTCCTTCAAAGCTTCACTGCATCAAATTTTCATCTCTTCTTCTCTGGTCTGGCCTTGATTTTATAGGCCACAAGAGCACTTTCTGCCAGGGTGGGGCTACACACACTGAGTACCAAGATGGAGCTTTATTAATCATTTTACCAACTCCATTATCTTGTACCCTTTGCACTAGGATCACCATGTGTAGCCACTCCTTAAAGATACCCTAAAGATATAGGTGCCAGTTAACTACCTACCAACTGGCACAAGATCTACATTTATTCCCCTAGCTGGTGCAAAAGATACCAAAATAGCAATCATGCCAAGTGATTTCCTTGTGTTGAGATGTTTACAGTGATGGCATGGATCCATACTTAATGAAATAGGGGCCCAACAACAAGCAAATTAGCTTAGAGCCACATAGAATGACATGTTCAAATGTTTGCATACATAATCAAGAAAGCACACACAAGGGACATGGGCACATGTCTAAGGCATACATGAATAAAATTGGTGTAGAGATAAAGAACAATGGCATATTCAAATTCCCTTGAATAGAAGAAGCATAAAAAATGCAATCAAGTCTAAACTAGGAAAGCTATAAATGAAAGCATGTATGAATGTAGTACAAATCTATGTAAGAGCGCGAATGTACATATGTTGAGTCTAAACTAGTGACATTCAACAAAAAATCTGAGTATGAATAGAAATTATCAATATCAAGATATATCAATGCAAAAATTGGAATGTAAGGAATGTAAGGATAAAACCTCATGATATAAACTATGTATAAGATACCCCCAAGTGGGTGGATGTATCAAATGAATAAATATGAATCAGTGCATATGCCCCCAGTGGGTAGATGATAGCAATTATAGATCAGTGTAGTGGACCTGAGTCTTGTAAGCATTTTACAAGCACTTGACAAGAAAAAGTGAAACATGTATGTATGATAAAATTGACTATACTAAGATAACTAACATATGTAGTGTCTAGAAAAGATAATAAATGTAAACATAGCAATGCATACAATATATAAATTTTGTGTTTTTTGAGTAATATTTTAATGTTTTTATGTTTTGGCAAGTTTTTTTTTTTTTTTTTCTGGATATAAGTTATGTACAAGTAAATGAAAATAAAATATATACAAGGATCAAGAGAAAAGAAAGTGTGTATAAGTAAATGCTAGAAATGTAACTGAAATAGTATACAAATAAAATGTAATGTCTCTATAAACCCAAGAGCACATCCATGGGATGTGGTTAATCAAATGGTGGATCTAGTGGAAGATCAAACAGTGTCAAATATTGAATCTATCCAAACTCAACTAAGTCATCATCACTACGGTTGTTGTAATAATATGTATATAATAGTGGAGCCTTATCCTTGACATGATTTTGGAGTATGTGCATTCAAATGGCATGTTGCTCAATTTTGTAAGATGCCTCTCACGTGATCCCAAGGTAAACCACATTAGATCATAATTTATCTATGTGAAACTCATGGTTCTCATATATGTCATCATGTATGATACAAAACATGTGTACATCATGAGTGAATGTCAAGCATCTATCTAACCAATAAACTATAGTTTCCATCAGTGGTAACCATGTACTACCAAGTGTAATCTATAGATGAGTGTCCCTCATCAAAATGAAGAATAATGTATTGACCACCTTAGGGCCACATGCAACTAGTAATTTAATATGTCCAATGGAATCCTAATAGTGTATATCATGTTATAACTTGATCTCTGTAGTCATGTAAAATTTAAAATTTGGTTACTTGAGTGTGATAAATGACACCCAATCCATAGGTCCTCGTACTTGATTACACAACCCTCATAGGCTTTTCTTTCACCAATTCCCAATCATCCACAACCTTCTAGACTTACTTACAGACCCAAGTAGCTCTTTTAGGCCTAAATCCATCCCCTTAGGTCTCATTCCCTCTAGACAACAATGCCCAACTTGGATAGGAGCACTGAAACCCAGGGTGTCCTATTTCTAGTGTTGTTTTCCAAGTGCAAATTTAATTCAAACAATCATATTTTTTTGAATCCTTATCTTAATTTATGTTGGCCTAACACAAATGCATTTAACCCATGATCATTAGGTTCCCTATAATAGGCCACTTAAAGCCCATTTAGAAGGGTTGGCACTCATTTACAACAGAGAAGCAAGAATACAAACAAGTACACCCAATCACTTTTCCCTATTCTCTGCATACAATGTTCTAATATTATTCTAAGCCTATTCAAACCCTTGTACCAATCCCTAGCCATCTAAATTACACCTATTTTCACATCTAGTTGCATTTTCATACATAATTGCTCTAAACACTTCAATGGGAGAACTACATTAGTTTGATCCCTCCTCAAAGTATTGGTATGTAGGCAATGTGCCCACATATCAGGTGTGAAGTGCGTCCAGTGTATCCTTTACACACTAACCCCTTCTCTCTCTTTCCTAAGTTGTCATTCAAGTTCAAGCATAAATGTCTCCTAGGGATTTGAAGATTAAAATAGATGCATAGTGAGCTCTGTAGACTTTTGAACTTCAATATTTCATTGACAGGGTAACATAGACCTGCTGAGCAAAACCCATAAAACTCAGATCACGTGGATAATAATGTCAAAAAAGGACTATAACATCAAACAAAAAGGTGTCCTACTTTAAACACTCCTATCCAATCAAAAAATGAATTTTAGGAACCTATTTCTGACACTATCCTAGTCTTGTACCTAAATTATCAGACCCTGTCTCAGACTGGATAGCTCAAAATAAGCTAAGTCATATTTTCTCTTATTTATTATTATTTTTAGAAAAGGCAAAAATACAATCTATTTACATAAATCAATGGATTAATTATTACACATGATTTACTGATTTACTTTACTCCAAACCTATTTATTAGTTAGGAATAAAACTCCATTCTTCTAAAAAACAATAAAACATTTGATAAATCTGACTTACTTTGAATTTTGCACAAAAACCATAGAAACCCTAGGGTAAATTATTTTTTATTTTTTTCCATAATTTCTTGATTTTTCCTATATTTAAAAATCATAAATCTACAAATTATCATATATTTTATAAAAACCCTAGTTTTCACATACTAGGTCCTTTTTGCATACAAAAACATTCCAAACACTAAGAAAAATATATTGCTAATTTTAGAAATATTTTCTAATTTTTACTAAATTTTTCAAGAAAATTCTACAAATTTCCTATAAATTCATATCAAATTTTTAAAATTATCATACTAATTTTAAAAATTCATTCAATAATCCCTAGATGCATTAACTAGCTCCCAGTTATTTTCTAGTACTTTTCCAATCTTTTTCTAAATTTTTAGTTATATATCAAACTCAAAAAATCAATTTTAAATTCAAAAATTCACAATATTTTGCATAAATATTTTTGAAAAATCCTTAGTTGCATATAATATCACCTATTTGCTTCTTTCGGTATCACCTTACATGTTTGGGAGTTTCGTAAACTTTTTGTGCACATTCTAATTAGCTATTTTTAGGACTTTGCATTTCTTATATTCAATACTTTCCTTTTCTAGCACAATGCCTATTAAAATTTATTACAAAACATTCAAACAAATTATAAATTGTTTTCCTACTTTCACAACGGCCCAAAATATTGGTTTTGATGAAACTGATAAAAGAGAACAATAAAGAACTCTCAACAAAATATCTAGATATGCAAGATAACATGCTTAGAATTCTATAAGAGGAACAACAAAAAGTGAACAATAGTCAATCTTCTCAAACCATAAAGCAACCAATTAAAAATGACACTATGGGAGTAACTATGTCTCAACAACCCCCTATAACAGTCCAACCTACCTCTATGCCACTAGTTACAACTAGTACATCCCTCTCTACTAATGTGGTAACCCTTATGCAAGAGATAAGATCTCTTCAATCCAAGGTGTTACATTTTAAGCAAGGTACCACTAGACCTATGCAGGCTTTGGATTATTTTGCTCTTCTGTATACACCATTGGCACATCATATTGCTTTTACACCCTTTCCACAAGGTTTTATTCAACCCAAGCTTACTCTTTATGATGGCAAGGGTGATCTAGAGACACACTTAAGAGAATTTCATGTAGCATGCTTGGACTATGTACCCAATGATTGGCTACTTACCAAGCTATTTCTATAGAGCCTAAAAGATTATGTTTTACAATGGTTCTATAGTCTACTAAATCAGTTGATTCATGCATTTAATCATTCAGATGACATGGTCTTAGCACACTTCAGCATTACCATTGGTGATAAGGTTTCATATGCTCAAATTGCCCAATAGAAATAATGACCAAATGAGCATCTCACAGACTATGTTCTTTGGTATAAGACCATCTTAGAAAAATGACTAGTCCCATGGTAGATCAGGAGTTATAGTACCTCTTCAAATAGAGTCTTCTACCAGCACTTCATGAATCAATTATGTTCAAGCAATTCTCTTCCTTCATTGAATTGTGTCATACACTAAAGGAAACAGAAGTGAAACTCATTTCAAAGGGCAAACTCAAGTATGCAAGCATTCTAGACACAACTAATAAGAGTAACAACAAAGTCCCATACAAGGTCAAGTTCAATGATACAAAAGGGAAGAATCAACCTACAGTAAATGTAGCTTTAAAGCCTCCTAGACGTATAGTTTTATCATCACCCCTTTAGTGTATTTTCTCACATCTTCCAATTCCTCCAACTAGGGTTTTACAACAACATTTGGATTGTAATATGATATCTCTCCCTCCTATTCAAGAATTTGATCCAACCAAACCTCTTCCCAAGGGATATGATCAACAAACATTTTGTGATTACCATAGGGCACCAGGCCACACTACAAATATGTGCATTAGTTTGAAACATAAGATACAAGACTTGATAGATGACAACCTACTTAATCTTGGCACCTCAATTGAGCCTCCATAGGCAAAACCAACACAGGATAAATCTTTGAAAATCTTCTCAAATCCATTTTCATAGCATTTAAAATAGGATATAAGGGACACATTAGGGGTTCACCATGTATATCATGCACATCCACCACCAGTTACATACCAGACACCTTCAGTTGAGTCACATCCTTTGAGTGGTATGATTGGTGTGAATGAGTCCAGAGTTTTAGCTAGACCTTTGATATCCTTTTTAGATCAAGAGATTATGGAGGATAATTTAGATTTTAATGTACTCTTTATCAAAGCACATATTCATAGTCAGCCCATTCACAGTGTTTTCATTGATAATGGTTCTAGTGTCAACATGTGCAGCATTAAATTATTATAGTATTTGGGTTATTCAGAACATGATATCACCCTGATAGATACATTTATTAGTGGATTCAGTGGGCACATATAGATTTTATTGGGTGAGATTGTATTTCTTTTATAGACTATTCAAACACATGTGACCACACATTTCACTATAGTTCCCAGTGTAGGAGTTTTTGATATGTTACTTGGTTACCTATGGATTTAAAAAAATTGAGTAGTACCATCTACAATTCATAGATGCATGAAATTCATTCATGTTAATCATGTTATTATAGTTGGTGGAGTTTCATATTAGTTACCACTACCCACTTCAAAACCATCTAATTTACAATCACTAGTTCTAGCTTCTCCACCAATTTCAGTTTCCCCACCAGTTATAGTTCTTCCTCTAATACAAAATTTGACACAATTGACACATCCATTGTCAGTACATAGGGTTCATACACCACCACATATTTAGGATTCTAAACAACTTCTAACTACAATTTTCACACCTAGAGCAGTTTCATCGAGATCTCATGGGTCTACACATAAATCACATGTTTAGAGAGCATCTCCTACTTCCAAGTGGGTCCCTAAGAGCCCTACAATTACATCCACTTCTCAGATATATAGCGGGACCCCATAGTTAGTTTCTAATTCAAACATTTTAGAGCATATATAGCTTTCAGAGCCATAGTCTCAGCATTTTCATCATGATTAAAATTCATGCACAATTCCACTCCTTGATACAAGACACCATGATAGGGAGTCTCCCATGAGACTCATCAATTACTATCATCTTATTGTAGCCTACTTGTACATAATCTCTTTTGCTTGATTGTACATAGCTTATATAAAAATACAAAAATTATATACATGAAAACATTCAAATTTATCAAAATACCAAAAACATTTCGACTATATGCATCATCCATGCTTTACATTACTATTATCATGCTAAGACTTACATTTGTTGTTTCATGTTATTGTATGTTGATTTATCTACATTACCATGCTTCACTTGATCTCTTTTGAGTGTGTGTAGTGACATACAACTACTTGATTAATTCACTCTACCCATTGAGGGGGCATTCCTACTTCTACATTCGAGATACACATCAATATACATACCCATTGGGGGCATCTTCTACATGACAACACCATCCAAGTTATGTCAATCCTACAATACACACTCTGAGTTATAATATTGATGTACATTACTTACTAGATTACATAGATTACTATATCAACATTTCACTAGTATCTAACACTTATGTGTCTCTTAGCATATACCTAGTCTTATACTAAACATGTCTTGCATACTTTCACTCTTACTTTGATTAGTTAGATGTGATTGTACCTTTCTATTTTTGACATGCTTTCCTTTCTTGCTTTATGTAACTAGATGAGATTGCATTTCTAGTTCTAGTTTTGTTTCTTATGTGTACCTTAGGACATCTACCAATGTCCTTTGTTTCTATTCATGTGTGTGTACCTTAGGACATATGCCAATGTCCTTTGCTTATTTTCATCTGTATGTACATTTGGATTTTGAAAATGTCCTTTACTTGTACTCTTCTACATTCTTATGGCCCTCGTGTCAATTTTTGCTTATTTCAAGTTGTATGTGTATGTGGAATTTGAATATGCCTTGTATGATTGCTTTCCAGTTTGAGTGAAATGTGCCCATGTCCCTTGTTTGCATGGCCCCTTAGCCAACCCTATATGCTTATTGATCTATATGCTTGTTGCATGATTGACTGTCCTTGATTTCAATATCATGGTCTATATCATGCATTTACCTTGCTTTCTCAGATGCCATGATGGATATCATGCTCCATCCCTCCTTGACAACTAACAACTAACATCTAACATTTCCAGTTCTAATTAAGTACATTACACATGTTTTTACATTATTATATCTATCTAGGCATACCCCTATTGATCTAAAAATCTCTCAATACAAACATTGTTATATCTAGAGATATCTTGTCAAATATCATTGCTATATCATGCATCTATGCATCATAACACACTTACAAGACTCTTTTCTTCTGAGGGCAATCATTGCAGGTTCATCATTCCTACCCTCAAAAGAGGGGGCAACAAATAAGGGTTTTGTCATAAAGATCAAAGCTCTTAGAAGTCAAAACAGTAGTATTTAGATCATCCAATTCAAAATCTAGAGGTCAAACCAGTCAAAAGATAATAGAAAAATAGTGACAATTCAAAATCAACAACCAGTATCAACACAAGACAATAGTGCCAAAAATGGAAAACACCAAGCACAAGGGTGTCCTCATTTTGGCACTCTTATCTAGGTATAAAAACACCTAGGTTTTCTATTAACAAGTAAAAAGTTTAGCTCAGCTATAGTTTTTGCACATCTAAATCAATCAAAATCAACAATTTCAGTACAGTTTTATCAAAGAACTCAGATATAGGGAGTATCATGCACGACATAATGGCTCTCACTTCTAGTTTTAGATTAGGCAGTTTACATAACTTTCATATCAAAATCAATGTTCCAACCACTAGTGATTGGGGGCAATGTGCATGACATATTGGTGTTCTTTTATTTCTGAGTTTAGTTTATTACCTAGGCATTCTCAGTAGTTGCATGCCTTACTCCATCTGTAGGTGGTTGGCATCATTTTCAAGTTGAACTTTCATACAAATTTAACTTCCTAAGTACCTAAGTCCCTGAATTGGATTTCACACAATCATATTGCTTCAGTTTTAGAGTGGCTTTCATACAAGCCTAACCTCTATCTTTTGAAATGGCCAAGAGTGACCTAATTTTTTGCATACATTCAAATATCCACACCACATTTTCAAATTTTTTAGAGCATCTATGAGCTCCATGATCCATCTCATATGACATCTATTCTATACTAGTATCACTTCATAACTTCACTTCACAGGGCAACGATGGAGCCAAAGGGCTAGCCTTTGTATTCTTGAACCTCCTATTTATAAGGATTAGACACACAATCCATACATTGATTATCACATGCATAATCATTTAGCTTCACTCAATAGGAAAAAATCGATACAAAGGGTCAGTCTTTGTATTCTTGAGCCACCTATTCAGAAGGATTGGACACGTAGTCTAGACATCAATTGTCGCATGCATGATCATCTAGCTTCACTTAGTAGATGATGATGGAGCCAAAGGGCCAGCCTTTGTATTCTTGAGCCATTTTTTGGAGAATTAAACATTCATCTCCATTTGTGATATAAATTTTCATAAAACATCATCCAACACTACTCAGCCTTACTTAAGATCACAATAGGTTTTATATTGGTTCATGTAACCAGTGAGGTGTATTCATTCCTTTCTCTTCTTTTTTCTTTTACTCAACTTTTGTATGTTCTTATTTTATATCACATATAATAAGAACTAATCTACTCTTTTTTCATTTTGTAGATTCACACTTGTACAATGTGCTCTTTATGCACTATCCAACATTACTCAGCATCACATAAGCTTCATAGCCTTCACCTTTATAGGTAAGTTTAGGTACGCATTTTTTTCATTTATCCTAGTATTTCACTTTGATACATCACAAAAAATAAATGTGGGGTAAATTTAGTCATTTAAAATTCAAAATTTGGTTACTTGAGTGTGGTTAATGACACATAATCCATAGGTCTTCATTCTTGCCTGCATAACCCTCATAGTCTTTTCTTTCATTGATTCTTAGTCATTTACAAAATTCTAGACTTAACCCTTACAGACCCAAGTAGCTCTTTTAGGCCTAAATCCATCCCCCTAGGTCTCATTCCCTCTAGAAAATAATGCCCAACTTGAATAGGAGCACTGAAACCTGGGGTGTCCTATTTTTGGCACTATTGTCTAAGTGTAAATTTAGTTCAAACGGTCATATTTTTTTGAATCCTTAACTTAATTCATGTCAACCTAATGTGAATTCATTTAACCAATGATCATTAGGTTACATATAAAAGGCCATTCAAAGTCCATTTAGAAGGGTTGACACTCATTTACAAGAGAGAAGCAAGAATACAAGCAAGTACACTCAAGAACTTTTCCCTATTCTCTACATACAACCTTCCAATATTATTCCAAGCCTATTCAAAACCTTATACCAGTCCCTAGCCATCTAAAGTACATCCAATGTTGCTTCTAGTTACATTTTCATACACAATTGCACTGAGAACTTCAATTGAAGAACTACATTAGCCTGATCCCTCCTCAGAGTATTGGTATGTAGATAGCATGCCCACACACAGGGTGTGAAGTTCATCTAGTGTATCCTTTACACACTAACCCCTTCTCTCTCTTTCCAAAGTTACCTTTCAAGTTCAAGCACAAAGAGATCCTAGGGATTTGAAGATTAAAATAGATGCACAACTAGCTATATAGACTTCTAGGCTTCAATATTTCACTGATAGGGTAACACAAACCTATTGAGAAGAACCCAGAAAACTCAGATCACTTGGACAATAGTGCCAAAAAAAGACTACAACATCGAATAGTAGGGTATCCCACTTTTGACACTCCTGTCCAATCAAAAAACAAAGTTCAGGAAACTATTTCTAACACTATCCTAGTCTTGTACCTAAATTCTTAGACCCTATCTCAGACCAAAAATCTCATAATAAGCTAAGTCATATTTTCTCTTATTTATTACTATTTTTAGAAAAGGCAAAAAAATAATCTATTTACATAAATCAGTAGCTTAATTATTACACATTATTTATTGATTTGCTTTACTCCAGCCTTGTTTATTAGTTAGGAATAAAACTCCATTATTCTAAAAATTAATAAAACACTCTCTTGATAACTAATATGGTGTAAAAATGACAAAGTACAAGTGTTAGGATTAAAATCCTCATCTATAACTACATGAGGAATGTATCTATCTGCTATAAAAATTTATATAGTCAATAGATCATTTTGTGAATGTCCATGTTGATAAGGACTCTCTTTCGGTGCTCGTTTTTGGGAAGGAGCTCGTATTGATGATGGTGGTCATGCCTGTGGAGGTGGAGGATGTATAATCTAGATAGTGCCCTTAGCCTTAAATTTATTTAGTTTGTGTTGTAATGCTAAGCATGTGTATGTATCATGTCTTATGAGTCTATGAAAGTGGAAAAAGGGTTGACTTTCCTATGGTGATAATCTACTGACTGATCTGTGTTATACTGTGGATAATATCATCAATTCTCTATCAAGTAATATTTGTAAGATTTAATGCATTTTATCCTTTGAACTCCCTACTTGAATATGTATGATTGAATCAATATCTATGGATGTAACCATATGTACTAAATGGATCAAGGGATCTACTACTGATTGTAACTGAGTATGAGAACTTATAGCTATAGGATCCTGAACAAGTGGTGTTATTAGTTTAGGGAGAGGTATAAGTTCCTTTAAATTATCTATGTACTCTCTTGGGCCCACTGGTGTAAAACTTAAGCCATATAAATAATCATCAATATCTATAGGTGGTTGTTCCTCCTCTGTAGTGGCTTGTGAATTTGTGTCAAAATTATGAATGTAAACCTATTTTGTTTTTTAACAAGCAGTAGTAACTGTGTGGTAAGAATATCACTATCTACCCTAGGTGAGGATCTCTATATTGTGAGAGGTTATTCTTCTATCACCGGTGAGGGTAATTGTGTTGTAGAAAGTTCTAGAGATGGTATATGAATAAAATTTCTAGACTCCCCCACTTCATATATATGCATTTGCTCAATGGGAATCTTATGAGGTGGGGATTCAAAGAGAACATGAAGTGTCCCATTTGATGATGTACTCAGGGTAGGAAGCTCAGTAAGTTTTTAATATCTAAATGGCTGATTATTTGTCAGACATATGTATAGGTACCCATCATGTAAAATTTTAATGTATCTATGGAGAGTAGAAGCTATAGCCTCCATAGCATGTATCCAAGGTATCCCAAATGGCAAGCTATAATTCAAATGATTGGCATTAACTAAAAGTGTGTAGGTAAGGTTTTTGGTCCCATTATAATGTCCATTCTAATTAAACCCAATGTCTATCTAGGAATGTCATCAGACCTTTAGATACTCTTATATGTCTTTTAAATAGATGTTATATAAGCCCCCATGGTTTAGATAACTGTGATGTTTCATATATTGAGTCCTAAGCCACTGTCGATGAGAACTCAATTAATAGTTGTGTTATTGATTTGAGCTTGAATGAAAAATAACAAATTTTGATCGATTACTGATTATGAAGGCAAGTCCTCATTGGAAAAAGATATCACATCCTTTATAATGTTCATGATAGATGCAAAATAAGATGGCTTGGTATCATGAGACACATATGTATGATTAAGTGTTTAAAAAATAATATCTTTGAAATTTTTTGCTTTTTGAAATAATTCCAATATAGATACCTTGGCCAGTGTATTTCTCAACTAGTCCATAGTATCAAATTCTGTTTATTGATATCTAGGTCCCATTGTAATGTGTTGGGGATGAGGAGGGATGGTAGGGTTACACTACTCTTGAATAGGTTGAGAAGGCAACCTATTCTACCTAGTGACATCTCAGACTATGAGATTTACCATTTGCCATGGGCGAGTAGTAGAGGCAGGATGGGAACGTAGATAATCAAGTGGTTTAGGTGGAGGTAAAATAAAAGGAGTCCTCTGAGCCCTATATCTTCTAGTAGAATTGGAGGTAACTCAAAGTGAGCCATATAGTAATGATCCATAGAAAAATGTGAATCACGTGATGGATGACTTGTTGACCAATTTTTGGCCCACATACCAAATTTTTGACTGGTTTAAAGAGATGGACATGATCAAGTAAAGGCCATGGCATTGAAAGAAGACTTCGGGTTTTGATATATCAGTTACTTCACTAAAGAAACTTGAAGTAATTAAGGAGTAGATAACATGATGAAGCAAAAAGTACAAGGTTGATATTTTTTGGGACTCTTTTTCACTAAGTATTTTCTTTTGGAGTTTTGTTCAAGCTAAGTGTTGGAATTTCTTCCAACATTTTGCTCGAAAGAAAAGTTTTGAATGGCAAGTTACTTCATTTAACTAAGTGTAAAGAATTATTTCAGACATTTTGTCTGAAACAATTTCCCTGAAGGGACACTTCTACAGAAATGGTCCATTTTCAAAAGTTCCTAAAGGATATCTTCAAAAGTCGAAAGGCATTTCCAAAGGGCAAATGAGGGATATGTCAAAAGGCTGAAGGAATTTTCTAAAGGACACATTTCCTTTAGGAAAGTTATCTGAGATAATTTTTCTGAAGGCAAATTTCTTTTGGAATTTTTGTCCCAAAGCAAAAGAGCTTTTCTAGAGCTGAAGGGCATCTTCCAAAAGCTAAAGGCACTTACAAAATTTATGAAGGGTTATTCTCAGCAAAATGGACCAAATAGAATAACTGAAGGGTACTTTCCTTTCAAAAAGGCATTTTCAAAAAAGTTGAAGGGCACTTTTCTCGACAAAAAGGGGGCTTTTCGAGAACCCAAAGGGTCTTTTTCCTTCAGAGAATAAACTTTTTCAAACCAAAGGGTCCATTTCAAAAAATATAAAGGTTTCTTTTTCAAAAGGCAAAGGGTTCATTTACAAAGTTCTGAAGAGTACTTTCCCTTCAAAGAAGGACACTTAGCAAAAGTTCGATAATATTGTTTGAAAGCAAAAAAGGTCGAAGGAAATTGTTTCAAGAAAATTGCTCGAAAGCAAAATGGCTAAAGGAAATTATTCGATTAAAAAGTCCGAAGACATGATTTCCTTCAAACAAAGCATCTAAAATTAATGACCCAAAAATATTAATGACATTCATGTCAGTGTCAAAGTTCAAGCTCAGCAAATAGCCATTGGGATTCAAATATCCCATTATGGGCCCACAAATGTCAAAATCTGAACCCCTACAAGTGGTTATTTGCATTTGAAAAGCCTGAGACCTTTATGTAGATGTCAAAAATGGGTCTCATAAAATAGCCATTAGCATTCAAAAGGCATCAAAGGGGTCTTTAACCAAACACAAAGATGAAGTGTGTTCCTTCATGCTGAACAAGATCAACGGTGCGAGTACAGGTCAAAGCATTAATGGATCTTGTATGCCAATAACATTCAATCAAGTGGATTATGATCTATACCCCAAATTCAATTAGATCCTAGATTCGATAGTGCATGATAGTCAAAATAACAAAGGAGCTCAAGCAGACTCGAGTTGGACCAAATGCATTAAATGAGCCAAGTGTTGCTAATAAGGCTCCATAGAGAGAAAAATAGGCCTTTTAGACCTAATAAAGATCAAAAGAAGCTACGTAATCTATGGAATTACATTGACATAAATGGATATAGGAAAACTAATATCCTTAGATTGGTTTTCCATTTATAGGAAAGATCTGGTCTAGATTTCAAAGCAGGAGCTAGTATATACAATTAATGGAAAGGCCCTCCTCCTTTGACATAACCATCATCTTTGATAAATAGTCACTCAATACATAAGTAATATGGCTCGATCTAGATTCAAATATATGGTGATTTCATCCTTATACATGCAGGACATGCAAATTAAAGGAGAACGCCAAGTTTTTAATGCAAGGATCAAATCATTCACACTTGGTAGAGACATGCAACTACTTTCGACATGGCTATCTTAGCTCTAAAAAGTGAGACTTGATTGCATGAGGGGCTTGAGGAGATTTACGATGATCTTGGTAGGATTATATCATGGTCAAGGTAGTTGCATCCTTTGAATGCAAAAGAGCTTGAGAATAATAGCAAGTATCTTAGTCATTATGACCCCCTCTCTATCCTCTCATGAAAACCCCCTCTTCTCTCATCCCTTTCTGATATATATGCAAGTTTTTGAGCCTTAAAAGAGATCCCTTGACTGGTGATAGAGTTACTTTGTCAAAATTTCCTTGTAACACTCTCTTAAAGAAATAAGATGAATTTTTTTATTCTAGTTTGAATCCAAGTGTACATTATTGGAGTTTTAATTTGAAAATATATGTCCCTTTTCATCATCTATAAATTCTCCATGTATCTTGCTTTATTGTGGTTCCTTGTAGGTTATGTGAAGTGTCAGACATCAGTGTCTTCTTGAAGTGTCATGAGTTTTTAATGTCTCATACAGACCTATTTCCTTATGTCCTTCATGTTGTCTCCTAAAAATAACAGTCATTTTTGGAACAACATTTGAATTATTTTGGTTCTACAAACCAAAATAATATCTTCCATTTTCAAAATTTGTCTTAGATATTTAGATTTCTCATTTTCAGAGCTTCTCAGAAAATCTACGGACTCTGCAGGCTTGAATCTACGGACTCAATAGGAAAAGGAAAATCTACAGACTCTTGCAGGCATTTTTCAGTCAAAAGAATTGATTGTCAACATTTGTTCATTTTTTGGGAAAGGTTCAGAGTTCAGTCGCTTCAACAGGTTCAACGGGTTCAAAGGTTCAACAGTCGATTTAACCAAAGGAAAAGTTCAACGTCCAAGTTCAACCAAGTAGTTCAATGCTTTATTTTACTCAAATAGTTAATTTCCTTTGTTTCAGCATCTTTTGGTTCAATCATCTGATTTTTCAGTTGGTTCAAGGCTTTCTAGTTCAACAGTTCATCACTTTTTGGTTCAAAGGTGCTTGGCGCGCTTCAATGAACCTCTGAATTGGTTCAATCAAATGGTTCAATGTCTAAGTTCAACGAGCTTCATGACTTATGTAGGAATTTTCATCAGCAAACAATCAGCAGCAAGTTCAACATTTAGTTCATCCTTTGGTTCAACTTCAAATAGTTCAAAGGTGGGTTTAATCAAGTAGTTCAACGCTTTCATCAGCTTTGCTTCAAAGGCTTGGCGCGCTTCATTGAACCTTTGAAATGGTTCAACAAAGGTTCATCGACTAGGTTCAAAGGGATGGTTCAATGCAAAAGAGAACTTTTCTGAAGGACAAGTGCTCTTGTGGAGGACACTTCATCAAACGAATGTTCAAAGACTTGTCCAATGCTCACGGGAATTTCACCCAGACTTTTTGCCCAGGGAATTTCACCCAGACTTTTTGCCTGGGGAATTTCACCCAGACTTTTTGCCCAGGGAATTTCACCCGAACTTTTTGTCCACGAGAATTTTCCTCGGGGAAATGTCTGCGGGAATGTTTAAAAGGGATAACCTGAGGAAAAGCCCGGGGGGAAATAAGCGAATGGCTCGAGGAAAAGCCCAAGGGAAATTTGCGAAGGGCCAACAAAAGACTCCAAAGGATCATTTCTCAGGGCCCAAAAGGGTAAAGTCCAGTCTGGAAAAGCACCAAGTGGAAAGATAAAATAATACCAAGAGATGACGCGCCCGAACACGTCAAATTCAACACAGTCAACTAGCCATTGGAAACATAGTGACGGTCATGAAAATGTCAATTTCAAAGGTATTAAAATAGCCGTTGATCCTTTGAACATATAGAATAGAATACATTCACAATTTTCAAGGTCAAGACCAGCAGAAAGTGAGGAAGAAACAGAACAGCAATTTAAATTCAGGACCCGATTCAATTAGCCAGACAAGGAGGAACGATGAAGATAAGATCAGATTGCCAGGTGGAACATTGGAAGTTATAAACTTTCAATAAGCGTGACTTATTTCCTTGCATTGATAAAATCAAATGGGAAAAGGGCCCCTAAGTTCCAGCATGTCTCCTTAACAAATTTTAATGCAAATTGATGTATTGATTGTTCCCAAGTCCTTTTTTAAGAGGCTATATAAGGGACTTTCTTCTATTGTAATAGGGATCTTCTTTTTGATAATCGAAACGAAACTCTACTAAAATTGAGAGGCATCATTGAGACTTTGTGCTCAATATGTTTATCATATTTTGTTAATGAAAACAAGGGACTTTTTCAGACTTTGTGTTGTGATATTTTGTTTCTTTCATTGATTTAATAAGCAAGATTAGTAAATTTGTCAAGAAGGTGTCCTGGAGAATCAACTGTGGAGAGACTTTACGCCCCCATAGCTGCCTTCAGTGTGTTTGTATTTTCATTGTTGTGTAAATAACTTTGGAAAGACTTTGAGCTTTCATTGTTCTTCGTATATCACTCTTGAGTATTTCTTACACAGACTTTGTGTTGTGTCTTGATTTGCTGGTTACCATACTTCAGTCATATTCTACTTTTATTTCTAGGAGTATTCTCGTGACTGGTTGAACAGTTCTTCTAAAAGAAGAGGAGTGTTGTCTGTCATTCTCTTAAGTTCTTCCTTTGTTTTGTATACATCATCTCTGAAGAAAGAGAGATGGATGTCTGGTCCTACCCTTGAGTACTATTTTTTGTTCATATATATACATAGCATATCTACAGGGAACCTCCCCTTGATGAGAGGAGAGAGAAGTCTCCTTCTGATGTGATAAACTTACACATTAAGATGACTAATCTTCTTGCTTTGGCTGATAAGACCTATTTTGTTTACCAGTACGCTGATAGACAAAATAATCAACCAATAGTTTTTGGCGCTTCCACTGGGGAATTACCCATTATTCCATTCACCTCCACACCACAGGAAAAGAACGCACAGTTTAAAGCCTCAAGCTTTAACTGAAGCAAAGTCAATTCTTTTTAAATTTTATTTTACCAATCTGGCAGATTCAAGATATACATGAAGTCAAAGGGATAAAGGTGTCATTGATCTTGTGTTCGAGCAAGTACATCAAAGTGATTTTGATCTATTTTTTTCACCATCTCATCTGCAATGAACCAAGAGCTTCTCTCCTACTAAAACTAGATCTCCATTACTAGGCAAAATATCAACTTCTGTTGTTGATAAAGCTTCACCTATAATTACCCCATTGAGATTTGTTATCCCTCCTTTTCAGCACCCTATAATGGCAGTTCAAGGTCCCTAGGGTAATGCTTTTGGCCCTCTCAATCTTACTCCTCTACATGAACTTCCATGCAGTTTTAGGAAGAATTTCCCAAAATTCCATGGTGATGGAAAAGTTCATCCTGATGAACATATTGTAGCATTCAGTATAGCTTGTGGAGTAATTGGGGTAGAGTTTGGGATTTTGTTGAAACACTACAAGGTCCTACTGCAAATTGGTTTTACCATTTACAGGCTCGATCTATGACTGATTGGAATACTTTGAAAGATAAGTTTGAAGCCAGATTCAAACCTGCAGAAGATGCACATACACTTCTAGCTCAACTTACACAAATGAAAAAAGAGGCACATGAGCCTATGAGAGACTTCATAGCTAAATTTGACAAGTTGAGAAATGGAATTCCTATGATTGCCAGACCTACAGCTAAGAATCTTAAATGCTTTTTCATTAATTCTCAGCTACCTGAAGTCAGTTTCCTCTTGAGACGTGTTGGCCAAATAGATCTTGAGGCAACTCAACTTTTGGCCACTGAAGTAGAAGATGATCTCATATTAGCAAGGAAAATAAGAAGAGATCCCAATTGAAATAGAGCTTCATCATCATTTGAATTTTCATCTACAAGCACCACAGATTCAATGGTGTAGAAATTAGTGAATGAGCTCTTTGCCCTCAAAAAGCAAATGGCTCAAGGAATGTCTTCTGCTCCTACATACAAAAAAACATTCCCAAATCAGTCATATCAGGGCAATGTTGCCATAAACCAAGGACAAAAAAATCATCTTCCTCCTCCACAAGGAAAACTTGCCTTGGAAGCTCCTCCAACTAATTCAGCAATGGGATATCTTGAGACAGAATCAATTTTTTCTTATCAGCTTGAATTATATCAAGAAAATGATGCTGATAACATTGAAAATAGTCAAGAAGAATCAGGTGGCGACTCCCACATTGGTTTTATAAATTATCAAGATGAACCTGGAAGCAAAGGAGAAGCTTTAGATGGATCATATGCAGTGTTTACTAGATCTAAGAATCAATCAGTCTAGCAGGCTGATAAAGGAAAGACAGAAGAGCAATCACAACCAGCAGTCACAATTGCCAAGCGTGGATCAGTTTTACCCTTTCAACTAAAAGATCCAGTAATCACTCAAAAGGTAAATACATCTGCTTTGCCTTCCCCTTCTAATTCTAATTCACAAACCAGTATACCTCCCATCTTTTCTAAAACTCAGAAAGCTAAAGTACCTTTCTCTGTACCTAATTCGATTCAGACATTTGACATAATTGATCATGTCAAAAAGACAAAAATATAAATGTCTGAATTTGAGTACTTACAGTCCAATCTAGATCAACTGAATAAGTTGGTCCAATATGTTAAAAATCAGACCATCCCTGCAGTGCAAAAGGCCAAAAAAATGACTTTTGATTCTCCAATAAATACACCTAGTCCAAATAATCTGATTATTAATCCTTTAGCTGCTTCTAAAAAAATAGAACCCTTCTATGTTTCCCTGTTAATCAATGGCCACAAGCTGAGTAATTGTATAATAGATTTAGGTGCATCTGACAATGCCATGCCTGCCAAAGTCACTGAATCTCTTGGTCTCAAATTAACCAAGACGTTTGGCAAATGTTTCTCTATGGAGAACAAATAAGTGCCATTATTGGGGTAGATCAAAGATGTTCAATTTGCATTTGTAGCCTTTTCAGACAAGAGGATTAAAATGACTGTATTAGTGGCTGAAGTTTCAACATCTTATGATATTTTACTTGGACAAAATTTTTGTAAGGACGTGGGAGGAGAGCTGAACATGGATCTATCTGAGGCAAGGATCCCTGTACAAGGCATGATAAAAAGATTACTTCTTGAAAAAGAAACAAAGTATATAGTCACCAAGACGTCAGCTCTTGAAGCTCAAATCCTTTTTGAATCCACAGGTATGGGTAATTACTTTTTATATATAGATCATGAAGAAAGACCCTCCATCTTTGATGAGGGAAAGTCTAAAGTAAAGCCAGTGTCTGATGAGATTTGGACTCTAGAATTTGATGGTAGTTCTTCTTCTTCTAGTTCTAGAGCTGAAATTGTTTTGATATCTCCTCAAGGAGATATGTTCCCTTCATCATATAAGTTACAGTTTAGCAACACAAATAATACAGCTGAATATGAATCGTTGTTGTTGGGCATGAAAGCTACTCAAAAAAGAGGTATCAAGTGTCTTCATGCTAAAGGGGACGCCGAATTAGTGGTCTGCCAAGTGATAAATTTATATCAGACTAAGAATGAAAGGCTGCGCCATTACCGTAATCTTGTTTGAGATCAAATTAAAAGCTTTGATGCTTTCAACATTTCTTTCATTCCAAGAGAATATAATGATAGAGCTGATGCACTTGTTGTTTCAAGAACTCTTTTAGTTCCACATTCTGATTTTAAAGAAGCCAAATATACCATTGAGCTGATCTATAGGCCAAGTGTTCTTGATAATGCTGATCATTGGCAAATTTTCAATGATGATAATTAGATCATTACCTTTTTGGAAAGAAAAAACAATTTTGAATAGCTGTATTTTGAAGGCAGTGAATCTCAGAAGTTTGAATTAATTTCTGAATCTAGTTCAGATGTAAATGAAGAGTTTATACAGCGAAAAGGAAATAAAATTCTTAAAGGCCTAGTTTCTCTCGAAAAGCTATTTGACAAGCATGATAGATTTATCAAGCAACAATAGACAGATTCAAATTTCTCTCAGGGATTTAACCAAGTGAATCTAACCAATGAAGAAAATCCAAAAATGGTCAACATTGGTAAGTGTTGTACACCTGAAGAAAAATTCAAATTTACTTCTTTGCTTTGTCAATACATTGATGTCTTGGCATATTCATACAAAGATCTGAAGTCTCTCAATCCTGATGAAATACATCATCATATTCCTCTCAAGACTGATTCAACGCCTTACAAGCAGAAATCCAGACAATACAATCTAAATATTTCAGGTATAATTATGTCTGAGATTCAAAAAATGTTAAATGCTAGAATTATTTTTTCAATCCATCATTCTAAATGGATTGCAAATATAGTTCCTGTAAGGAAGAAAAATAGCAAAATCTGCATTTGTGTTGATTTTCAAAATCTAAATCAGTCTTCTTTGAAAGACAATTACCTTTTGCCAATCATGGACCAAGTGCTCCAAACAGTAACAAGATCAGAAATGTTATCAATATTGGATGGATTCTCAGGCTATAACCAAGTTGAAGTTGTTGAACCTGATCAATACAAGACTGCATTCACCACACTTTGGGGTACTTTTGCATATAAAAGAATGCCTTTTGGATTAATAAATGCTAGCGCTACATTTTAGAGAGCTATGGATATGGATTTTAAAGATGAAATTGGCAAATTCATAGTTGTATATCTTGATGATTTAACTGTCTTTTCAAAGTGTCGATCTGATCATATGTGCCACTTGCAACAAGTGCTGGAGCACTGTCGGGAAAATGGTATTTATTTGAATCCTAAAAAGTCTATTTTTGGAGTGACAGAAGGAAAACTCCTTGGACACATTGTGTCCAAAGAAGGCATAAAGATTGACTCAGACAGAGTCAAGTCTATTCAAGAGTTGAATTTGCCTGCAAGTAAGAAAGTTGTCTACTCTTTCCTCAGAAAAGTGAATTTTTTACGGAGATTCATCCCCGAATTTGTTGAAAAGACAAGACACACTGTAAATATGATGAAAGGAAAGATTACCTTCAGCTGGACCAAAGAAGGCAAAGCAGCATTTCAAGATATCAAAGTCGTTATTGCTCACGCCTCCACCTTGGTCTGTCTAGATTACCACAGAGATTTCACTATATACAGCTATGCATCTGAGCATACTCTTTCAGCTTTTCTTGTCCAATAGGACAAAGAAGGTATGGAATCTCCCATCTCTTTCATGAGTTTCCCTCTAAAAACTCATGAATTAAAGTATTCGAATATAGAGAAGCACGCCTATGCCTTGGTAAAAGTAGTCAAACACTTTCGCTTCTATATTCTGAATTCACATACTACTACCTTAGTTTCTGACAGTACAGTCAAGTCTATTTTAACTCAACATGAGTTTGGCACAAAGAGAGGTAATTGGATTGCAAAGATCCAAGAATTTGATCGGGATATCAAGCCAACAAAGCTGGTCAGAGGTAAAGGTCTTTATCAATTAATAGCTGATAATAAGCCAGAAGATACACAACTTAAAGAAGCTAAAGTAGACAATATGTCAATAGTCCTTTTTGTTTCTACTACCAATGAATGGTATTCAGATATTGCCTATTTTCTAACTTATGGAGAATGTTCTGCTCATTTGTCTTACAAAGAGAGGAGAACCATCAGATTGAAAGCTGCAAATTTTGTCTTTTGGGACAACGGCCTGTACAAAAGAAACATAGATGGAGTTTTTCTTCACTGTGTAGATAAAGAACAGCAGACCCAGCTCTTGAAATCTTTTCATAATCTAGCTTGTGGAGGACATTTTTTTGCTCCTGTGACTACTCACAAAATTTTGAAAGCCAGATGTTATTGGCTGACTCTTTTCCAAGATGCACATAAATGGGTAAGGAAATGTAAACTTTGCCAGCAATTTGTTGGAAGACCCAAGTTGGTTGCTCTGCCTCTTAAGCCAGTAATCATAGAAGAACCTTTCCAGCAGTGGAGACTCGATTTTATTGGGACAATAAATCCATCATCAAGCGCTGGACATGATTATGTCCTTACAGTGACTGATTATTTCACTAAGTGGGTAGAAGCAATCCTGACAAAGCATGCTACCTCAGAAGTTGTATGCAATTTCTTGAAAGAGAACATCATTTCTTGATTTGGAGTCCCACTCAAAATTGTTACTGATAATGCATCTTGTTTCACCTCTCAAAAAATCACACAATTCTATTTTTATTATGGAATTACGCTTTCTCATTCTTCTGATTATTTTCTACAAGGGAATGGACAAGCTGAGTCCAACAATAAAAATTTGGTAACTATTATCAAGAAACTTGCAGATAATAATCAAAGGACGTGGCACAAAGCATTGGTAGATGCTCTGTGGGTTGACAAGATCACACCAACAAGGGCAATTGGTATGTCTCCTTTTCAACTTCTCTATGGTATTAATGCTGAGATACCAATCACTTTAAAGTTACCAGCCTTGAAATTGGTGAAGGCTATTGAAGATCAGACATATGAGATTTCTCTTGACAAAAGAATCATGTACCTGACTCAGCTAGAAGAACAAAGAACCATGGTGGTGGACAGAATTATTGTTCATCAAAATCTGATAAAGAAACTTTTTGATCAGAAATCCAGAAATTGTGATTTTCAGATTGGGGATAAAGTCCTGTTGTGGGACAAAAGAAGAGAGCCAAAAGGGATGCATAGAAAGTTTCACTCCCTTAGAGAGGCCCATTCACAATTCATCAGCACATGGGTGAAAATATCTTTTTGTTGAAATACCAAGATGGCATGCTCTTTTCTCTACCCCATAATGGGCAGCATTTGAAACACTTCAATTCTTGAAGTGTCAGATCATTACCTCTGTATATATGTATACTTGTACAGTTTTAATTTATGTTTTGTTTTGTTTGTTTTCATCCTTATTGCCTTTTATTTTTGGAAAGCATGACTCTGCAGCCCCATGGTACAGTTGAAGACACTGGAGATTCTGAATTCTACTCCTTCCAATTCATTTTGCAATTGACAGAAGTTCCCCAACTGGAGCCAGCTGTTGTCTCCTAAAAATAACAAAAGTTCCCTTTTGTGGCTTTCAATGGTCAAAGTCCATTGGACCTCTAATAGTATGATCCTATTCTAGTGGTATCCCTTAAAAGTGTTCCTTATTTCATGGGAGACCAATCTACAACCCCTTTTGAGCACCTCAGGGATATTGCCAACTTTTATAATATTCATAACGTTAGTGAGGAAAATGTAACTATCAGGTTATGGCCATCTCTTTTAAGGGTAAATCCCTAGACTAGTATAGAAACCTTACTGATAACTCCATCACATCATGGGATCAGTTGGGTGATGTATTGTGTAAGATATTTGAAGACAAGAGTGACCAATTGTCACTTATTGAACAACTAACGACAATCAAGAGGGCTCTCCATGAGATTATGTAGGATTTCAATACCATGTTTCAAAAGACATGGGATAGAATTCTAATCTCTATTAGGCCTACTCCTAACAATGCTTTCCTTTACTATCTAAAAGCTATTGATAGTGATATTGTAGTAATGATTCAGTCTATGGGAGCAAACACACTACTAGATGACTATGAGGTAGAAATCAAAGTAGAGAACGGTCTAGTGCAAGCTGACAAGCTTACTCTTTAACCCCCAATGCCTCTTGTCCCTGAAATTAGACCACCCCCTATGGTTATTCCCCCACTTGATGTTATTCTTCCAACTCCAATAATTGTCGCTATACCTTCACCTAAGCAAGAAAAGGCCTCCACTAGCGGATCAAGTGATTCCCAAGAGCAGAAAAACTTCCAAGAGCTTAAGAGCATGTTTCAATCCTTTGGCAATGAATTGGTGAATGTGAAGAGGTATAAATCTCAATTTAATAAACCCTATCAATCTCCATATCAACCTAAACAATGGTCTTATCAAGAAAATATGCAACCCTATAAAGGAAATTTCCTAAGGACAAGGTCAAGGACAGGGACAACCTAATTATTTTAGAATGAAATCACTATAATCCAAATGTTTTAAGCACATCTAATACTTTGGTCCCTACATAAAACACCATTTCTCAAGAAGGTGAGGGTACAATGCCTTGGATTCAGTCTTTTCATCAGTCCATTATCCATAACACTGAGTTCAATCAAGATTTCAATGATCAATGGTAGCAGGGTGCTAGTTATGGATACAATCAAGCTCTTATGGCTCAGAACATAGAAATACATATGATGACAAGACTATAAGAACCTCAACAAGGCTAGGGGCCTAATGAAGAACTAAACCAGTTGGGTGCTACAATGGTTAATTATGAGCACAAAGAGTGTTATGCACTCAATCAATAGGCTAGTTCTAGCCAAGCATATATTCTAGTGGCAACTAATATGAGATTTAAAATAAGGAATATGAGTGAAAACCAAGGAACTATTGTAGGCTAGAATTTCACCCTTTGTGGGAGAGTTTCTCAGGCTCTCTCACTCCTAGCTACAAACATTGGGACAACCTCAAGCTGTGGGTACTCTATCGTGAGGTTGAACCTCTAGGCATTTTAATGAGGCTAGTTCCTTAGATGCTTCACTTTAGCTCTCATTTCCCATGCTAAAATATACTATTGGATAAGGAAAAGGGATAGGAGGATAACATAAAAAGGAAAATCTAAGCTAAGGGAGGTGATTCACCAAAAGAGAGGGATCCACATTCAGACTAGGAACCTTAATGACTACTACTGGACTTAAACAAGACAAGTCTAGCTGATCTTATTTCAGAGCTGTAAACATAGTAGCTATGTGGAGGTCAAAGGGGAAGATGCACTTTGAAGGGCAAGAAGAAATAGGTCAGTAGGAGAAACACTATGACTTGTAATGCTTCAGAAAAGCACCAAAGGCTAACACATCACATGACCTGTAAGAAACCAAGAAAACTAAAGTGAGGTACATAGAGAAATCACATATGATGAGGAAAAACATACATTTTACAAGTTAAAATTCAATAATGCACACTTGAATTCAACAAAAATAAAAAATTTATCTTATATTGATTCAAGAGAGTGTTACAAGGAAATTTTAATAGAGTGCCTCTATCACCAGTCGAGGGATCTTTATTAAGGCCCAGAGGCCTCTATATATAGCTGAAAGGGGATGAGAGAAGAGGGGGCTTGTGTGAGAGGATAGAGAGAGGGGTCATAAATGATCGAGATATTTTTTTATGCTTCCTTGAATCCCTGAATGCATCAACTCTCCTTTGTCACTAGGATAAGGCCCCCATACTTGTGTACTTGGTAGTGTCATGATCAAATCTATTTTGAGTGGTAGCTTATCGAGGGCATGGCTTGGGATGATCTTCATTAAATTCATTGACCTACTTTATAAAAGTAGGTGTGAATAATCTAATTGTGTCTTTTAGGGGTCTTGATTATGCAGAGCCTTATTGGTGACACTTGGTCTTTTTATGCATCTGGCCCAACTCAAGTCTACTTGAGTTCCTTTTCACATTAAAGTCATGCCACTGTTTTGATTACGTGATGAACCATCCAAGATCACCACCAATCTCTTCGAGCCTTTCATGTATTCAAGTCCTTCTTTAGGACTAACAGAGCCATGTCAGAGGTGAGAACCATATCAAAGGATAAAGGCTTCTCCATCAATTCACACCTACTAGTTCCTACCAATCATTTGGGCTTCCCTTTGTTTTTACTTTACCTTAGTCATAAATCCTATGATTTTGACCTCCATCAAAAGTCCTGGGCCTGCTCTTCGACCTGATGACCTTCTCTCACACCATTGATTTTCCATGCATTATTAAATGCAAATTTAACACTTGTTATGTACACTTTCACCTTTGAGATTTGTTGACTCCATTTGACCTCTTTTGAATGCAAATGACTACTTGACGAGACCCATCTTTGACGTCTACAAAAATGTCTCAATCCTTTTGGGCACTTTGAAAATGCCCTCTTTCTAAAGGTAAAATACCTTTCATAACTTTTGTAAATTTCCTTTGGTTATTTGAAATGAATTGTCGACTTTTTTGGAAAAGACCATTTAGACTAATTACTTTGGCCACTTTCTCAAAAGAAAAGTCTTCAAGACTTTTGCAAAGGTTCACTTTCAGACTAGGAATCCTTTGGAATTATTACATACGATACTTTGGCATGGAAATGACTCTTTGGAAAAGTGTTTTGGCCCTTTTGCTCTAGAAGTGCCCTTCGAAAGAATTGGAAATGCCCTTGAATTTTGTATCCAACCATTTTCTTGAGAAAATGCCCTTCAAGAAAAGTGTTTGGGGTAATTTTTCTTGAAGAAACTATCTTTCATAATTTTACAAAGTGCCCTTTTCTAAAGGGAAATTACCCTTCAAAACTTTGTAAAATGTCCTTTGCCTTTTGAAAATAAATCTTTGGTCTTTTGACTTCGAGACAAAAGTCTCGAAGGAAAAGGGTCATTTGGAAAATTCCTTCAGGCTTTTTGAAAGAAACCTTTTCGAAAGGAAGATACCCTTAAATTTTTTGAAATGGACTCTTTTGTCGAGAAAAGTGCCCTTCTACTTGTTGAAAAAGACCATTTCTTGTAGATAATTCTTTTGAAAGAATTCGCTCAGACAAATTTTCCCAAAAGAATTCACTCTTTGACTTTTGACATGAATGGACCTTCAGATTTTTTGAAAAATGCCCTTGCTTACTTTGATTTTCTCATGACTTGCAGCTTAAATTAGACTTCTCAGACCTCACTGCTTACTACTTCAAACTTTCCACTATTTTCAACTTATAAGGTAATTTAAGTAAAGCAGCTCCACAAACCCACGAAACGTTAGATAGAACAACTTGGGGTTGTGGAGTCACTTTACTTCAGATTTATGACTACTTGCAACTTACTTGCCAAATTAAGCAAAGTACTTTTGGAAACATGAAGTCTTCCACCTTGTAAAGCCTAAAGCTTTTTGCAAGATAAAACCCAAAATCTTCTTTATAACTTCTCTTTAACTTACCAAATGCTTCTGCATCCCTTTCATGCATGTCCAGAGGTTTGTTACTAAAGTCTGTAGCTGTATTGATGGAGTCCGTATATTTTTTGATGGAGTCCATAGATTTTTTGATGGATTCCATAGTTTTTTTTATGGAGTCCATAGATTTTTTTATGGATTCCATAGATTTTCTAATGGATTCCATAGCTTTCATAACACTATGTTGGCCTAATGCTACTGCATTTATGACCCCTAACATTCCTCTTAGGTGCATATAAGATCCTTATTGCTCCTCAGACAAATCAAAAGTATCCTTCTCAAAAATATAGCTTGACATGATTCCATGTTGTAAAGCTTGAAGCCTTCTACATGAAAAAACCTTAAGTCTTCTTGTTCTGGAAACCCAAAGTCTAAAGACTTGCCACTTCTGCTTGATCATGTCCATTTCCTTAAATCAATTAGAATTTAGTATGTGAACCAAAATAAATGGCCAAAATTTCTAATGACTTGTAGGGAAACATGCCTACTATGCTTGAGAACCCAGCTCATTTGCTTCATCCAATCCATTGGGCATGGAGTCACTACTTTCTTTGACAAGGCTAACCCTATCTGGAAACTCCCCTGAAGTAACAAGGATAACCAAAACAAAGTTCCCAAGGCACCTAGGGAAGGGAAACACACAACTAAAAATATGTGCACATGGCACTTAGGGAATGGAAACACATAAAATATACTCTAATATATACAAGGTTGCAACTTACAATTACCTTATTCTTGGGTCAAATGGGAAACTTTTAGCATCATAAATTTGTAATGGACAAGGATGAGAGGCATCATGCTTTTGTGAGCTCATGCTAGGTGGACTAAGATGCCTGATTACTAACTCTTTTGGTTTGATCCCCAATGGATGAAGTGGGATAAACATGTCTCCAATGTAGATAAATTCCCTTATTGGCTCAAGACTTTATTGATGTTGTTCATCACTCTTGAGAAAGCCTTGCACGAAGACTTCATCTAGGTCATTGGGAACAACTACATTTTGTTCACTTGGTGGCTCAAAAAGACCATATTATTCCACATTTTTCTTTTGTAAACTAGGATTGATCGTGCTTAGAGTAACATGATCATAATTTTCTAGAGGAAAGACATGTCTCTTAGCCTCCTCAAACTCTTTGGTTATGGCATTGAACTGTTGTCACAACTCTTTAGGTTCTTCACTAGTATGTTTCTCAAATTGTATTAATTGAGCACTTGAGATGTCTCCTTCATCAACCTCACATTATATTTCATCTTGTTTTTCAATTGAAAATGAGGGTTGATTTGACCAACCAAGGTCCAAAACATCACACTTGTCTTCCTCTAGTTCTAACATATTAGGGTTATCTTCAATTGACACCTCATTTTGAAGTGGTCTAACCTCTAGTACCTAGTTTTGATCCTCTTTTTCATCTATGTAGAATAGACAATCAATAGTCTATTCAAGATCTTCCTTGTATTTAGCTTGAGGATTGCCCCCTTCAGGATCTGGTTCATTAGTGTCAAAGCCATGCCAAGAAGACTGGTCCAAGCCTGATTTTTCCTCCTCTAAATGAAGTGGGTTGCATATCAAAATTTCTTCCTCATACACACTTACCTCATCTTCTCGAGACACACTTGAGACTACAAACTCTTCCTATATCCTTTGTAAAATAGGCTCTTTCTCCAAGAGGGACATGGTGGGAGGGTGAAAAAATTCACCTTGCTTGTAGCTTAAGAGAGTGTCTTTCCAACTAGGTACTTTGAGTGGTCTCTTTGGTGGCTCTTGAGGGAGGGAGAAAGAGTCTTGGAACTCTTTTAGGGAAAGCTCATTGAGTTGAGATAGCACCTCTTTTTTATTTTCTTCAACCACTAACTCCTCCTTCTCTTGAACTAGTTCTTGGACCACCACAACTGACAACTCTTCTTTCTTCTTTATGCCTTTCTAAATCAATCTCCATGATGGAAATGTGTAGGGAACAAACACTTTTTCTTCCTTTATAAAGGGTATATGAGAGGGTGGTTTCAAAAAAGGCGGCATGACATAATAAGGGTCAAAGGTGTAGGAGAAGACCCATGGTGGGATGGTTTCAAAATCTTGAGTGGGAATGGGCGTAGGGGTAGGAGAGGACAAACTGATTAGTTTGGCTTTGACGTACTCATCCTCATAATGAGTTAATATCTCCTCTATCAAGAGTATCCATTCCTTCATATCTTACTTCTCAACATGTGGATAGTCACCTTACTCAATGGATTCCTACACACTCCAAAACTTATTCAAGAATCTCCTTATCCCCTCCATGTCATGAATGGGGAATTCTTGTCTAAGTCTAACCTCCTTATTGATTTTCATGATTGTTCTCCCTTGGTCTAGTATTTCTTCTCTGATTCTTGAGAAGGATGGACCTTGACAAGGTTGACTAGGGGGTTGATTTAAAGCCTTTGGAGGCTAAGATTGAGGCTCTTAGAGGGGAGAGGACACATAAGACTGATTGCACTGAGTTTGATGATCTTCATAAGATATCAACACACTTTCTAAATTTTGGACTATGCTTCTCAACCACACCTTGTTGTCCCTCTCACAAACTACCCATTGTTCATCCTCACAAACTGACCACCTGTTCTTGACCAATTAATGAGAACTCTTTACCTCTCATAGAACATGAATAAGGATAACTAAATAAAGTTCTAAACCCATACCAATCTCCCTTATCAACACAATATAATCTAATAATGCTTGCTTGAATCCGGACAAGGATGTAACAAGATAAATATAGTCTTGACAAGGGGAATTAACAGACTGATTTGAATGCAAATGAGACTGATCTTGGTCATACAAAGGAGTGGGAGGGGAGCAAAGGCAATAATAGGGTTGATAGGTTGTTTGAGGGCCACTTGGGGGGAACACATAAACATTATTAGCTTGATAAGTGTGATTAAGGTAGAAAATAAGCATGTTGATCAAAATATGGTTGATTATACATACAAAATAATGATGATTAGGCACTTGGGCTACTCATACCAGTTGATAAATACTTAGAGTCACCATTGGTGTTTGCACACATGCCTCCAAAGGATAATTAGATGAAGAGAACATCAAAACTCTTCACTTAATGAACAACGTAGTCCCATCAGGCTTGCCAAAAACTATTGTAGGCTAGAATTGCACCCTTTGTGGGAGAGTTGCTTAGACTCTCTCACTCTTAGTTACAAGTGTTGGGACAACCTCAAGCTGTGGGTATCCTATCATGAGGTTGAACCTCAAGGATTTTTAATGAGGCTAGTTCCTCATATGCTTCATTTCAACTCTCATTTCCCATGTTGAAATCTATTGTTGACTAAGGAAAATGGATAGGAGGATAACATAAAAAGGAAAATCTAAGCTAAGGGAGGTGATGCACCAAAAGAGAGTGATCCAAATTCAGATTAGGAAACTTAGTGACTACTACTAGACTTAAACAAGACAAGTCTAACTGATCCTATTTTAGAGCTGCAAGTAGAGTAGCTATGTGGAGGTCAAAGGGGAAGATGCACTTTGAAGGACAGGAAGAAATAGGTCTATAGGAGAGACACTATGACTTGTAACACTTTAGAAAGGCACCAAAGGCTAACACATCACATGACCTATAAGAAACTAATAAAACTAAAGCAATGTTCATAGAGAAATCATAGATGATGAGGAAAACTATACATTCTACAAGTTAAACTTCAATAATGCACACTTGACTTCAACAAAAATTAGAAAGGTGTCTTGTATTGATTCAAGAGAGTGTTACAAGGAAATTTTGATAGAGTACCTCTATCACTAGTCAAGAGATCCTTATTAAGGCCCAAGAGCCTATGTATATAATAGAAAGGGGATGAGAGAAAAGGGGGCCTATGTGATAGGATGGAGAGGGGGGATCATAAATGATTGAGATCTTTTTTGAAACTTCCTTGAATCCCTGAATGCATCAACTCTCCTTTATCACCAAGATAAGGCCCCTATACTTGTGTACTTGGCAGCATCATGATCGAACCTATTTTGAGTGACAACTTATCGAGGGCATGACTTTAGATGCTCTTCATTGAAGTCTTTGACCTACTTTGAAAAAGTAGGTGTGAATAATCCACTTATGTCTTTAAGGGGTCTTACTTCTATAGAGCCTTACTGGCAACACTTGGTATTTTTACGCATCTGGCCCAACTCGGGTCTACTTGAGTTCCCTTTCACATTAAAGGTATGTTATTATTTTGATTACGTGATGAACCATCCAAGATCATCATCGATCTCCTCGATCCTTTCATGCATTCAAGTCCTTCTTTGGGACTAATAGAGCCATATCGAAGGTGAGATCCATATCAAAGGACAAAGGCTTCACCATCAATTCACACCTACTAGTACCTACTAGTCACTTGGGATTTCCTTTATTTTTACTTTGCCTTAGTAAAAAATCCTCCCCCTTTGACCTTTGTCAAAAGTCTTGGGATTGCACTTTGACCTGTTGACCTTCTCTCGCACCGTCGATCTACCATGCATGATTAAATGCATGCTTGACACCTATCATGTACACTTTCACTTTTGAGATTTGCTAACTCCCTTTGACCTCTTTTCAATGCAAATGGCTACTTGACGAGACCTATCTCTGAAGTCTATGCAAACGTCTCAATCCTTTTGGGCACTTTGAAAATGCCCCCTTTCCAAAGGGAAAATACCCTTTGAAACTTTTGTAAATGTCCTTTAGTTATTTAGAATGAACCATCAGATTTTTTGGAAAAGACCATTCAGACTAATTGCTTTGGCCACTTTCCTGAAAGAAAAGTCTTCAAAACTTTTGCAAAGGTCCAATTTCAGACTGGGAACCCTTCAAAATTATTGCATAAGACACTTTGGCCTGGAAATGACTCTTTATAAAAGTGTTTTGGCCCTTTTGCTCTAGAAGTGCCCTTCAAAAGAATTGGAAATGCCCTTGAATTTTGTATCAAACTATTTTATTGAGAAAATACCCTTTAAGAAAAGTGTTTGGGGCACTTTTGCTTGAAGAAGTTATCTTTTAGATTTTTGCAAAGTGCCCTTTTTTGAAGGGAAAGTACCCTTTGGAACTTTGCAAAATGTCCTTTGCCTTTTGAAAATAAACCTTTGGTCTTTCGACATCGGGACAAAAGTCCTGAAAGAAATTTTCCTTCAAAAAATTGTCTCAAACAATTTTCCCAAAGGAAAAGGGTCCTTTGGAAAATTCCTTTGGGATTTTTGAAAGGAACCTACCCTTCACATTTATGAAATAGACTCTTTTGCCAAGAGAAGTTCCCTTTAGCTTGCTGAAAAAGATCATTTCTTACAGATAATTCTTTTGAAAGAATTCACTCAAACAAATTTTCTCAAAAGAATTCACTCTTTGACTTTTGACTTGAATGGACCTTCAAATTTTTTGAAAAGTGCCCCTACTTAGTTCAGTTTTCTCATGACTTACAACTTACTTTAGACTTCTTAGACCTCACTGCTTACTACTTTGGACTTTCCACTATTTTCAACTTATAAGGCAATTTACGTAAAGTAGCTCCACAATCCTGTGGAATGCTAGATAGAGCGACTCAGGGTTGTGGATTCATTTTACTTTAGAGTTGTAACTACTTGAAACTTACCAAATTAAGCAAAGTACTTTTGGAAACCTAAAGTTTTCCATCTTGTAAACCTTGAATCCTTCTACATGACAAAACCCAAAATCTTCTTTATAACTTCTCTTTAACTTACCAAATGCTTCTGCATCCATTTTATGCATGTTTAGAGGTTTGTTACTAAATTTCATAGCTATACTGATGGATTCTATAGATTTTTTGGTAGAGTCCATCGTTTTTCTGATGGAGTCCATAGTTTTTCTAGAGTTCGTAGATTTTTTGATGGAGTCCATAGATTTTCTAATGGAGTCCGTAGCTTTTATAACACTATGAAGGCTTAATGTTGTTGCATTTATGACCCCTAACCTTCCTCTTAGGTGCATAAAAGCTCCTTATTGATCCTCATGTAAATCAAAAGTATCCTTCTCAAACATATAGCTTGACATGCTTCCACCTTGTAAAGCCCAAAGCCTTCTGCATGACAAAACTTGAAGCCTTCATATTCTGAAAACCCAAAGTCTGAAGACTTGCCACTTTGGCTTGATCATGTCCATTTCCTTAAATAAATGAGAATTTGGTATGTGGGCCAAAATAAATGGTGAATAAGAACTTTCAAAGAACCTCCTATCATTACTCCTTCATTACCTAAGCCTAATGAGCCTGTTGTCACTCCAAAGGTTCTGGCACCTCCTAAAAATTATAATCAAGGGACCCATTTTGATCCACAAAACACATAAATTCAACAAACAACAGTAGTGGCCCCTAAAACATAGGCAAAGGTTGGTGGTCCACCAATCAACATTTTTGAGCAAATGAAGAAATCTAGTGTGAGTGTACTGATGTGGGACATGCTTTCCATGCCCAGTCAAGTGGATATCGTTCAAGAAGGTGTGTCCAAGATAAGTGTTACAACAACTACAGGCAAACAACCAAGCAAAGAAAATGAGGTCCTCACCAATGCAACCCAAGGTCTTATGGGAGAAGGATCAAGTAAGGTGGCCAAACCTCCTCCGTTCTACATTTCATTAATCATTGGTGATTCTTTGGTGCATAATTACTTGGTAGATAGTGGAGCTAACACTTTAGTAATACTAAAGTCTATAGCTGATTAGTTGAACCTAAAATATGAGCCACATACTAAGGGAGTTCTATAGCTTGATGATTCTTCCACAAATCCATCTGGTATCATCAAGGATTTGAGCTTGACCTTGCATGCTTGTCCTACTAGTTTGGTGGTTCAGGATGTGTTGATCCTTGTTGTAACTCCTTGCTTTATATTATGCCTTTTTAGAGAATTCACAACCAAAATTATGGGTTATCTAGCAGCAAATTGGTCCTACATGGATTTCAGAACAAGGTATGAGACTAAGGTATCAATCAACGCTGAGTCCATGGCACAATTTCACATTGAGCCCCATTAGCCAAATAGCATAAACCTTTATTGTACTATCCTTGATGAGGATGAATTTACAATTGGTCAAAAACTAAATACTTATCCTGAGGATATTTCAGACTTATTCTTAGATGAGCTATGGGGGGATAATCAATTTCTCAACCCTCTGGAAGGTGTTAAAGAAAGAGACATGGGTATCTATTTGTTACATGAAGAAAATTAACTCATTCCTTCCCTCATTGGACCTAAAGAAGACCTCAATGATATGTGGAAGTTTTTATTTGATGGTTAAGGAGTAAAAATGGATTAGGTGCAGGGACAATGCTAGTTTTCCCTTCAAATTACAAGTACTTTTCTTCTTAAAGGTTCCAATTCAGTTGTTCTTGCAATGCAACTGAGTATGAGGGTCTTATCCATGGCCTTGAGTGGGATAGTAAGAGGGGAATCAAAAAATTAAAAGTATATGAGGACAGTGAGATGATAGTGCATCAGGTCAAAGGCCAAAACATCACAAATAATCCTTTGATGAAATCCTACAAACATAAAGTGTGGTATATGCTTGAAGACTTTGAGGCCTTCAACATTTAAGTAATGCCAAAGAATCAAAATCAGCATGCTGATAGGTTGGCAGTTGTGGGTGCTTAGTTTGATATCCCAAATGAGTTGAAGAATCCCAAAGTATAACCACATATTAAATTAGTAGTGAGACCATCAGTGCCAGATAATGAAGCTCATTAGTAGGTCTTCGATAGTGACAAGCAGATTGTTTGTTACTTGCAGTGGGAAGTAGAGTTTTCCTTAATGAACTAAGTTAAATTTCAACATTAGTATGAGGATCAAAATTTTCAACTAAGGTATAACAAACTTCCTAAAGGGCTGGTCAAACTTGAAGGTATTTTCCATGAGGGAGACTATATGAGGAAAGACAAGGCAATGATGTCAACTGATGAGGAGAACTATGAAAGAGTCCTTATTTTCAAGGACAAGCTCCTTAAGCTTAGGAAGGTAAGTAATGAGGTAGAAAGGCATGCTTTCATTGAAATTTGTAAGGAATATTCAGACATATTTGCTTGGGAATATAGTGATCTAAGAGGCTTTGATCCTAAGCTAACCCAACATATTATAGAACTGGAGGCCAATGATAAGCCTGTGAGGCAGAAGCAAAGCCCTGTCAATCCAAAAATTGAAAAACTAATGAGGAAAAAATTGACCAAATTGATTAAATCTAATATCATTTTTCCCATCAAACACTCCTCATGGATAGCCAACCTAGTACCTATGAAGAAGAAGAATAATGAGATCTGATTGTGTGTCGACTTCAAAGACTTGAATAGGGTCTCTTTGAAAGATCACTACCCCTTACCATCTATGGAGCAAATCCTTCAAATGGTTACTGGTTCAGAATGCTTCTCTCTTTTGGATGGGTACTCGAGATACAACCAAGTATTGGTAAGAGAAGAATATCAATACAAGATAGCCTTCACCACAAAGTGGGGCACATATGCTTATCAAGAGATGCCTTTTGGCTTATCAAATGTTGGGGCCACTTTTCAAAGAGTAATGGACATGGCCATTCAAAGATTGTTAAATTGGATGGTGCTTATCTACTTGGATGACATAATAATTTTCTCCAAGAGGGCTAGTGATCACTTAAATCACCTGAGATTGATCTTTGAAAGATGCAAGGAATATGAGATCTCTTTGAATCCCCCAAAAATGTGTGTTTGTTGTCCATGAGGGCAAACTTTTGGGATATATTATCTCAAAATAGGGATTATCTATTGATCCTGATGGAATATGTGCCATCTTGGCCTTATCCTTACCCAATCATAATAAGGGACTCCAAAGTTTCCTTGGGAAAATAAACTTTGTGAGAAGGTTTATACCCGATTTTGTAAACTTGGTCAAACCCATCACTTCCATGCTGAAGAAGAACCAAGTGTTCACTTGGTCAAATGAAGGTAAATTAACATTTGAGGGTATCAAGCAAGCCATTGCCAAGCACCCACACTCATGAATCCTAATTTCTCAAGAGATTTCATATTTTATGCCTTTGCCAATATTGATAATATATCAGCCATGTTGATGCAAAAGAATGGTGAAGGACTTAAGTAGCCAATAGAATTTTTTAGTCAGGGGCTTAAGTGGTTTGAGGTGAGGTATACTTTCATAGAAAAACAAGTCCTTGCAGTGGTAAGAAGACTTAAAAAGTTTAGGCCAATGCTCTCTAATAGCAAAATCTATCTTATGGTGCCTCATCCTGGAGTGAGAGACTTCCTTCTTAATAAAAACTTGAATGAAAAGAGAGCTGGTTGGATTACCAAGGTCATAGAGTATGATGGGGAGATCAAGGTCACTTAGCTAGCAAGAGGCAAAGGCTTGTGTGAGCATATGGTTGATGACCTTCATGAAGACAAAGAGGTTATATTGGTAACACAAGATAACTCACAAATAGATGCACCTCCACCTCACACTAGTTGGCTCTAGGATATGATATGTTTCTTTATAACAGGTGAGTGCCCATAAGGTATGGACAGGGAAAAGAGAAGGTATTTTAGAATTTAGTCCATACCTTATGCATTGGTTGATGGGGTTTTATTAAGAAAGGACCTCAATGGAGTGTTCTTAAGGTGCATATATGATGACCAAGTGGCAAGGCTCTTAAAGCAATTCCATGATGGGCCTGCAAGAGGCCATTTTCCTCCAAGGACTATAGTGGCAAAAATGATGAGGGTCAGTTATTTTTGGCCCAACCTCTTCAAGGATGTGTATGCATAGGTAAGAACGTGTCAAAAGTGTGCTTTATTTATGGTTAAACAAAGATTGGTAGCCCTTCCTCTCAACCCAATTTGAGTACATCAACCTTTCATGCAATGGGGGCTAGATTTCATAGGAATGATCAACCCTCCATCAAGCATAGGGTATAGATGGGTGCTTACTACAACTGACTACTTCACCAAGTGGGTGGAAGCCATTGCATTGAAAGAAGGTGTGGTCTTAGACTTTTATGACAACATTATGACCAGGTTTGGTATTCTATCCACTATCATTTCTGATAATGCATTAGCATTCCTCAATCTAAAAATGAGCGAATGGGCTCTCAAGATGGGCATCTACCTCAGAACCTCTTCCAACTATTATCCTCAAGTAAATGGACTAGCTGAGTCCACAAATAAAAATTTGTAAAGAATCATTAGGAGAACTATGGAAGATAATCAGAGGACATGGCACACTAAACTAAAGACAGCCTTGTGGGCTAACAGGGTGACTCCTAAAGCTAATATTGGCAATTATCCATATGTCTTAGTATATGGAAGGGAGGCTAAGTTGCCCATTTCTCTTGAGCTACTTGTATTAAAACTAGCCCATCAACTAGAGTTGATGGAAGATGAGCCCATGCATGTGAGACTGGCAAAACTCATGGAGCTTGAAGAAATGAGAGACCTTGCAATGAAAACACTAGATTCACATCAAGCTCAATTTAATAAAGCCTTTGCCAAGAGAGCCATAACAAGGGACTTCAAGGAAGAGGATCTAGTCCTCAAGTGGGATTCAAATAAGGCTAAGCCAAACAACCATATCGAATTTGACAGCTTGTGGAGTGGTCCTTATTTAATCCATGGATGTAAATAACATAATGCTTTTTAGCTGGCCCAACTAGATAGAGAGGTACCACTCATCCCAGTCAATGGGATGCATCTAAAGCCTTGCTATTAGAAGAGTTTGTAGCCATTGTATATATTGTACTTTTTGTATAGTTTTTTCATGTTTTCTTCTAAGTGCCTTGTGCACATCCTTTTTAGTTGTGTGTTTCCCTTCCTAAAGTGCCTTGGACATTATTCTTGTTGTCCTTATTACTTCAAGGGGAATTTCCAGATAGGGTCAACCTTGTCAAGGAAAGTAGTGACTTTGTGCCCAATGGATCGAATGAGGCAAATGAGCTGGGTTCTCAAGCATAGCAAGCATGTTTCCCTGTGAGTTGATAGAAATGTTGGCCAATTTTTGGCCCACATACCAAATTTTTGACTAGTTTAAAGAGATGGACATGATCAAGCAAAAGTCATTACATTGAAAGAAGACTTTGGGTTTTGATATATCGGTTACTTCACCAAAGAACCCTGAAGTAAGGAGTAGAGAACCTGATGAAGCAAAAGGTACAAGGTTAATTTTTTTTGGGACTCTTTTTCACTAAGTATTTTCTTTCAGAGTTTTGTTCCAGCTAAGTGTTAGAATTTCTTTAGAGATTTTGCCTAAAAGAAAAGTTTTGAAGGGCAAGTTACTTCATTTGACTAAGTGTTAGGAATTGCTTCAGACATTTTGTTCGAAACAATTTCCTTGAAGGGGCACTTCTATAAAAATGGCCCATTTTCAAAAGTTCCTAAAGGATATCTTCAAAAGCCAAAAGGCATTTCCAAAGGACAAATGAGGGCTATGTCAAAAGGCTGAAGGAATTTTTTAAAGGACACATTTCCTTTGGGAAAATTGTTTGAGACAATTTTTTTGAAGGCAGATTTCTTTTGGAACTTTTGTCCCGAAGCAAAAGAGCTTTTCTAGAGCCAAAGGGCATCTTCCAAAAGCCAAAGGCACTTATAAAATTTTTGAAGGGTTATTCTCGACAAAATAGACCAAAAAAAAAAATTGAAGGGTACTTTCCTTTCAGAAAAGGCATTTTCAAGAACGCTGAAGGGCACTTTTCTCAGCAAAAAGGGGAATTTTTGAGAACCTGAAGGGTCCTTTCCCTTTGAAAAAGATATTTTTTCAAGCCGAAGGGTCCATTACAAAAAATCTAAAGGTTTCTTTTTTAAAAGTCAAAGGGTTCATTTACAAAGTTCTGAATAGTACTTTCCCTTTGGAAAAGGATACTTAGCAAAAGTCTGAGAAAATTGTTCAAAAGCAAAAAAGGCTGAAGGAAATTGTTTCAAAAAAATTGTTCAAAAGCAAAAAGGCCAAAGGAAATTGTTCAGGGGAAATTATTCGAGCAAAAATTATGAAGGCATGATTTCCTTTAGACATAACATTCAAAGGAAATGACCTGAAAAGATTAATGATGTTCACGTCAATGTCAAAGTTCAAGCTCGACAAATAGCTATTGGGATTCAAATATCTCATGACAGGCCCACAAATGTCAAAATCTGAACCCCTATAAGTAGCTGTTTGGATTTGAAAAGCCTGAGATGTTTGTACATGTGTCAAATATGGGTCTCATAAAATATCCATTGGCATTCAAAAGCTATCAAAGAGGTCTCTAGCCAAACACAGAGACAACATGTTCCTTTGTGTTGAGCAAGATCAATGATGTGAGTGCAATTCAAAGCATCAACATATCCCATGGGCCAATAGCGTTCAATCAAGTGGATTATGAACTTTGGCCCACATTCAATTGGATCCTAGATCTGACAGTGTGCGATGGTCAAAATAACAAAGGAGCTCACGCAAACCCGAGTTGGACAAGATGCATTAAAAGGGCCAAGTGTTACTAGTAAGGCTCTGTAGAGAGAAAAATAGGCCTTTTAGACGTAATAAAGATCAAAATAAGCTATGTAATCTATAGACTTACATTGACATAAATGGATACAAAAAAACCAATGTCCTTAGATTGGTTTTCTATCTATAGGAAAGATCTAGTATAGGTTTTAAAGCAGGAGCTAGTATATGCAATGAATGGTTTTAAAGCAGGAGCTAGTATATGCAATTAATGGAGAGGCCTTCATCCTTTGATATGGCCATCATCTTTGACAAATAACTGCTCAACATAGAAGCAACATGGCTTGGTCTAGATTCAAAGATATGGGGATTTCATCCTTATACATGCAGGACATGCAAAGTGAAAGAGCACACCAAGTTTTTAATAGAAGGACCAAATCATTCACACTTGGTGGAGACATGCAGCTATTTTTGACATGGCTATCTTAGCTCCAAAAAGGGAGACTTGAATGCATGAGGGGCTCGAGGAGATTTGCGGTGATCTTGGATGGTTTATCTTATGGTCAAGGTAGTTGCATGCTTTGAATGCAAAAGAGCTTGAGTGCAACAACAAGGATCTCAGTCATTATGACCCCTTCTCCATCCTCTCACACAAGCCCCCTCTTCTCTCATCCCTTTATGCTATATATACAAGATTTTGAGCCTTAAAAGAGATCCCTCGACTGGTGATAGAGTTACTCTATCAAAATTGTCTTGTAACACTCTCTTGAAGAAATAAGATGAATTTTTTGATTCTAGTTTGAAGCCAAGTGTACATTATTGGAGTTTTAATTTGTAGATGTATGTCCTTTTTCATCATTTGTATATTCTCCAAGTATCTTGCTTTAATTTTTTTGGTTCCTTATAGGTTGTGTGAAGTGTCAGACATTGGTGCATTCTTGAAGTGTCACGAGCTTGTAGTGTTTCATACAGATCTATTTCCTTATGTCCTTCAAATTGTAGAGTTACCCTTCGACCTCCACACAAAATACTTATGCTTACAGCCTTGAAATATGATTAGATTACTCTGTGTCTTGTTTATTTATTAATGTTAATTTAATGTTTGGTTAAAGAGATGAGTGCCTAAATCAGTGAAATAACATGCAATAAATAACCATTGATTTGTTATAGATTTTGACTAGCTTTGACTTTATAAAAATAGTAATAAATATATGCAAATAGAGACTTACCTGGAAAACACTTGATAAAAAAGGTATAAGAAATGACTTAAATACATAATTAAAATCCCACAAAAATTAGTAATGTAATTAAACTGGTTGTGAAATCCTTCAATTACTTAACATTAAGTTAATTCCACATTGGTAAGAAGTTTAAAGCAATACCACTCTTCCTATTAAAATATTGACTATTAATGGAAGCCTATAGAAAAGACAATTATAACTATTAATGTTGACTATTGTGTGGAACAACAAATTTCAGTGGATAGCAAAAAATAAGAGTGGCCTTTGTTTTAGAGATGGCTAAAATTAAGGAGTGAGGGATTAACAATTGATATTAAAAAATCACTTTACAATAAATCAAAAATTATTTGACAAATATATTTAAATTTTATTTTACTATCAAAATTTCATAATTATTTTTTGCAATCATAATATTATTTAATTTTAAAATTTATATAATTTTAAAAGTATTTATTGAAATTAAACACATTTAATTTTATTAAATTGATTGTGAAAACCTTCAATTATTTCAAATGAAAAAAGAAATGATATTTGAAAAATAAATAAATAAATAAATAATAATTTATTATATGATTGAAAAGTCGTTAATTTATTGATAAAATTGTTTGACTCATAATTTTTTTAATTAAAAATCATTTTTTATTAAATATAAAAATATATTATAAAAAATAAAAGTAAGTTTGATTTGTAAATAAATTTAATAAAATAAATACTCTTTAATCTTCAAAATTAAATTAAACATTTAATCAATCCAAAATAAATTTGATAAAATAAACACTCTTAATCATTAATATTAAACCTCAGATTCAATCAACCAAAGACCTTGGCAATCCCCCCAAAAAAAAACGAATAAAAACTCGGTAAAGGACAAAATACGAAGAATATTAAGTAAGAGGCGAAAAGTGGCGTGGAGCGAGGAACGATAAAAACTCCAAACCTATTTAGTCCAATAAAATCCAAAAGACCCTAAATAAAGCTATTGGACTCTTTTTTACGGATTTGTCCCTCCTCCCCAAGTCGCGCTCTAAACATTTAGAAAGTTGCCAGAGTTCAATCCACAGAGCGGCGGCAGAACTCGATAAAATGGGCACGCAGGAAGACCAACAACAACAGCAGCTGAGGAAATTTTTAGTGAGAATTCCTTCTCATCAAGAAGTGATAGACAAATCTCAGCTTCAGACTCAGCCACTTCCTTCACTCTTTCGTCCTTCGTTATCGTCCACCTCCGACCCGCCTGCATCATTCACGGAAGCTTTTTCCTTTGTTAAGAATACTGAATTCTACACGCCACCGCCACGCCCACCGCTATCTTCAAACGATCCACCTGCTACACCTGCAACATCATCCAACTCCTCAGGGTAAGTTTAACTTTTTCACTTAAATTACTTCAGTTTCGGTCAAAATAATTCAGAACAACTTTACGAGACTCCTCAGGCTAAGTTAATATTTTCACTTAAATTACTTGAATTTCCGTCAAAATAATTTAGAGGAACTTTACGGGATTGAGATTTGTTTTCACTCGTCGTTCGTCCTGATGATTCTAAACGTCGTCGTTTTTCAAAACAACGCTGTTTTTATTCAAAATTTATGTCGTACAATGACTATGAACAGTGGAAACGTGAACTGTAAACGGCAATTTTCCCTTCTTAACTATGGCCGAAACCGCGATGTTAAAAAAAACAAAAACAAAAACTCTTTAGAAAATTTTGCCTTTGTGGAAACCTCCAAGCTTTAAAAACTGTCCCTTTTTAAACATGGCAGGTGATGACCCGAAATATTGCTCTTAAAAAAACGAAAGAACTCTCTATGCTGTTTTTATCCAGAAATTTGTCTTTCAATTTCTATGAATTGCAGAAACCTGAAGTGGCTATAAACTCTTCCCTTTTAACTTTGGCAGGGTGGGCAGAAACATGGATGTTTTCTCTAAAAAAACACTTTTTATGCTCTTTTTATCCAATTTTTTCCTATATTTATGAATGAAATGAAACAGTTTTAATTACGTCCACGAGACCAAACAGTCTATGGGACCACTGATTACACTGATTGCTCCAACCGCTTGAAGATTCCCAAGACTCTAGGTATCTTTTAGAAGGCTGCTGCCTTTTGCCCATCTGGGTTAGCATCTCCTCCAACCTTTTTATTCTTTTTTCTTCAAACATATCTACCATGGAGCCAACTCTTAATGTTTCCACATATTTGGCTCGTATGTCCATGTACTGAGGACATTCAAGAATGAAGTGCTCCTCCATTTTGACTGTCCCCATGATGTTAAAAACACAAACCCTCTCACCCCACTGTTCGTTAGGAGTCATCCATCTGCCTGTCTTGCATCAGAGTCTATGAGAGCTAGTTTTCAGTTGAGCAATGAGGATCTTTTCCCTCCATTTAATGTCAGCACCTATATATATATATTTTTATTATGCTCATAAATCGGGTCAAACACTGCAGTTTTTAAAAATTGCTCCTTTTTAACTTTTGTGGGGCAACTACCCTGAAAGTCGAAGTCTAAAAAAGACACTCTACCCATATTATTGATTGATTGGCCACCCATTTAATTGGTATTGGGTGGGATCAAGGAATCGGGATGAAGGAATCTTATAGGGACAGGGCCTGACCTGCAAGTCATGATGCCTGTATGCCCAAGTCCAGTATATAAGGATTCCCAGGTCTAGTCAGACAATCAGACGGATGGCCATAGAATCCTAGGGCTATTTGTAGATTCTCTCTCTCCATAGACAGATATCAGACGGAAGTTCACTATAGACTGGAGGAGAGAAATGTCAGAGATATAACGTTTCCACAGTCCATAACAATCAGTAAAAAAATTTCTGGGTAAAATCTTACTCACTCTCAACTCTCTTTCTATCCAGAAATTTTGGTATTTCAATTACTAACCTGATGGTTGAAACACCAATATTTAAATAAAGTACTCTTGAACGGTTATTTTTATCCATAAATTTCCATCTTTTAAGTAACTCTGGACTGCAGAAACCTGTATTCTTTAATATTTAATCCCTTTTAACCATGGCTGAACTATCCACGTTCTAAAACTTTCTCTTTATGTTGTTTTTATCCACAAATTTCTGTCTTTTAGTAATTATGGGTGGCAGAGACATGAAGTCTTTAAAAATTGCCCCATTTTAATCAAGGTGGGGACAGTGATCCCAAATGTGAATGTTTTAAAAAAAAACAATTTACACTACTTTTACCCAGAAATTTACGTCTTTCAACTATTGTGGACTGTGGAAACCTGAAGAAATTATTTTTTTCTCCTTTTTTAACCATGGCCAAAATGTTTCTGTTTAAATAAAATACTTTTAATATCTGTTTTTATCCTGAAATTTTTGACTCTCAATAATTATGGCCTGTGGAAACCTGAATTCTTAATTCTTTTTCCCCTTTTAATAATGGCCAAAATGTTCATGTTTAATTTTTTTCTCTTCACAGTGGAAACCCAAAGTCTTTAAAGACAATGCTTAATAAGGATGATTGGGTGGATCCCAAGGGTGACAACTGACATATTTCAAGATGTTCACGGGAAAAATACAAACAACGCAAGAATATGAAGGGTTTAATGTGACGGGGAAGTGTACTGAAAGGAGCCAAAAGTAAGCAAATGAATCAGATGTACCAAGGCATGACAAAGACATCCCAATTACATGACTTGTAGCAAAATTAGGTGTCTATATAATGCCCCACTTTGATGTGCATGCATGTACGTGTATCAAAGTAAAACAAAATAAGTGCATACCTGAGAATTACCTAAGAGGGATTGAAGATGAGCTTTGTGTTTCTTGGAAATGAATCTCCCACACTTCAATGTCAATAACTTGAATGTACTTGCAAACAAACAAAAAATGCCTACAAATAGATCAATGTATTGATAAATTGGTACCAATGTAATTGAATGAAATAAGTGAAACTGATACATGAACTAAGGAACGATACATTGGCAATATGCAAACCATGTTGGCACTTCTGAAACTCTGATTTTGAAACCAAGCGTTAGTTGCCCCAATCTGTCTACAGTGAAGCTAAAACTGAAATTTAAACTTCAATGGCTCAATCTCGTGACAAAGAAGTTGAAACTGGTAACTAAAAATTGGTTCCTATGCCATGGGGCAAAATCTATTTCTTGTCCAAAGAAGCAAACATTTGGTACCTGTAACTTGTAACCACATGGAATTTGTAAACGTTGATAGAATAAGCTGTATAAATGCCCCCATTTTTAGGTGAGAGAAGTTTTAAATATCACTTTTCACAAAAGAAAGATTGAATGTACCATGTGTAACATAGATTCTAGATAGTGGGAAAAAATGTTATAATCAATGAAAACACATTTGTAAACACATGCATGGAACCATAGAAAGATGCCATCTTGTAAAGCTCAATATGTAACTTGTAACCCAATACTAATATGCCAAAACTGAAGCATGGCGAGTAAGGGTGTAAATTGGGAGGGGCAAGTGTCAATAGTACCCCTTAAAGAGGGACAAGTGATACGCCCCAATGCAACCACATGCCCCTATATGGACACAATATAGCTATAAATGTCCTCAATATAGTAACCACAATGTACAAAGGGACAAGTGATATGCCCCAATGCAATCACATGCCCAATATGGTAAGATATAGCAATAAATGTCCCCAATATAGTAATTGTAATGTGACTAATATGTATGTGATATGGGCAATGATCAATAGACACATGGGTCCATCATCCCCTCCTCTCCCCCCCAAATGACAAGATATAGGTGATAAGTTTGATAATGAGAGGGACAAGTGAGATGCCCTAGTATAACCGCAAAGAGGGACAAGTGATATGCCCCTAGGAAGGCAAGATATAGCAATGAAACACACAATATTAGTATGCCTCATAGATGCATGGTAGAAACCATGGCAACATAGGCAACAAGTGTATTATACCACAAATAGTAGTGTCAATGATATAGATCATGGCACCAAACATATGATATTACATAGTATATTCAATCAATCTCACCACGCACAATTATGTAATCACATAGAGTAAATGAAACCATCAAACCAAGCCATGTAACCAACAACCAATTGATCACATGGATGTGAATGACCTGAAAACCAAAGGTTCAACGATGGAAAACACAAAACAAGAAATAATAAGCAATACACATGCACAAGCATGCACATGTAAGCGATCGAGCAATCATAGGGCATGCAAGAGAACACACAATGTACCCATGTACCAATCGTATGAAGCTACACAACGTATCCATGTAACTAAGCACACAAGGTATAAACTAGAGCAAGATATGTATAAGCAACTAGATAAAGCTCTATAAAAAAATGGAAAATAGGAATGATAGTACTGTAAATTCATTGCAAAATGCTCCCAGTATAGGCATGTCCCCAATGGAAGAATGTCGTTAGGTGTAAGTATTGTGGAATTGCAAAGTAGTGCACATCTATGATCATATGTAATCTGTATATACTGAATCTAACTCAAAGAATACCATGAAAAGCACATGCGTAACATGCTCATGTAAACCTTGAGCATAGGTAAAAAAGCAATGATATGTAACAACACACTGCAATGTAACCACAAAGACAAATAAATTTTTGGTTTTTATATTTTTACCGTGTTTTTGCATTTTATGTTTTTTAGATAATGGGACCAAGCAAGGAGCAAGCCAAGAGAAGAAAGTAAGAAGAAGCAGGGACAACTCAATCAAGCAAGAAACAAGCCAAGTTGCAAAAGCAAAGGAAAGCAAACAAAGATCAAAGAAGACACAAGCCAAGGGGTGAAAACAAGAAACAACGAGAAGAGGAGGATTCCTACTAACCTACAACTTCCCTAGAAAGTCTTTGTGCAATAGGGTGGAAGGCCTCAATATAAATGTGTTGTCACCATTGGGAAGTCCATGCAGGGTTTTGGAGTGTGAAACAACAATCAAAAGGGGCAAGGGCTAATGCAACAAAACAAGCAACAAAAACCAAGAGGCTAGAGGAAAGGGAGTGCAAACTAAAAGCATGAAAGAAGAAGACAAGAACATAAATGTCAAACCTAGAAGAATCATGAAGTGATGAACAACTCTAGGGAGGAAGCAATGAGAAAGCCAAAAGCCACACATGACACTAGGGGAGAAGGCACATGAAAGGTACAACAAATAGAGGAAAGAAGAAAAAAATCTATGTATAGCAGATTGTTCCATCGAAGTGTATGAGATAGGCTAGCAACACTAACATACAATTCAGTCTAAATGTTCATAATAAGTTGCTTGTTCCTCCTCTGAGGATCACGTGGACCATAAATGTGAGGATTCAAATGTGTCATTAGAGGTATCTGAAATATAAGTATGAGCTCTATGGTATCTTGAATCATCATCAGTAGTAGTATTTGAAATGTTATCATGAGCTTTATGGTAATCTGAATCATCATCACTAGGAGAGTCATTGCGGTGATGTGCCATAAGAGTCGCTTTATCCTCTTGGAAAGAAACAATTTGTTTGGACCATCTAGTGGAAACTACAAAGGGTGCCTTAGCTTAAATACATGCAAAAGGTTGCGATAAGACTACCTTGTGACGTGGATGAGTAGGTATTCTAACTCTAGATGTCTTCACTTGAGGTTGTATGATTTTCCATTTTAAGAAGCACTTTGGGTAACTACTAATTCCTCGTTTTTTTTGTATAGGTGACCATGAGACATGCCTCACCTAGTAAACACTTTGTTATCATGCACAAACTTAAGACATTGATGTAATGTGGATGATATAACTCTCGTTTGATTTAGGCATGGGCATTCAAGTAATAGATCATATGTCCCGTTATTTGACAATACATGAAACATTAAATGAGTCTTAGGACATATGGTGACAAGTAATGTGATACCCTTTAGAGGTGTTTGTGTGAGACCGTCATAAATAACCTTTAAGAACCATGGTTATACGAAGTAAGTCTTGTTGAGTGCACCCTCTGTTGATATGTGAAGTCAACATTTGAATAAGCAAGTGGCGACCAAGCTGACAGGTTGGATGATTAACCCGAGCTTGGATTTCTAGGTAGCGATTCGCATGCGTTGGGCGCGATAGAAAGTTGTTTAATGGTCTCGTCGGAACAAATTTCGTACAGTTTCGTACTACACATTTTTGGGGAGTTAGTACACGCGTTTTGTACTACATGCGGATATGTACTACACGCGGATTTGTACTACACACGAATTGTAGTACACCTGGGTTCGTACTAACTTGGTTTTGTACTATGTATTTTTCCTATATAAGGAACCCATGAATTGTAAAATTATTATTGAGTTGTACTCATTGTACGGATTTCTGAGCTTGTGCATGGTGACTGCCATTATTGTAATTGTGGATTAATTCCTTGATAATAAAATTTTGAAGACCTTTTCTCGTGGTTTTTTACTTGTTGATTTGCCAAGTTTTTCTACGTAATATCTGTGTGTCTTGAATCTATTTTCATTTTACTGTGATTATTTCTCTTTGCATGCTGTTATTTTCCTACAGCTGGTATCAGAGCCTGGTTGTTGTAAAAGAGGGTTCTTGTGAAAAACGAAAATGACAAAAGGCATGGTTACAAGACATGAGGTCCAGAAATTTGACGGTTCCAGTTTCGCTCTATGGAAGCTGAAGGTTCAAGCTTTGTTGGTAAAGGATGGATGCGCCCTAGCTCTAAAAGGGGTAGCATCGAAACCTTCAATTATGAGTCAGGAGGATTGGGATGAAAAGGATGCCCTAGCCAGGGCCACGATCCAGTTATCTTTGGCAGATTCAGTTCTTTTTAATGTTTCAGAGGAGAAAACCGCACAAAGCTTACGGGAAAAACTTGAAAATTTGTATGAGACCAAGTCATTGGCAAACAAGATTCTTTTACGATGACAGTTGTATAATTTGAGGATGCATGATGGTTCCTCAGTCGTAGATCATCTGAATGAGTTTAACACATTGATTAGCAAGATGGCTTCAGTGGAGGTGAAGATTGGAGAAGAAGATAAAGCGGCCATTTTTATCGTGCTCTCTGCCTGATTCTTGGGATCAACTTGTCATGGCACTTAGTAACTCAGCACCACAGGAGAAGCTATCCTTTGACGATGTGGTAGCCACAGCGATTTCTGAAGAATCTAGGCGGAAGACATCCCAGGGATCGTCCAGTGATGTCTTGGTTGCAAGGGGCAGACCTACGGAAAAGGGGAAATCTGAGCCTGGATAGTCCAGATTGAAATCCAAGGGGCGGAAAAGAGTTAAGTGCTAGAACTATGGCAAAACGGGTCATGTTAAAAAGGATTGCTAGGTTAAGGTAAACAAGGAAAATACAGGGCCGCAACCCTCTGAGGCAAATACAACAGAATTCGAAGCACCGTTAGAAGATGGAGAGGTTTTGTCAGCGAATAACAGAGGTCAGTTACAGGATGTATGGCTTATTGACTCAGGAGCCTCATTCCACATGACTCCTCACAGGGACTGGTTTTCTTCTTATCGGTCATGTGATGGAGGTGTGGTATATATGGGAAATGATGATTCGTGCAAGGCTATTGGAGTGAGAGAAGTAAGAATCAAAATGTTTGATGGAGCAGTGAGGACTGTTCAAAATGTAAGACATGTGCCAAGCTTGAAGAAAAATCTTCTGTCGCTTGGAGTATTTGATGAATTGGGTTGCAGGTTCATTGGAGAAAAAGGTAACTTGAAACTAACAAAGGGAGTTTTGGTGGTGTTAAAAGGAGAGCAGACGGGCAGTCTCTACAGGCTGATTGGAAATACCTGTACTGGAGAGGTGGCAATGGCATTTGATGCGAAATTAGAGTCTATGACTACCTGGCATCAGAGGTTAGGCCATATGAGTGAGCGTGGACTCAAGGTACTACTTGATAGGAACCTTCTCCCAGGTGCAAAATCTTTAGATCTTAATTTTTGTGAGCATTGTCTATGTGGTAAACAACATAGGCTGCGTTTCTCTAAAAGCATTACTAAAAGTAAAGAACTCCTTGAGTTAATTCATTCAGATACTTGGCAAGCACCTATAACATCTTTAGGGGGTTCATCATATTTTGTGTCATGTATAGATGATTGTTCCCGCAAGGTGTGGATTTACCTTTTGAAAAAGAAGTCTGAGGTTTTTTCTTGTTTCAAAAAGTTTAAAGTTCTGATAGAAAATCAGAAAAACAAAACTATAAAATGTCTTAGAACAGATAACGGAGGGGAATTTTGTTCAAAGGAATTTAACAACTTTTGTACTGAGCATGGCATAGCAAGGCAGTTGACGGTTCCTAGAATGCCACAACAAAATGGTGTTGCAGAAAGGTTGAACTGTACAATTATGGAGTGTGCTAGATGCATGTTGAGCACTGCTGGATTAGAGCAAAAAGTTTTCTGATTAACAGATTACCTACTACGGCTCTTGATCTTAAAATTATTGAAGAGGTATGGACAGGAAAACCTGTTGATTATTCCTATCGTCGTGTTTTTGGTTCTGAAGTTTTTGTACACATTCCAAAGGAGAAAAGGAGTAAGTTGGACGTAAGGCCCGTGAAGTGTATTTTTCTTGGCTATGTATTAGGAACAGTAGGGTACAAGTTGTGGGATATTGCTGCCCGCAAAGTAGTTATTGGCCGAGATGTTAAATTTAAGGAAGATTCGTTGCAAAGAAGTAAAGAACAGTTAAGTTCTAAAACTGTTCTTGTAGAGGTGGAAACGTATGAAGCTGAAAGGGAGGTGCAAGATGAAAATTTGCCACCTGTAAATGAAAACCAGCATGAGTATATTCAAAATGAAGTAAATGAAGAAGATGAACAGCAACCAGATGAGCCACAAGGTGATACATCACACTTTGTCCGAAGGTCCACAAGAGTTTCAAAACCACCGGAAAGGTACTCTCTTTGTAATTCAATTTTTGCATTAGTCACTGATGGTGGTGAGCCTAGCTCATTTCAGGAGGCATGTGAAGCTGAAGATGCCAGTAAATGGAGAGTTGCCATGGAGGAAGAAATGGAAGCTCTACACAAGAATAAGACGTGGGAGCTTGTACCATTGCCTATGGAGCGAAAGGCTATAGGAAACAAGTGGGTCTTCAAATTAAAAAGGGATATTAATGACAATGTAGAGCGGTATAAAGCTCAGCTGGTGGCCAAAGGGTATGCACAGAAATCTGGTATTGATTTTAATGAAAATTTTTCACCTGTAGTAAGGCTTAGTACTATTAGAGTTATTCTAGCTCTTGTTGCTAGCCTTGATTTAGAATTGGATCAGTTAGATGTTAAAACAACCTTTTTGCATGGTGATCTTTTTGAAGAAATTTATATGAAACAACCGGAAGGTTTTGAGGAGATAGACAAGGAGAATCTTGTTTGCAGGTTGAACAAATCGTTGTATGGTTTAAAACAGGTGCCAAGGTGTTGGTACAAATGGTTTGATTCCTTCATGATGGGCTTGGGATTTACTAGATGTGACATTGATCATTGTGCCTACTTTCAGAGGTATGAAGATGGTAGTTTCATAATCCTACTTTTATATGTTGATATGTTGGTAGCAGGTCCCAACATGCATAGGATCAGTAGGTTAAAAGCTCAGTTAGCTAGGGAGGTTGAAATGAAGGACTTGGGAAGTGCAAACCAGATTCTTGGAATGAGGATACATAGAGATAGAAAGGATAGGAAACTCTAGCTGTCACAACAAACATGTGGAAAAGGTTCTGCAACACTTCAATATGCAGAATGCACAGCCAGTAAGTACCCCATTACCTGTTCATTTAAAACTGTCTTCTGAACAATGCCCTAGTACAGAAGCAAAGAAGACACAAATGTCTCGTGTACCATACTCATCAATAGTTGGAAGTCTTATGTTCGCCATGGTGTGCACCAGACCTAACATTGCACAAGCAGTGGGAGTAGTCAGTCGGTTCATGGCAAATCCTGGTAGTGATCATTGGACAACGGTGAAGTGGATTCTCAAATTTTTAAGAGGCACTTCTGATGTTGCTATTTGTTTCAGTGGGAGTAGTCTTCAGGTAAGTGGTTTTGTGGATGCTGATTTTGGTGGAGATAGAGATAAAAGGAAGTCCACTACAGGTTATGTGTTTACCTTAGTAGGAAGTGCAGTATGTTGGATCTCGAAGCTTCAGACAGTGGTAGCTTTGTCCACTACTGAAGCTGAATATATGGCAGCGACGTAGGCTTGCAAGGAGGGAATTTGGCTTCATAGGTTATTGGGTGAATTGCAAGTCAAGCATGGTAAAATGGTGTTACATTATGACAACCAGAGTGCATTGCACTTAGCATGGAATCCAACATACCATGCCAAAACAAAACACATTAACATTCAGTATCATTTTGTTTGAGATGTGGTGGAAAAAGGATAGATCTCATTGGCCAAAATACACACAGATGTAAATCCAACAGATATGTTGCCGAAACCCATTGGGAGAGAGTTCATTTGGTGCAGAACTTCTCTTGGCTTGCACGTTATGTGATAGGCAGCATGCAGCAAAGGTTTTTTAGGAGGATTAATTCGCAGGAATGAAATGTGACTTCAAGTGGGAGATTGTTGATATGTGAAGCCCACATTTGAATAAGCAACTGGCGACCAAGCTGGTAGGTTGGACGATTAACCTGAGTGTGGATTTGAATTTCGTACAATTCCGTACTACACGTTTTTGGGGAGTTAGTACACGCGTTTTGTACTACATGTGGATATGTACTACATGCGGATTGTAGTACATGTAGATTCGTACTAACGCGGTTTTGTACTATGTATTTTTCCTATATAAGGAACCCATGAATTGTAAAATTATTATTGAGTTGTACTCATTGTACGGATTTCTGAGCTTGTGCGTGGCGACTGCCATTATTGTAATTGTGGATTAATTCTTGGATAATAAAATTCTGAAGACCTTTTCCCGTGGTTTTTTACTTGGTGATTTGCCAAGTTTTTCCATGTAATATCTGTGTAAGTGTCTTGAATCTATTTTCATTTTACTGTGATTATTTCTCTTTGCATGCTGTTATTTTCCTACGCCCTCTACTGGTAAGAAATGACAATGTACATAGGTTTAAGCTAACCATTGTTAGCCATAATGCCATGTGTAGTATGAATAATTGTTGGAGATTAATCTTATTTGGATCTTTTAGCCTAATTTATAAATGCACTTTATCCTAGCCTTATGCCTTTCACCTCTTTTGTCCACTTATTGGATTTGGGAGTTACTTGCACAAGTAACTCCTCCCCCACATGTCACACACTTCCCTCCTCTCTTTAGGAATAAAACATTTGACACACACCAAGGAGGCCTTATAAGGTCATGATGGGATTCTTTTAATTCTCTCATCCTTCCTCTTACTCTATTTAAAGAGTCCTTTCCTACTTTGTTCTACTACTCACACACAACAATCTTGCTCTTGCAATCTTGTGATGCCTCTTTTGACTTGAGGCCATTCTTCTCTCTCTCTCTTGGCTTCTTGTTATTGTACTTGGAGTTCAATTGTTCACAAGGCTTCTAATAGTTTGTAGGGTTTTTCTCCTTTTGATTGTTTCCCCACTTGTCAACTCTCATCTCTTAATCTTGTGGCTCATTTCAGTCTTGAGGTAACATTGTTGCTTTTAGCATTCTTTTCAATGTATTTATTGTTATTTTTTTTTGATCTTGGAAAATAATCTAATATGGTACCAGAGTTACTGATTTTTAACATTGATTCGCGAGTTGTATAGGTCCTTTTTTTGGAGAAAATCTCAATGTTTTTAAAATCCATCTCCATTTTAGCCCTTTTTTGATTGATGACGGCTTTTAACTGGAGTGTAGACTGGTCTGGGACACAATCGGGGGCCCATATCCCCATGTAATTTATTAACCCCCTAAATACCACCTGTATGCCAGTTACTACCATATGTATACCAACTATTACCAACAACAGCCACCACCGGCCTCGAGGATAACCGACGGCCATTAGTAGGCCAAAGAGTACAACCAACGGCCACAACCGGCCTCACATGCCTTTTCAAAGATTTGAACTTGGGCGGGGCTTGAAACAACCAAGCCACTTAACCAACTCACCCACATCTCATTGGCCTCCATTTTTAGCTTTTAACTTGAAGGTGCAAGTTTCTTTTATGGATGTTTTGAGTTGATTTTTTGTTATCTTCAGCAGATTTAAATCTAGTTGACTATATTTTTTAGTCTCCTTTACTCTTATAGATCTATCGCCATTTTCTTCTCCTCATTGGCATTGTTTTTAGCTTAGTTTGCACTTGGTTTTTGTGCCATTCTGCATTTTTTGAGGCTCTTCGTTCCTTTTTGGTCTCTCTTTTTTAGAGCTGTTTCCAACACAATTAATATTGGTTGTTTTTTGCTTCAAAAATCACTTATGTTTAAAAAAAACAAAGAAACACACACACACACTTTGTGAAGCGTCCTTCCTTTGATGTTCTTATACTCTTTGATTTTCTTATCACTTAAACTCTTTGATTTTCTTTGGACTGGTTTTTTTTCAAGCCATCCTTCCTGTTCATTCTCTGCCACCTCTACATTGGCATCTTGAGATTTTGATCTTTTCATTTTCTGGCTTTCTTTTCTCTGTTTTGGTGACCTCTTTTCCTCATTGGCGTCTTTTTTGTCCCATTCCTGGCTTTAATGCGTGCTAGTAAGTATGTTACTGTATTATATTTCTGGCAATTCCCAATGAGTAATGTGTGCTAATGCATTTCGTTCTCTTTATTAAACCTCCCTTCCGGTATTTTTACTTGGTAGTTTCTCAATAAGCTCATAATATTTTTCTGGTCTCGTTCTTGCTACGTGTGGCATTATACCAGTTTTCTAATCAAGTGTTTTCTTATCAATGCGTATTAACTTAATGGCTTGTCCCAATGTAATGCCTTTCTATTCTTTTATAACATGTTTCTATGGCATTATTGTCTATAAAGCCTTTTGAAACTTGTGACTTATATTCTCAGTCAGTGGTGGTGCAATTATTTTATAACGCCTCACTTTCAGTTTTAGGTGGTCATTCATATGCATTGAAATCCTTTCTTACTTACATGTGGTGCCCTTATACTACATATTCACACCTTTGTTTTATTTCCCAAAGTTGTGTTTGCACTTTCCTTATTACTTGGTGTTTTAATCAGCATTCATTTCTTTCATTGACATGTGAAAATTTATGAGTAAATAACAATTTGTAGTAAGATATGTGTACATGCATTTACCTTTTTTTTTACATTCAAATATTAGTCATACTTCATGTTTATATGTGATTTTCTTTCCACTTGTCTTTAGTCAAAGAAACTGTTTTTCTTTCATGAAATTGATGTTTGAATAAGTTTTATTTTAAATTCATGGTAAATCACCTTTTTAATACATAGTGACTTGAGTTCTAAATTAAACCCTGGCAAATCATTTTTTTGGAAAAGGAAATCTTGGATCAAATCCTCATATATATATATTTAACATTACAATTAAAATATGTTTATTTTTGGCCATGCTTAAGTTGATCCAAATTTAAAGCCTTGTATAAGCTTTTTTATTCCTTAGTATATTTTTTTGAGTGCTTTGATCTTTTGCTTAATATGTTACTTCTAGCTTTGTCACATTATTCTAACCATGATTAGCTTAATTGGGCATTTCTCTTCATTGATCCTGTGGTGTTTTATGTTTTTTTGTTATGCCTTTCAAATTAGTCTTTTTAAAGCTTTTAAGAAGTTTACGCAAACTATTTCTCTTAAAAATGATGAAATTCTTGCTCTTCAACATCAATGCAATTTCAAAATGATACTATTACTGCTTTGCGCAAATTTCTTAATGAGAAATTGATGACTATGCAAAACTCTTTTGATGCTTTAAATGAAAAATTTGCGTCTTTCACACATGAAAATTCCTCTCATGACGACCTTAAATGTGCTTCTAATCAAACTCTTGGCAACACTCCTACCAACCCTGGGTTTAAAATCATGTAAAATATGGGTTACTTGGGCGGTGGGTTTGGTAAGTGTGAAATCAGTATTCTTGAACCTCTTTTGCCTAAATCTAATGCAAATTGTAAAAGGCTTGGTTTTAATGTTTCTACTATGGATTTGAAATCGTATTGTTCTTTACACCGAAAGACTTATAATACAACTTTTTTTGATTGTAATGCTTGTACTGCTCATATTTTGGTTAAAAATGCTAAAACTTGTGAGCATTGTGGAAAACACAAGCATTGTATTTTGACTGTTGGAAATTGTATCCATGCAAATCTTGTGGTAAATCCACTCGTGATACTTTGTATTGTTGAAAAACCACTAAAAAATCTCCTAAGGTTAAAATTGTTTGGATACTTAAAGACAATGTATCTTCTAAAGACTTTGATGTGTCTTTGTGTGATCATTCCTCTAATACTTCACGTAAAATATATTTTATAAGTGACGCATCTTCTTTGTCTCCGTTTTGATCAACTCAATCTTTTATACATTCTTTGTTTTTATGTTGCAAAGGAAATATGCTTTGATTGAAGCTTTCAATATTTGACTAACTTCCTTTTCATGTAGGATTTTGCGCTTAGTAATGGAAGTTGTCTTTTGCTCAATTTTCCTTGTTGTACATCTATTTTTATTATATTATATGTATGTAGGTCATATTTTTATGACTTATTGTTTACTTAACTTGAAAGATTGGTGTTAGCTTGTTTGTTTCGCAGGTTTCAGTGAATCATTTCTCCTTCTTGTTGTCCTTTGTTTCATTGGAGATTGACCATCTTGTCCGAAAAGGCTTCTTAGAGATTATTGATGATCTCACCTTCATCCTTGCAACTTTTGGCGACACCTTCTCTTCTTTCTTTTCTCAAAACTATTGTAATTTGTCTTAAAATAAATTTCCGTTAAGGGGGAATATTATGTAATATTAACTCCCTTCGTTGTTTGTAAAAAGGTTTTCTCCACTTTTATAACCCCAAATTAAGTTTAAGGGGGAGTTTTGGAGATTAATATTACTTGGGTCTTTTATGTTAGTTTAGGTTTATCCTAAGTTTTATTAATGTGTGCAATTATCATACTTATAAATACACTTCATCCCGGATTTATAAGGTGTCTCTCATTTTTCTTGTCCACTCGTTGGATTTGAGAGTTATTTGAACAAGTAACTCCTCCCTTTACATGTCACACACTTTCCTCCTTTCTCTTTGGGAATACGACATTAGACACACACCAAGGAGGCTTTGTAAGGTTATGATGGGATTCTTGTCACTTCCTCATCCTTTCTCTTGCTCTATTTAAAGAGCCCTCTCATCTTCTGTTCTATTACTCGCACACAACAATTTTGCTCTTGTAATTTTGTGATCCCTCGTTTGGCTTGAGACGATTTTTTTCCTTCTCTTGGCTTCTTCTTGCTATTGTACTTGGAGTTCAATTGTTTGCAAGACTTCTAAGAGATTGTGGAGTTTTTCTTTGTTTGACGGTTTCCCTATTTGTCAACTCTTGTCTCTCAATCTTGTGGCTTGTTTCATTGTTGAGCTAACATCGTTGCTTTTAGCATTCTTTTCCATGTATTCATTGTTATTTTCTTTCGATCTTGACAAATAATATAATAATAATAGACCACTGTTAAATTTATTTGTTAGAATCTCATGGTCATAGAAAGTAATAGATAGAACTTATTTCCGCGTACTTGTAACCACAGTTACAAAACCATCTACAATATAAGCATTGGAAACTCTTGGTTGTATATGTGTTTCCATGTGAACATTATCTTGTTTTTTTAGTATCATGATTTGTAAGGGGATTGTTAAAGCTTTTAAATGTTGTTTCGGTGGAACAGGTGTTTCATTCAATGTACTATTGTGTCCATCCACTTGAATAATATTGTTATCAATTAGATCTTGTATCATATGTCACAAGGCAAAACATTTTTTGGTGGTATGTCTCGAAGATCTATAGTACTCACAATATGCATTCACGTTATCATGTTTAGGTAAAGGTGGAGATGTGTCCAATTCATGATGTGGAGTTTAAGGTATCATATTGCATTCAAACAATAGTTTAAGCACTTGGTGATGATTCTCAGGTAACCTTGTAAATTTTCTACACTCTTGAAAAAGAAGGAAAAGTCTATCAAGTGGTTGTGATGCTGTGTTTACCACATTTTTGACTTCATTCTTAGCTTGAAAAGTAGGTGCATTATTAACTTTGCCTTGATATTTGGAGCCACTAGTGGTAGGGGCATTAGACCCATATTAAATCCTGTTGGGCTATAAAAGTTTGATCTCATAGTTGCGAATCATATGACAAAAGACTTCAAAAGATGGATAGAGTTGAACATGACTTTTTATCCTACACCCTTAGCCTATAGAGTGTTTTGGGATGTGTGTAGGCCGACCTAATACACACTTAACAATTATATTTTTATTCATTAGTCAGTTGTTACTTTAGGTTGACATAATTAGAATGAAGGGGTGTGACCTTAGCTAGTTATGTTTATAAATAAGAATGAGCAAGGCTCTTAAATCATCATATTGTGAATTATATTCTTATTGTAAGGTTGTGGAGGTTGCCCCTTGGAGTGGCTCAGTATTCTACTCTTCTTCCCTTTATATTGAAATAATTTTATTACAAATAGTATCAAAGCTTCAATTTAAGCAATTTTTTGGATAAAATCCTGATTTTGAAGAATTGGCTATATCTCACAAACTATTGCAATTTTTTTAGGGAGGTTGTGGATTCATTTAAGGAAGCTACAGAGGAATGTTTAGCCTCGTGTGATCTATTTTGCGTGAGTTATTACGATTTTATAGTTATTCATAAAATCGTTCTATAGGCCGCAATTTCAAGAAATTGTTAGATTTCTTTACATTTTTTTAGAGAGCTCAAATTTATTGGGGGTTTGTTCTTTGATGTTTGGAATTAGAGGTTGATCCAAGTTTGAAACCGTTTGGTCAAAGTTGGTCAAATTTTGGTCAAAGTTGGTCAAATTTCGGTCAACGATGAAAATCAAATTCTGCACTATCAAGTCTTTGTATGGCAGGACTGCACACTAGAACCCAAGGCAAGGGTTATGAAACTCCAGGAAAAAATCGTAACAAAGAGGAGATGGAGTTAAAAATGAGAATCGGTGGATATATTGTTCTAGGGTTTTCTTTGACAAATCACAAAGTATAGTGTGCACAACATACAATCACCGATTGGAGGAGCTCGGGAAGAGAATCAAATATTGAATTTGCAATTGAATCCTCAAATTAGCCACAAGTCACTAATGCTTAGCCTAACTAGTGTGGATCTTCGGGCCAAGCCCATGCCAACCCAAATGCAACACAACCATTGGCTTTAGTTGGTTCCCATTCGAGGCTGCGTAACGTGATGCCAAAGGTGGAAATACATAAATGGAGAACTTTTTTGATGTACATCAGATTGCATGTGGATAGAAGGTGGTAATGGCATCTTTATATTTGGAGTCCAAGCAATCAATTCATTTGGTCTTTATGGCTTTGTGATCAAAAGAAGAAGAGTGTTAGTGTCAACTAGTTAGCATTTACCAATGAATTACAATTGCACTATCGCAATAATGTGACAGAAAATTACTTTACCTAGTTAGTAAAACTGCGCCAAATAGGATCTATCATGGATTATACTCAACAATTTTTAGAATCTATCCTTGCGAGGGGAGACAATCAAAATTGAAAATTTGAATGACTTGTTTCTTGGTAGGCTCAAGGATCACATCCAACACGAGGTTCACATGTTTAATCCGAGTTCTGTATCTGAGGCTATTGTCATGGCACACAGATCAGAGGAGATGGAACTAGTCACCAAAAGGCATCCGTTCTCAAGTATAAGAGATAGGAGCACTCCAACAAAGTCATTTCCTCAGCTTATCGGACTGTCTCGAAAAATTGAAAAGAAGTGGTCAAAAGGTTTATGTTTTAACTGTGATAGCAAGTATTGTCAAGGACATAAGTGTGGGGAAAAGAAATTGTTCTACATTAAAGTTGCCAATGAAGAAAGCAATGAGGAAGACGTAGCATTGGAGGTTGATGAAGAGCCAAGGTATGAATCAAAAGATATTCAACCGACTATTTCTTGCCATGCACTTTCAGGTATTAACATTACGCAAACCTCCAAGGTAGTGTAGTTTTTGAAAACACAGAAGGTGATATTGTTGATTGATTTGGGTAGTTCTCACAAATTCATCAATAATAAATTAGTTGTATGCTTGAATTGTTTTGTTTATCCAGCTCCAAAGTATCAATTCATGATTGTAGATGGTGGCATAGTGAATTGTTCCAGGAAATTCCATAATATTATGCTATCCATGGGAGAATATCGACTGGATAGTCCCATGTTTGCCATTCCTATGGGGGGAACTGACATTGTTTTGGGAGTCCAAAGGCTAACTACTTTGGGAATGGTTGAGATGAATTTCCAAGAGCTATTCATGCGTTTCCATTGGGGCACGAAATTTGAACTGCGTGGGTTATGGGCAACATCCCCACAATTGGTGAGTTCTCATTAGATGGAGAAGATTCTAAAAAAGGAGTGGATGGGTTTGTGGCTCAATTGTTCTCAATAGAGGCACAACCACCAAAGGGGTCTACATTGCCAAATCTATAGGCTATTGTGGAGGAGCACACAGTCGTTTTCGAAGATATGTTGAAAGAACTTCCTCCCAAAAGGGATCATAATCACTCCATTTGACTATTGTTAAGGTGCCAACCATGCAACATCAGGCCTTTTAGGTACTCATATGTCCAAAAGAGTGAGATTAAGAAAATACAAGAGATGCTAGCAGTAGGCATTGTTCATCATAGTTAGAGTGCTTATTCCTCTGTAGTGGTGATGGTGCGTAAGAAGGATGACACTTGGTGCATGTGTCATGACTATAGGAAACTCAACAAGTACTCCATCAAAAATATGTTCCCTATTCCTATAATTGATGATTTGCTAGATGAATTACATGGTGCTGTTTATTTTACAAAACTCAATCTTCATTCTAGGTATCATCAAATTAGAATCAGAGATGAGGTTATTCATAAGAGAAGCATGAGGGCCATTATGAATCTCTACTAATGCTTTTTTGCCTCACTAATGCACCATCTACATTTCAGAGCTTGATGAACTTTGTGGCTAGGAATTTGTCTTGGTGTTTTTTGATGACATTTTAATATACATCAAAACATGGGAGGAACATTTGCATTATGTGAATAACGTTTTGGATATTCTTGAACAACACCAACTGTATGCCAAGCCTTTCAAATGCACTTTTGGAGTCAAGGAGGTTTTGTATTTGAGTCACATTGTTTAACATGAAGGCGTAAAGGTGGATTCTCACAAGATCAAGGCTATGGTAGGATGTAAAGTGCCTGAAACACTCAAAAACCTTCAAGGCTTCTTGAGGCTCACTAGTTACTATTGTTGTTTTGTAAAAAAATATGGCATCATAACAACACCATTCACAACCTTATTGAAGGACTCCTTCCATTGGAATTAGGCAACCACCCAGGTATTTGAGAAGCTTAATGAGTCCATATGTACCACCCCATTTCTAGCTAGTCTACATTTCTCCAAAACATTCATTGTGGAATGTGATGCCTTGTGGTATGGCATGAGAGTGGTACTCATGCAAGACAAGGAAATAATGGCCTTCCTTCACGTAGTAAAACAATGGTGACTATATTTGATGGGAAGACACGTTAAAGTGAAGATAGATCATGATAGTCTAAGATACTTATTGGGACAGAGGTTGTCATTAGAATAACAACAAAAATGGGTCACTAAGATGTTGGGATATGACTTTGAGATTGTGTATAAGAAAGGAAAAGAAAATGTCGTGGCAGATGCATTATCTAGGAAGGACGAGTCTACAAAGGCAATATTGTGAGCCATGTCCATATTACAGGTAGACTAAGTGGATGAAACAAGATCAGATTGGGAGAAAGATGTAATTACACTAGATCTTATTTAAAACCTTCAACAACATTTGGGCATGTCAGATAAATTTGTGTGTAAAGGGGATGCTCAATGGTACAAGGATAGGTTGTACCTATGCAAAAACTCAACCCTTAGGCATAAGGTGCTTTCAAAACTACACGCTTGTCCAATAGGTGGGCATTCGGGCTTCTTGAAAACTTATCATAGAGTCATGTAGGATTTCCTTTGGGAAGGACTAAAAGGGGAAGTTAAATTTTTTATGGTTGAATGTATGGCATGCCATCAAAACAAAGATGGTATAATAAATTCATCAGGGCTTTTGCAACCTCTATTGATTCCTAGCAAGAGGTGGGAGGAGGTTTCAATGGATTTCATCATAGGGTTGCCAAAATCTGAGAGGAAAAATGTCATCATGGTTGTTGTGGATAGACTCACCAAATATGCCCATTTTTTTGCACATTATCACATTCGTTTGTAGCAATTACACTAGCAACAATACTTATGGATACGGTTCAGATGTTTCATGGTACCCCAAAGATTATAGTAAGTGATCAGAATCCTATATGTACCCCAAAGATTATAGTAAGTGATCGGAATCCTATATATACCAGTAATTTTTGGATTGATTTATTCTCATGAGTAGGTACCCAGTTGCTCTTAGCTTGTCTTAACATCTCCAGTCTTATGGTCAAACTGAGGTGGTCAACAAGTGCATGGAGGGTTATCTTTGATGTTTTGCTTTGGATTAACAAGAGAGATGGGTTCAATGACTGACACTAGCAAAATGGTGGTATAACATTTCTTTGCATTCTTCATCCAAAATGTCTCTTTTTGTGGCATTGTATGGGTACCATCCACCATCCATCGCCTTATCTTTGAGGGTCCAACCAAAGGTTCGAGTAGTTGAAGAACACATTCAACATTGACAGGAGGTGCTCTAGTCTCGGAGAGAACTTGACAATGGTGTAAAACTGCATGAAGTAGCAAGCTAACCAACACTGCAATGAAAGACATTTTGAAGGAGATTGGGTTTTTGTGCATTTACAGCCATATAAGCAAATGTCCTTGAAATAGTAGAAGGATAACAAGCTTTCACCTTAAGTATTATGGCCCTCATGCAATCCAGAGTTCCCTCACTTAGTAAAAATACATTTGGTCTTCCATGTTTCATGCTTGAAGAAGGTCATTGGACAGCGAGTTTCAGCCCAAATAGAGTTACCAGAGTTTGACGAGGAGGGAGGAATCATCTTGGAACTTGAGGGAATGCTTGAGACACACACTAAGTGGTTACGGGCAAGGTAGATTATAGAGTATTTGATCAAGTGAAAGAGTCTGCTCAGTGAGGATGTGAAATGGGAGGCTGAAGCATTCCTACAAAAGCATCTAGGGATAGTCAACATTGAAAACAACGTTGGTTTGAAAGGGAGGAGCATGCTATGCCCTTAGCCTATAGTGTGGTTTGGGATATGTGTGGGCCGACCTATGACACACTTAACATTTATAGTTTTATTCATTAGTTAGTCGTTACTTTAGGCCGACATAATTAGGTTGAAGGGGGGTGACCCTAGCTAGTTATGTTTATAAATAAGGATGAGCAAAGCTCTCCCAAATTATTATATTGTGAATTATATTATTGTTGTAAGGTTGTGGACGTTGACCCCTCAAAGTGGCTCAGTTATATATTTCTCTTCTTCCATTTATATTGAAGTAATTTCATTACATTGTCTTTGATAGGTTGTGGTAAACTATTGGAGAAAATGCTTTTTAACTCTAGTTGGTGAGACATCTTCGTGACCACAATTGTTGAATTTAAGAACATACTCACTAACAGGCTCATTAGGTCCTTGTGCAAGTTGTGAAAACGTGACCTTTTGGCAAATGATGATTAAAAAATGAGCTAATAAACTATCATGAAAATAATTGAAATAATGCACGAAGTCTGATGGTAGGTTGTAAAGCCAATCCAAGGCGTAGTCCTCGAGACTTCTAGGGAAGAGCTCAGTCAACAATAGATTATTTTTCATAAAGTCAAAAGACGAAGTGTAAAAAGCTCTAATATGTTGTTAAGGATCATCCTTGCCATTGGATACTTCAACTTGAGACACAATTAAATTGGTAGGCAAAGAGTAGATAAGGACCTCATGAGCCAACAAGTTGTGTAATATCTCATGAGAAGTAACTATGCGACTAGGTCTTTGAGATCCTTGAGAAAGATGTTGAATTTGTATTTGCGTATCTTGAAGATCTTGTTGAATCAATGTATTTTGAGATGTAGTAACATATGTAGAATCCAAAGTAGGATTAACACATGTAGGAATAGATGATTTAGTGTTTCACCAAGACCATTACCAAAAGAAGTAGCTTGAGAAGCGAGTTGAGAAGGTCTAGAAACAATAGGAGGCACAAAAGAAGCAGTAGGCTGTGAAGGAATAGTCATAGTAACTTGAGTAGAAGTAGTAGATGTAGGCACAAAAGCAGGAGCAATAAGAGCACTAGCCTCTTGACCTAATGTAAAAGGAGAACCTCTTGTAGGTGAAATAAAAATATTCAAAGATTCATTTGTAACACATTCATTTTCAGGTGTAGATACCTTAGCCAAATTCATCTTCTTTTGTTCATCTCTAACAACATAAATCATGGCATCATTTTTTTTAGGAACTTACGAAAGATGCTTCTCAAAACATGCGAAGTTAGTTTTATCAATAGTAGTAAGTTTCAAAATATAATCATCATTAGAAGCATTGGTATTACAAGTATTATTATCATAGTTACCAAGTTCGGAAATCTGGATCTGTTTGAGAAGGCAACAAAATCCAAAAAGCCTGAACTTTGGAAAAAGTTCGGAAAAATCCAGAATATATAGCATAGTTTTATAAATATGCAAAGTTGACAATTAAAATGTAAAACATTAATAAAATAATATAAAATGTTAATATTATATAATATCTATGGTTTTTGGACAATTTTGCAACAAAAAAATAAAAAATAAAAAATAACTAAATTTTTGAAAATAAAAGGTCCAACTTGGACGAACTTCTTTAGGCAAGTGAAAAAATCCGGATCCAACCGGATTTGCTAACTACGATTATCATGTTTAACATGTGCATTTTCATCATTCAAATCACGTGTTTCATCACCAGGAATATAATGAGGAGGAATATCATCAATGTTAACCATTTTCTTTTTCAAACAAGCATGAGTACCAAGCAAAGGGATTTGAACAAAATCAATATTTGCACCACTCAATATTTGCCTAATAGGTATTGTAGATTTAGCTTTCTTAATTGGCATAAGATGTAAACATACAAAACATGAAAGAAGCTAGGGCTAATGACATTGTAATAATAAAACACAAGTTTAGATAAATCAGATTTGAAACAACCACAACAACAAACCCTAGAGGGAAAGAGAGCATGAAACCTTGAGGTTGACATGTTTGAAAATGGAGGGGTTCACCAAAATGTTTTACGAAAGGGGCTCACAAAGTGTTCAAAACACTACACCAATTAAATAAAACAATGGCACAAAGGAGATCCAAATAAATATGATAAATATAGTAAATTGGACTTGCTTGTGTGTTGACAGGAAATGGAGAAATTGATCTAGGTACCTTGAAATGGTAAAGAGAGATATGTACCTGAATATGGCTTACTTGAGTTTTGATAATGACTAAGATTTGGAAAACTGATTTTGGAATAGTGTAGAAGATCATCGAGAAAGCAGATTGTGTTTTTTGATGATGACCAATTTCATACAAGCTTCGAAAGTGGTAGTGACAAGATTTGGGCATCGAAAGTGATAGTCTAGGTTGAAGGTCCAGGATTGGCTATGCAGATCCATGGGGTTTGAATTTTTCTAGAATTTGATGGGCAGAATAGATATGCGCAATTATCTAAATCTCTTCTCCTTTGATGTAACCCTAGTTTGGCCTTAACACCTAGCAACACATCCAAGACAAAGGAACATGTGAAAATTAAATTGGCTCGGGCTCCTTTGAGGGTTGTAGCTATGTATTAGTGTTAAATCAGGGCTCAATGCAGTTCTCATGCATGTAAGTTACCCAACTCAATTGAGAGAAGATTCCACCTTCTCTCCCTAAGATAATCAATAATTCTATATGCTGCTTAATTCAACTTGCTTTTGATACAAGTATGCAGCCACAAGACTTAAATACATGATGAGGGCAGAATATGAACAACGTGTAGGCTCCTTGACAAGTGTATGATAAATAGACTCAATGTGTGTCTTAATAACTTGGAAGAGAGGAGAAGATAAATGGCTTAGGGTACATGTGTATATATAGGCTCATTTGAATTCAAATTGGGATACATTCATGCATAGGCCGACCATGGAAAAAAGTGAAAGAAGACAATCAAGGCATGAGAAATCAGCACATGGTGGCACAATGGATTCACAAGGCACATGACCATTTTTGGACTGGCTTTGAAAGTGGTCAGGCCACTTTTAGGATGACTATAAAAATGGTCAACTGAGAAAAATACCATGAAACAAGATCAAGCTGAACTGAAGGATGATTGGGTGGATCCAAAGGTAGACAACTAACAGATCTGAAGGCGTTCATGGGAAAAATGCAGATTGGGCAAGACTACTAAGGGTTCAATGTGACAAGAAAGTGTACTGAAAGGGGCCAAAAGTAAGAAAATGAACCAAATGTACCAAGGCATGACAAAGATGCGTCAATCACGTGACTTGTACCAAAATTAGGTGTCTACCCTATGGACTGCAGAAACCTGGTGTCTTCGACAATTGTGCCATTTTACATAGAAATTTATGTCTTTCGAAAACCATGGATTGCAAAAACCTGAAGTCTTTAAAATTGTCCCATTTTAACTAGGGCGGGGTTGGCCTCTCACATAAAGTTTCAAAATCGAACCTACGACCTCTCTTTTCGTAGTTGACAGTCTTACTGACTCACCTGGGCACACACGTTTGTGAGCTTTGGACAGGCGATAATTTTATTTTGACTTAAGTCGAAATTAGAATGTGCTGGCTGTTTAAGTTCTTCCCGGTGTTGGTGACCCAAAATAGCAATGTCATAAAAAGATACTCTTTACACTATTTTTATCCAGTAATTTCTGTCTTTCAGGAAGTATTGACTGCGGAAATCTGAAGTATTTAAAAATTGTTCCCTTATAAGCATGTTTTTTATCAAGAAATTATGTCTTTCAATAAGTATGGATTATGGAAATCTAAAGCCTTTAAAACTAGTCCCCTTCTAATGATGGTGGGGGCTTATCTTTAGCTTAGATACTGCTGCCAGGGGCAGCTAGGATTGAATGTTATTTAATATTACATGTTAACATGTCTTTTGAAGATTTGAACCTGAGACTTTGCTATGAAGGCTCCATTGATTCATAGCTTCTGCTAATTCCAATTTATTATAGCGTAGAATTAGGTGGCTTTTTTGTTTTCTTAATAAAATTAAGGTTTATTTCAGCTCCTATCCTATTAATTGGAGCAAATGTAGCAAATTTAGAAAAGATACCTGGAAATTGAGCTTTGAAAATGTCAAGGTGGTTTTGATTTGCTGAAATTTTTGGTCTGAGCAGGAATGTTGCACAGGGTCCAGTCTCTCAAGGACGGAATGGAATTCTGGTGAGCCGCAGGCAGGTATGTAGAGAAGACAATAGCGGTTGGATAAATTTAGCTGTGGTTTTATTCTATGAGGTATACAACAATTGTGTCATGTTTGAAGTTTTGATTGTGGTATGTGTAAAAACCTGATTTGTCAGGATCAAACACAGCAAACAAGGAGAAAGTGTATGGGTTTTAGAAAACTTGTTTTTTATTTCAAGCATGGTAGCATTACACTGACACAGAAAAATAGGGCAATTTAACAAAACTAGGAATTCTAAACAAACGAGCAATAATATATATTTTCTTTTTGGGTCAATAACTTGTGTTTTGTTCATGCATATGCCTGTTTTATTTAATAATTTGTGTTTTCTTCTATTGAATGCCATTTTTATTAAAACCCGGGTTCGAATGGCATGCTGAATGGTGTGTCTAAATGACACAGGAAACAACTTGGGTGTGTTTAAATTGTGTTTTAATCCATTTTCTGCTGCAATGATTCCATGCCAAAACAACAATAGACATTTATTATTATATTTTCGATTTGATAAATTCCACATTTTTGAGATAACCTCTGAAGAGTATCTCTTCTATCAAACTTATCTGGGATTCATACCTAGCCTTGTCCATTGTGGTACGCCACACCCAACTAGTTGGGTGCGGTATTTTGCCCAATTTTAACACTTTATCATGTCTCCAGGGACTTGAACCTGGTGCTCAATTATGAAAGCCCCAAAACTTTAACCATTTGAGCTCATCATATTCGAGAAAAATATACAGCTATAATGTCATAATGAATTAAAAAAAAACTCAGAACTGGAAGAGAATGATTTCTGCAATTATATAAGTAACCAACGGAACAATCCCATGTAGGGAATTTCAGCTCCACTATATTTGTCTCTTAATTCAGGATAAGTGAGATTTGAAGTCAGCACAACTACTGTTTAGCAGGGAGATTTCCAGCAGATGCTGTAGGGGGAGTACTGAAAGTTTGCGGCACCCGATTAAGAGATTTTATTGCCAAGTCGCCACCTGTATGCAGTTGATTTTTTTTCTGAAAGCTTCTGGCTAAAATATTTAGTGCCAATTTTGGAGGGATATCCCTGATATATAATTATATGGCATCATCTTATTGCAAATTACTCCTAAATAGCCTGCTGAGTCCTTTTACTGCACACCAGTTTACAAGACCTGAGTTGCAAGCAGGGAGAATCAGAAACCCCTCGACGCTGATACAAAACAGATTCACAGTGCCTATAATGAGAGTGATAAGGCTGGGGCTCCCTAGTAGCAATATGTAGAGAAAATCACCATGTCGTCCACTTGTCCCCATCCATGTGTCAATCAGTAGTATACAAAGGGCGCTTAATGCCTCTAATGCCCAAAGTAGGCTAAAAGGATGAGTTAATCATGGTCGTTTTCCGAGGGGTCTCATGTAAATTCCTATTCCTAAAACTCAAAAGTAACAGCCCCTTCATGAAAATACCCTGACCAGAGGTGTTGGCCTATTCCATTGTATCCTAAACAAAACAAAAGTTTTAAGAATATATATCCCTCTAATGAGCCCTGTTTGTTTGGATGCCACTCATTTGAGAATTTTTTTGATCCTTATTTGCATGGCAGTGGTACGGCTTTTGCAGGCAACATCAAGAAAGGTAATCAGCCTCCACTTGGTGATCACATCAGGATGCCCTTTCTTGGGCATAAACTTGATATTACTTCTATTGTGGATTCTTAGGAATAATTTCGTTAGGGCTTCATTGTATACCTTCAGGAGGACAGGGCCTATAAAGTCCCCTGTTGCTTTGTAGAAATCATAGAGTAGGTCATCGGTGAGTAAGTACCAAGGGTCATTTTATCAATCATATTAGGCAAAGCCATTCTAAACTCATTAAGAGGGTTTGAGATCACATGCCTCTTTTCCTCCTGCCATATAATCCATCCTTAATTTTCTAGAGAAAAGGCACTAGATGCCACATAACTCTAATGCTATCTATTAAATTTTCACTCTTAAGATGAAACAATCAAGCTTGAAGTTAGCTCCTTGTTGCATTGGAGCATTTTCACCCCAGGAGATTGTGATGTGCTTGGGGTTATTGTTAGAGAATAATCCAACAGCTGATGGGAAGCCCTTTGCAGAGTGGAATATAAGTTTATCTAGTGATAAACGGTTACAGTCTTTTTAAAATTCTATAGTGCTTCTGTCTAAAATGAACCAGATAAACTAGAGCTTAACTGATTAATATCTTTTGTCAAAATTGGGGTAAACAAAACAAATTTTTGCTCAAGGTTCACCAAGCAACTCTTTTAGATTCATACCAGTGATTGGGGGCGCCACCACATTTTTCTTTAGGATTGTCAACTATAACAATGTCACCAAAAAAATGCCAGGAACATTTAGGGAGACTATCACAAACGCAATTACAGAACAGATTTTTTCCTGGGAGAAATTAGGAGCAGACATAATGATGCCAAGAGCTTGGTTGTTAATGTAGGCGGTAATCTATTTAGCTGTGGCTTATGGATAAGAACCCCACTGGAAAGCAATATTCTTAAGACTGGAGGACAGAGAAAAAATAAGATCCCCCTCTTCCTTCAGTATGATTTTAACTAACAAAAGAACATTCAGGCCAAAGACGATTTAAGGCAGACTTTGATTTGAATCCATCACAATTTTCACCAGGCATTTCAATCATTGATTAAATTCCTCTCTCTCATTGATGTTAGCCCAAGGATTAGTGAGTTCTTGACCTGCCAACCCAAGAACTTCATCATTGGGAACTATCCTCAAGATTAACCATCTTCCTATCCTCATGGTATAATCTCCTAACACTCCAGACCAGTTGTGGGGTTGTTTTTCCCTATAAAATTATCAAGGGTTCCATCTACTGTCCATTTCAGCTTGAAAATATCCATAGGAGTGCTTAAAGTAAATTCAAAGCATCTTATTAAGACAACGACTCAGTTAAGATGGACATTTTACAGGTGCATTTTCTTTGCCTTGGGGGAATTGACCAAGTTAACTCCTTGGGCAATAGGGCAGAATTTTTCATACCACCTTTTCTCTTGTTGGGAGCAGGCGACGTGCCCTTTTGAGCTAGCTTAATAGCTTGGGACTTGCTAGTGGTGACAAAGGAAGATCTTTTTGCTTGTTTTTTAAAATCTTGCTATTCCCACCATAAATCTTTTCCCTTTGACATTTTCTGCCCCTGATCTGCTGTATATCTACTTAACATGTATTTCTCTTTTCAAGGGATAACAATATCTACTTTTATAATCCCTCTCATGACACATTAGCAAACATTCAGGATATTTGGGTATGGTAAGTACCTTTAGTTCAAGAATTCATCTCCATAGTCGATGACTATTTCTTCTGGGTATTTCAACTTTAATGCAGGTCCTTACCCATGGCCTGGCAAAGTAAGGTCAATCAACCCTTGAGCAGATAAATATTCCAAGATTGGTAGTAATTTGTGGTATAATTTTCAAAACTATATTGGCATATTGGAAAATTTGCCCTAATCCAAGTATTTAAAAGACAAAGTGTGATCGATTGAGAAGTTAGGCTTCTAAGTCTGGCAAACATCCAAGCTATTTCTGCTAAACCTAAGCTCACATCTCAGGTTCTGGTTTGCAGATGGGGCAGAATTAGAAACAAGAGAGAAGCTTCCTTTTGACAAATTTCAGGTGGCAGAAGCTCTCTATCAGTAAACATCTCAATTGTCATGCACCCATTGCTCGAGGATAATATCAATGTGAGCATGCATAAAAATATGCAACTAAGGTATGATTTCTGATATCCTGTACAATTTGTTCAACAGTGAAACAAAGAATTTCACCAAGCTCGGGAGTCTTACCCCGTTGGCAGAAAATTCTGGGCCCTTTTCTTGGTGGTGCCATGAGTGTGCGCCAAATCAATTTCAGGAATAACAGTATTAACTATGTTTTCTGCCATATTAAAGAGAAACAAGCACTTCTATGCACCCTGAAGGACTGCCTATTGAGCTTCCTTAGCTGATAAAGCATGTGGGGTACTATGGATATCTAAATTCTGACTGTTGGATCAAAGTATAGGTCATTAATTCAGGCATGCAAGCGTTTAAGGCTTAAGATCACATTCCCGCCCCCGTTTCAAAGACTGAAATTTTTAAAAGGTTCAGACATTTTCTTTTCTTTATGAAATAGACAAGTGGCTTTCTTGACCAGGGATTGATATATGTTATGTAATACCTTGAACAACTGTGCAATAGGAATTAGTTGGGTCCATATTTGCCTGTTTGCAAAAGGTCCAATATGCTTGTAGTGCATCTGTCACCCTGGTTGTGGAAAATTTGTTCAGTATAGTTTCCATAAATACAACCTTGGAAAGATTTCAGGGCTCCATTGTCATCTAAGTTGAATCAAGAACAAGTTCTGATCATTGCATCTGTTTCATGCTCTCATGGGAAAACGAACCAAGACTTTGAAGCTATAATTGACTTTGTTTAGTTCAATACAACTACATTAGCTTTTGTTGCATCCTTTGATGAGTCTACAATCTTTCCTATTGAATTAGACCTTGAAATCTTCATCAGATATCTTACTTACAGATAGCAAATTCTTTGTAAGACCTGGTTCTTTTAAGTCATCATCTACGGTTTCCTCAGCTCCACTATGCAGGAAATTGTGCACAACAACTTTCCATTTTACATAATGAGCAGTGTCTTCCTCCAGAAAAAGCTATATAAATGCAGCTGATTTTTCATACGTAAAAAATAAAAAATTCACTGTGTGGTATCGTGACTTGGCACACACCAAATTCAAACTGAGTATTATTATAGTGGTCGATACAGGCAATGTGGTAACAAATAGCTTTTTAATATTATCAGCCGACTTCTTTTACATTCATGTATATGAGGATTGCTTACAGCAATTATAGCTCTTGCCTTTCTTCTTATGTGAAATTTTTGATTTTGATACTATGACTTGCCTGGGAAATTTTGAGCCATGAATGGTTAACACTTTTCTCAGATATTGTGCATCTAGCCAAGAAAATAAAATTATCTTGTTCCTTGAGTTTCTTGAGTATACATGCCTTGTTTCTTTTTGTAGTAATCGAGGCACTATACACAGGAGATATTTGGTCTGACTTCCAAGAGACACTGTCAGTGTTAAAATAAAAGTGACACTGATCAATTAATGTAGGCTACATGCGGACCTACAACATCCCTTGGAATTAGGGTTTGAATCATGTATTTCCATGTGTGATTCGTGAACACAGAAGAAACATAAATATTGATAAGAATATCTGTTAGCCGCCAAAGTGAAACTGAGGATTATTACAGTGGTCAATACAACAAATGGAGTAACAAATAGCTTTTTAGTAATTTACTATTATTAACTTACTTCTCTTGTTCTTTTGCTTTTGTCGTTAGCCAACTTCTTTTACTTTGATGTATATGAGGATTTCTTATAGCTATAACGGCTCTTACCTCTTTTCTTACTTGAATAATTCTGATTTTGATGCTATGACTTGCCTGGGAAATTTTGAGCCATGAATTGTTAACTTCCTCAAGGATTGTGCATCTAGCCAAGGAAATAAAACTGTCTTGGTACTTGAGTCTATTGAGTGTGCATGCTTGTTTCTTCTTGTAGTAATTGAGGCACTATACACGAGATATTTGGTTTGACTTCCAAGAACTGTCACTGTAAACAGAAAAGAGATGCTGATCAATTAATGTAGGCTACATGCTGACCTTCAACACCCCTTTCCATTAGGATTTGAATGCATGTATTGCCATGCACGAACATGGCAGAAAATGTAAATACTGACAAGAATTTCTGTTAATCACCAGAGTGAACTGCTTCTAGGAAATCTGAAGAGAACATTAAATTTGATTCAAATATGTAGTTATACGTCTCACATAAATAAGCATGACTAACTTTCGTCATTGAAGTGAAACAAGCTTTCAACGTAAAAGTGGGTGATCAAGTTCATTTCCACCTATGCTTGATTAATCATTAAGTTTCTGAATTCTCAACCGATTTCAGGCACCACCTGATACATATTAATTCAGCATCCTTTGGTACGGATAGGAACTTTAATTGTATCTTTTTAGTTGATAAATGAAACTAATATTTACATAAGTTAGAAATGTCGATTCTTGGCAGTAGAGTGGGATCACCTTTTCTTATTCTAGTTTTGATTTAATGCATTCGTTGTTGGGTGCAGCAAGGCAATCCAATTCTTAAGCATATTAGGAACGTTCGGTGGACATTTGCAGATATTGTACCAGATTATTTGCTTGGTCAAAATACATGTGCTTTGTACATAAGGTTCCATTTCTGTCCTTTCTGTGGGTTTGGACTTTTCTATGTGCATGATAGATGGGTTACACATTAAGTTTTTGTGATTGCATATACTCTTTTGATGGTGCTGAAAATTGCAATAGCCGGAATGAGTAATCTTTAGAATTAATGATTTTAATGAATTATGTAACTAACTTTATTTTGAAAAAGGCTTGATGAATGTTACGATCCACTTTTATTTCTTAAAATGTGTGCTAAGGAGTGAGTGTATTTTACTTTTCCAGGATCGCTTTGATAACCTAGGATGCCATCTCTTGTTGGCATATTTATTCTGCTTAATGAATACTTCTGCTATTGCTGTATATGTTTTCTTGAGCATTCAGAATTAGCCTGTTGATTTTGGGGCTAATTTTCCTTTTCTGTCATGGGTGTTTGGTCTGTTTCATTTTATTTAGAAATGACTTGTGAGCAAAAACAGTGCTTTTTTTCTTCCATCACGTTTTTTTTCCTCTTAAAATGATTTTAAAGTTGAATTTAGATTTGCCTTGGTTGCTACCTCTTCTGATTGTGGATTTTATACATAAAACCCCCAAAATTGTGACTATAGTAAAGAAGTAGACACTATTCTAAATTGTGACTGGATGTTATCAGATTGCATGTGTGTGTATGTGGTGTCATTTATTATTGTAGGTTTAATTTCATTATAGTGTTTACATTCCTTTGTAAATTCTCTTTTGCTGCTTTGTTAAGTTGGAGATACTATAGGAGCTCCTTTTGCTGTTATTTTTGTTGGTTGCACTTTGTACTTTGAATCCCCATTGACCTATGTTGGTCATTTTTTTGACATATTGCTTTTTAGCTCATATTTCTCTATTTGCCACACACAGAATGGAATTAAATGGGACTGTTCTTATGTTTATTTGGCTTACAATTGTTGATCACTTATTATGCCAATTAAATAGAGATGATGTAGAAATTGAGGTAAAATATAGACATTGATGCCATCAAGGATAGGGGGTTAAATTAATGACAATCTTGTCCTTGCTGCAAGTAACCAACTCCACCAAAAATCACGCTAAATCTGATCTTGCAGACAAACTGAGATTGTATCATAAGTCAAAATGAAACAAAACACAATTGATCATGAGTTAACATCCCTCTATGATGTTCTCCGAGCATCAAAGATAAAAACAAGATACAAACAACATGGGCTATCAGTTTTATTTAATATTTCAGCAAAAACAGCATACATTGTAATATCCCTTTTAGGGCTGAAATTAGATCAAAGTGGTTTCCCAACAAACCCTAACAACAAAACATAAACCCTAACATCACGTGCAAATTTTGATTTAAATATATCAAATCCTAGCCAAACAAATATGAATTTCTGATTACTAATACTCCAAACCCTAGCCGAAATTTAGAATGCTGGAAATGAATAATTAGGGCATAAATATCAATAAATTCCCTGACAAGTATTCGTCAAAATACTCAGAAAATCGCAACAGCATAAATACCTTAATATCCTGAATTTTTGGATTAACAATGGCTGTAAAATTTCATGAAAAGTAGTAGAATAATTTATCCAATGTTCAAACTGACATATAGGCTCAGATAGCCCTGAAAACAACAATTCAAACACCAAAAAGGGGGTCGCCTAGCTGCAAAGAGTAAAATACTGCCCTTAGAATCCAATGCCACCCAAAAAGAGTCTTCAAAACCCTTCAAACCTGGTCGCTGGCCTGAAAACCCTTCATAAACAGCTTGCTGCCTCAAAATCTTTGATTCGCTGCCCTAAATGGCCTCACAAACCAAGGCGTCTCCCTCAAGGATGAAGTCGCCACACTCCTAGCAGATGATCTGTGCTGCAATTGCCCAAAATGATGAAAATACTGCAAAATCAGACCAATGAAGCTCAATGCAACCCTTGAATGAGGATGCCCTAGTCGAATGCAAGAGTTTTCATCCCTACTCCAACTTCCATTGAGGGGTTTCGTCCTCAATGGCTAAGCTAAATGTTCTCATGCTTAAGCTTACAAATTCAATTATCAAAATCATGCATGCCCTTTCAAATGAATCACAATCCTCCTTATATATCTTACTCCTCAAGTTGGGCGCTCCATTTTGAGTGAAAGTGCAAAATGTTAATAGGTTAACTTTATTTTAAAATTATTTAAGGGCTATGTGAACCCCATTAACTTAAAAGGCCCCCTCCTCAACTTAAAATTAGAACAACTTTACCAAAAAGTACCTTTATATAATTTGAAAAGGAGTTAGTGCTCCCTTTTTAAGTCCCCTTTCCCTTAGCCTAAGGGACACACCAAAGAATAAGGTAAGGGTCCGTTTTACTCTTATGTCTAAAAGGGGAATATGACAATCCTCCCCGCCCAGAATTCCTTGTCCTCAAGCAATAGCAACATCCATAGAGCTGTCCCAACAATTATTCCCATGCAAAACTCAATTCTTACTTCATTCCATGAAAGGAAGGCCTCTTGTTGATGCCTTCTCCTACTGTACTTGAAGATTTTTGGCTGCCTACTCATGCTGGAAATGATACAACAACATCACATTGTCTTCCTCATTTCGTCCATTGAGGCCTTGCACCCTGGACTTCCCAACAAGATGACAAAAGAAGAAGAATTCCTCAAATTTGCAGCAATGTAAGGGCTGGAAAAGTTTGGTCCAACAAGGTGATTGCTGGAAATCTGGACCTTGATTATCCACCTGGCAACACCTACACAAGACACACACATGTTAGTCAAAACGGAGGATCTTCTTCATGCTCCATGTGGGGATGGCTCCATTCCCTTTTCTTGCTTGCATAATTGACAATCTTTTCCAAGGTGTTTGGTATCCATTCCTTGCTTCATAACAACCGACAACCCTTCGAATTTGCAAAAGGCATGACCAAATCAGCCATTTTCCCTGTGATTGATTGGCTGTTTACAAACAAATCAGACTTCTTATTACCTTAAAGTAGGAATCTATCCAACCATACTTCATCCCTTTGAAGTGACATCTGCAATCAGCTATGTTGTTTGGGTACGGGTACGGGTACGGATACGGGGACGTCTCGGGTACACGGGTACGCCATTTTTCAAAAACCTTGATTTGGATACGTTGTGGGTACGTCTGTGTATATATATATATATATATATATATATATTGTATATTACTCATTTTTTTAGTAAAACACTTGAAACTACATAGTATGAAAATATTTGTCTATAAATGATAAAACACTTAAAAATATACAATATTCATTCATTGATTACTTCAAAGACAAGATGTACATTCAAATCTAGAATAAATCATCTCTATTGCCCACAAAATCATGAATGCCACTCCCGTTATTTTTCAACTTTATCATTTACTGACACTTTCTCTCACAAGGGCTCATCGGTGCATTGAATCTCACGAGTGCATGCCTTAAGGGGTGCATAGGGAATGGGGTGGGATCGGCTTGTGGCACTTTGCGAGAGATATTCTCATACTATTCTATCACACATACATCCCTTCATGCAGCCTTCATACCTCCTATGATGTCTCCTTGAAATCTTGAAACCCTGAAATATGGCTAACTCTGAAACCCTGAAATCTGACTAACTTTGAAATATGATAGGATCCTCCAAAACCTAGAATTTGCATTATAGCTTCTAGCGGTCCGAAACCCCTCTCAAACATCTTGAAAGTATATAAATAAAATATTAAATGTAAACTTATACTTAAATGGTTATTTTATTTATATACTGTTGGGTTCGGACTGGATTTACATTTAGGGTTGCTTAGTTTTTAGGGTTTTTTTAAAAAATTTTTTCACCATTTTTCTGCTGGAATCCCTTGGGCACGCCCGGAGACGTCTCGGGCACTCCCGGAGGCGTCTGTGGCCGTGCCGGACGTTTCCGGTACGGCCACGAACACCTCCGGGAGTACCCGGGATGTCCACGTGCCGGAGGCGTCTCCAAACAGGGGGTGCCGGGGGGGAGGGCGTACCTCTGCAACGTAGGCAATCAGCCTTACCCATGCATCCGGGAACCCTCAAACTCACAAGAAGTGAGCTGGAACTGTCATGGGCAACATAGTGAAAGGGTATACCATGGCTGTATCTTCCGTTGCTAGGCATGGACCAGCTACTAGCACTCTTCCAAATAACCACTAGACTCAATCTCCTTCCAAACAAGTGGCTGCCCTGATTGTATCTTTCATTACTGAACATGGAACAGTTGCTAGTACCCTCAAAACTTCTCCCCAAGCTCACAACTCCATACATCCCATGGGCTGGAAACTTCCTTGGTATGGTTATAACCCAATCCTTGGTACTCAGGCTCATATGTCCCCTTACCTTGGAGAGAATCACTTCAAAAGGAAACCTGTACTTGATGTTTTGAGGGCTGTATTCATAATTTACTGCCTTGCAAATGCCCACAAAAGTGAAACTTTTCACTTTCAACTTGCCTTTTGATGAACCCTTCATGTCTACAACCTCAAGAGGAGCCAATACGAATCTACAAACCTCTTTAGATGAGCTGGAATCGTCATAATAAACATGATAGGAAAATGTACTAAGGATGCCCCTTATGGTCATGCTTCCTTGCATGTGTACCTTGAAATGTGTGCTTCCTAGGAATGCACTCCAATGCCTTTTAGGGCTCTCAATGTGCCTTGACACTCCTTCACCAAACCAACGGTATGGCTCACTAATTTGCGAAAAGAGAACAACTATGGACAATCTTGGACACATGCCTCGTGTCGATAACATGGTGAAGTGAACAACCTTGCCATGATGCCCACATGAAGGCCCATTGCCTATCCTCATTCTGCTCCTTCCAAATATGCTTTCAACATGCATCATGAGCACATAAAATTTGAAAGCTTTCTCCTTCTATGGTGCTGCCCCTATCAAGTCTTCCTTTTCCCATGAATTGAAGACCAATTGCAGTCATCCTACTCTTTATTTCACATTTTAGAATTTTCTTTTTCTTTTCATTACATGCTCTACCAAAATTAATTGAATATTCAAATTCAATCCTTGCTGCCCTAACACAAAGTTAATGATGTTTGGGGCACATATCAAACCTGAAAAAGAGCCAAAACTCTATACCTTGGAAGGGCTGTTCCTTCTTTGCAAACCCCAACTTCTTGTCACTAGTGAAGTATCAAAATTCTTCATCATTTCCAGAATTCACTAGGGGCTTTGTTATATCAAAATTTTCAGAATTTTTTGTCTTCCTTGGGCTGAGTTTCCACCATTTTTTCAGAATTTGCTCCCTTAAATTTTTCAGAATTATTTGCCTTACAATTTCAGAACCTTTGGTGCATTTAACCAACTCAGTTTGCACACAGAACTCAGAATTTTCTGAGTGTTTTATGGGCCTATTCCTTTTGAAAAAATCAGACTTTTTCATTCTTTTGAAGCATGGGATTGGATGGCTTCCAACATACCTTAGTGGCCGTCCTCTTTCATAATTTGTCATTTTTTTAACCCTATTAAAAAAAACAACAATTTACAGAATTCAATTTACTTACAAAACACGAACTATAGCAAATTCTTCTTGGTGGTGGTGGCTGCCCAAACTTATAAATTGCAGCCTTTTCCCACAGTCTGAAAGTTTCTCCTGGATCCCATATCCATATTAGGAATTTGCATTGCTCAATCCTTAAATTTCTTTGGGGAAATTCCATCCTTCATTTAGTGTCCATCTTATCTTCATTGTTAGCATGATCCTCATGTTGATCAAAATATGGTAAGGACATAGCATGGCGGTGATACAACAATTCTTTGTTATGAAGATAATTAAACAACTTACCTTTAAATGCTGGTATGAAAATTCTAGAAAGTTGAAATGAACAATAGTACCTGGACATTTGACTTTGACCCTCAAATGCTCTCTATCATCATGTCATATGGATTCTTCTTCTTCCTTTAGCTCGTGCTCCAAGTTTTCTCCTTCTTCCTTCACCACTAAGGACGAACTCATAACGCTACTTTTAACATGTGATGGTTCAAACTTTGCAAAGTTTACATGAAGATTCATTACTTCTAGGAATGGGACAACTTCAACCTTGGATGCTTGACGCCCCTCATGTAAGGCTTGCTCTTCCCTTTTCTTGGAAAGTTTTGATTTTTTTGATTCTTCTCCCTTCTTGTCTTCCTCTTTTTGCTCTTGTTGTTGTTCATGAACTTGTTGGACAACTTTTTGCTGCCTTGAAATTTATGAATTTTGTATCTCATAATTTTCAATGTTTGGCTACCCCATATTCAGTTGGAAAGTCTCCTTTTGCTGATCCAAATTTTCTGATTTTTGAAACTCAAAAAATTCAACACTTGGCTGCCCCAAAGTGTTGCCTTTTTGCTGCTCAAAGGTACCAATCTTCTGCTGCTCAAAGGTACCAATCCTCTGCTGCTCACTAACCCCCTTCAATTCTGACTTTATGCCCTCCTTTGGTGATGAATCCTTAGGGCAATTAGCTAGTGCCTCTTCCTTCATCACAAGGGCAGATTAATTTTCCTCTTCTACATGCCAAGCATGCCTCAAATCTCCTTGTTTAGCTCTTGTGGTTGACCTTGTTCCAATCCCAACTCGTTCTTCAATTCCCTTGGAAGGGAGGTAGGCCATAATGACTTAGGTAAAGAATCATTTGTGACCTTTGGTGGTTGAAAACTAATGTTTGCCCTTGGAAGGCTCCCCTCACCATTTAGATTTTTCATGGTGTGGATCATCTCTACGATCATATCATTCAATCTTTTTTGCATTTGGGTAAGCTTCTCCAATCTAGCACCATCCAAATATCTGAAAGCCATTTATCTTCCCTTCTGTCACTGTTTGACCTTATAAACCGTCAAACCCCATAGCTAGCCATGAAATTGGCTCTGAGACTACTATAATATCCCTTTTAGGGCTGAAATTAGATCAAAGGGGTTTGCCAACAAACCCTAACAAAACAATAAACCCTAACACCATGTGCATATTTTGATTTAAATATATCAAACCCTAGCCAAATAAATATGAGTTTCTAATTATTAATACTCCAAACCCTAGCTGAAATTTAGAATGTTGGAAATGAACAATTAGGGCATAAATATCAATAAATTCCTTGACAAATATTCGCCAAAATACTTAGAAAATCAGAACAGCATAAATACCTCAATATCCTGAGTTTTTGGATTAACAATGGCTGTAAAATATCATGAAAAATGGTAGAATAATTTATCCAATGTTCAAACTAACATATAGGCTCAGATAGCCCTGCAAACAACAATTCAAACCCCAAAATGGGGGTTGCCTAGCTGTAAAGAGTAAAATACTGCCCTTAGAATCCAATGCCACCCAAAAGGAGTCTATAAAACCCTTCAAACCTGGTTGCTGGCCTGCAAACCCTTCATAAACAACTTGTTGCCCCAACATCTTTGATTCACCGCCCTAAATGGCCTCACAAACCAAGGCGTCTCCCCCAAGGATGAAGTCGCCACACTCCTAGCAGATGATATGTGTTGCAATTGCCCAAAATGACGAAAATACTACAAAATCAGACCAATGAAGTTTAATGCAACCCCTGAATGAGGATGCCCTAGTTGAATGTAAGAGTTTTCGTCTGTACTCCAACTTCCATTGAAGGGTTTCGTGCTCAATGGCTAATGTAAGCATTTTCATGCTTAAGCTTACAAATTCAATTATCAAAATCATTCATGCCCTTTCAAATGAATCACAATTCTCATATACCTTACTCCTTAAGTTGGGAGCTCCATTTGGAGGGAAAGTGCAAAATGTTATAAGGTTAACTTTCTTTTAAAACTATTTAAGAGCTATGTGAGGCCCATTAATTCAAAATGCCCCCTCCTCAACTTAAAATTAGAACAACTTAACCAAAAAGTACCTTTATATAATTTGAAGAGGAGTTAGTGCTTCCTTTTTAAGTCCCTGTTCCCTTAGCCTAAGGGAAACACCAAAGAATAAGGCTAAGGGTCCTTTTTACTCTTATGTCTAAAAGGGGAATATGACAATCCTTCCCTTCCAAAATTGCTTGTCCTCAAGCGATAGCAGCATCCATAGAGCTGTCCCAACAATTATTCCCATGCAAAACTCAATTCTCACTTCATTCTATGAAAGGAAGGCATCCTGTTGATGCCTTCTCCTGCTGTACTCGAAGATGTTTGGCTGCCTACTCATGCTGGAAATGATACAACAACATCACATTGTCTTCCTTATTTCCTCCATTGAGGCCTTGTACCCTAGACTTCCGGACAAGATGACAAAAGAAGAATTCCTTGAATTTGCAGCAATGCAGGGAGTGGAAAAGTTTGTTCCAGCAAGGTGATTGCTAGAAATCTGTACCTTGATTATCCACCTGGCAACACCTACACAAGACACAAACATGTTAGTCAAAACGGAGGATCTTCTTCCTTCATGTTCCATGTGGGGGTGGCTACACTCCCTTTTCTTGCTTGCATAATTGACAATCTTTTCCAAGGTGTTTGGTATCCATTCCTTGTTTCCTAACAACCAACAACCCTTCGAATTTGCAAAATACATGACCAAATCAGCCATTTTTTCTATGATTGATTGGCTATTTACACACAAATCAGACTTCTTATTACCCTAAAATATGAATTTATTCAACCATAACTCACCCCTTCGAAGTGACATCTGCAATCAGCCTTCCCCATGCATCTAGGAACCCTCAAACTCACAACAAGTGAGCTGGAACTATCATGGGCAACATGGTGCAAGGGTATACCATGGTTGTATCTTCCATTGCTAGGCATGGACCAGCTACTAGCACTCTTCCAAATAACCACTAGGCTCAATCTCCTTCTAGACAAGTGGCTGCCTTGACTGTATCTTTCATTACTGAACATGGAGCAGCTGCTAGTACCCTCAAAACTTCTCCCCAAGCTCACAACTCCATACATCCCATGGGCTGAAAGCTTCCTCGGTATGGTTATAACCCAATCCTTAGTACTCAGGCTCATATGTTCCCTTACCTTGGAGAGAATCACCTCAAAAGGAAACATGTACTTGATGTTTTGAGGGCTGTATATATAGCTTACTGCCTTGCAAGTGCCCACAAAAGATTTAAAAGACTAAAACTAATGGAAACCCTACACATGGGGTGAAGCCTTGTGGGATTTTACTCCTCGGGGCCTTTAAGGGGGCATGAAACCTCCATATGCTTTCTAGCACACACATATACTTGCAAAAAAATAACAAGACAAACGATGTATACTTTGAAAATAAATCTAAAGCTAATGGAAACCCCCTACACACGGGGTGAAGCCTTATGGGCTTTTACTCCTAAAAAAGAAACTATCTCTACACTAAAACTATGCAAGCCTCCACCTCCACGACAAGCTTTAGCTTGAAGGTCCATTGAAGTTTTGATGGAGTTTTAGGAAGGAGATACAAGGCATGGACAAGCTTTTCTCCTCTCTCCCTCTTCTCCCAACCATGCTTATGGTGCAAAAGAGCCCTCATAATTTGAAGCTTATGTTGACCTTTGTGAGGCATTCTTATGTAGTAGGGCAACTTTTATGGTCTACATAATCCAATGGTTGTGATAGAACCTAATATTTGGAGGGAAACGTCCCTTTTTAAACTTAAGTTACTTTATAAGGTGTTATTAAGTTGACTTAAACTTTATTAAGTTGTGCACCTTATATTTTCATGTGGAGTTACTTTTCTAATACTTTTCTAAATAGAGGTGTCACTTCAGTGACCCCCTTGGTGTAACTTTATGACTTAAACCTTTTTTTAGGCTAGTTGAACCAAGTTGATTTTTTATGAAGTGAAACTGAAATTAGAACGTAAAGATTATACGTATGATATAGTTATTTATAAAAAATCTGAACTTTGTTTTTGTTTTATATTTATATATTTTAATTGTGTGTATATATATTATTTTTTAAATTTCCCAACCAAACCAAACTTTTCTCAAAATTCGAAATGTTTGAATTTTTTAATCCTTGCGAACTACCGAACTTTTGAATTTTTTAATCCTTTCGAACCAACCGAACTTTTCGAACATGGTAACTATTATCATTCGAACTGTGCACCCGATGAATTGGAAGATGGTTCAGCGAGACAATAAGATTGTCCCCCAAGGTGTGGAACTTTTGCGCTCCTTAGGACGAACCTACGAAGAAGGCCGACTTCTTTCTAATCTAAATGCATCTGATTTAGGATCAACATGTAGGCCTAAAAGAGCTGAAAGGAAATCTATTGCTAATTCTAAATCTAAAATTTGTTGAGAAAAGGGAGAGAGGGGGTTGTTGAAATGTAAAAGTTAATGTATCAAGACTGGAAAGAGCACCTCTACAAGCCTTGAAGAACACGCTACAAATTGCAGAGGATGAGAAAACATCACACAATCTCTAAAATGGATGTTTCAATTGCATAAGTAATTTGCATGGAGGTGCATGACACATTACAACACCAAGAGGGATGACAAACGATCCACATATGGCGTCTGTATAGATCTATGTGCACATAGCATACGCACTGCAAGAGAGAGCCAAGTTCTGCAAAGAGGTGCTGAGGAATGGGCGGCAATGAGAGGGGCGAGAAGTACCCATAGGCAAAGATCAACAAACCAAAGAAATGCACACAGAGTGCAAGAATCATGAAGAAAGATGAACTCAGTTCTCATTAAAATGCAAGGCTCAGGCAGTAAAGGGCAAAGTTTGGCAACATTACTGTGCCTAGAAATGTTGACCCTTTTACAATGTAAGACACGGGTTCTTATAGGCAATGGGAAGCCTACGGGTCATTGATTACAATTAAAAATATAGTTGAGAAAATTGAATGAATATCAGAACTTGAGACACATAATCTCTCTGCAAATCAAATAGGGATGGCCAAAGTTAATTGGGATCCTGATTGGGTCCTCGAGGCATGGTGATGATTGCCTCGAACTTGAACGTGTCAACTCATCCTCTTCTTCTCATTGGTTGGGCAACAACCAATATTTAATTGTTCAATGGTCATAGCTCAATTTGAAGGCTTTCGTATATAGGAATGTGGTTGTGGCTTTCTTGGGATCACTGCCTTGGAAGATTTTGCCTGACCCTGTTGCTTCTGTCACTTCTTCCAACCATATTCAGTAATATGTGCCTCAGTGGTTCAGTCCTCACCACCTTCCCATTGCGTAGCTTGACGCGCTATCTTTGTTGAATCTGATTACACTTAGGGAATGTCCTTAGACAGGGGTCCTCTGTTGTAGAAACACTAACCTAGCTGCCATTTGTTTGTCTCTGTCCATTGAGTGACTCGGGCTCGAGCTCGGCTATTCTGTGTCGAGTTCGCTCATTGCGAGCTTGGATTTTTCTTTGATGTTGTCGAGCTGAGTCGGGTAGGACATCTTCGTGACGGTGAACTCCTGTCAACCTCGATTTGCTATGTTACTGATGTCTCCTTGGAGCACGTGGTAGTTATTCAGAGCTATTTTTGCGCACTTTTGCTGTCGCAACTTCTGCTATGGATCTTCGTGTTCACAAAAGTTTCGAAGACTTAAACCTTCAGATTTTGTGTTGTTGGAACTTTTGTTATGAACTTAATCTTTGTAAGTTTTGTGGGGCTTTAACTTTCACAACCTTAGTCTTCGGAATATTTATTTTTGCAAAAGTTCCGACTAGTTTTTGGAACTTTTGTTTGGGCCCCTGTCTTTCACAATTTCTACTTTGTAACTTTTGCTTGCACAATTTTTTCCCAAAGACCTAAATACTTTAGCCGATGCTTACGAAGTCTTCGGAATTTTACTATCGCGATTTTTGTTTAGAACTCCTGTCCAGGGATTGTTGGTCTTCAAAACTTTTGTTCGCAACAAAAGTTTCGACTAATCTTTACACAATTTTTTTGAAGATTAAAACTTTGAACAATCTTCATGAAATCTTCGAAACTTTTGTTCGTAGCAAAAGTTTTGACTAATCTTTTGTTGAAAAGTGCGAAGACCGACCTTTTGAAAATGCGCTGTCTTTTTCCTTCTAAGTCATTCGCGTCAAAACATGCGAAGATCAAAACCTTAAAACATGAAGTTTGATTCCCTTTCTGCCTTGGCCCATTCCATCGAACTTCGATTGAACTTTGAGAAGTCTTCCCTGCTAAACCTGAAGCCTTGAGTTGAAGCCAGATGTTGCTCTTCCATGGTTACCAAAAATAGTCAACATTCTGGCAACCTTTGTGGGTTGCTTCCCTGTTAAGTAGGAATCCAGTAGCCTTTTGTAATGTTCCTAAATTGGAACAAAGACTAAAAATAGTAATATTCTTTAAACCCGAACATAAACTGAATTCTAAAATATAAATCAGCAACTTCACAAGTCAAAATTTATTGCAAATTTTCACCCTTCACACACAAATCGCCCAAACCCTAGGTGGCTAGGGTTTTTTGGGTGATTTCAGCTCCTAAAACACCTCCAAAAAATATGAAACTTTGTAGGAACGTTCGTAGGGAAAAATATAATTGATTTAATCCTTCAATCAGATTTGGCAAAAATTGAATTTATGAATTTATATGGTGAAAATACAATTGAATTTGTAAACTCAATATTTTGCAAAATACTTGGAATTTTTAAGCAAATAATAGCTTGAACTGAAGATAAAAATATGCTCCTTCAATTGAAATAAAAATCAGAATTTTCCAACCATTGAAAGACCCCCAAATGATGCCCCAAAGTTCTAAAAACCCTAGTTTTATCTTCAAAATTAAGCAAATAAATATTGGATATTTTTTAGGCATAGATTAGCCGCAAAACATGCAAACATACCTCAGAAATAATTTGCTACACCAAGGAAAAATTGCACAAAATCATTCAAAACCTCAGGAGAGGGTTTCTACCAACAACAAGCCTTCGGAAGATGTTATTTAAGTCTCCAAGCAAGTCGCCCAAGGAGTAATCAGCCACTTTCATTCCCCAAGCAAATCACCAACTCTTGGAAACCTCTAGGTGGTTCGCCCTAGTCCTCCCAACCAATTTGCTACAAGCTGCAAATATTATATAAAACCTCAAATAATTCTTCAAAGGATTTAACACTATTTCCAATAAATGGGTGTTGTTTATAGACACCTTTTGTAGAACAATCAGTAGAACTTGAAGGGTAACATTCTTCAAGCATCTACCTTCAATAACCAAGCTTGACATATTTGATCACCAAAGCCAAACATCATTGCACATGAATTTCAAATGAACCTTGATGCCTCTTAAATAACTTCCTCTAAGTGTAGCGCTCTAAAATAGAAAGAGTGTTAATCTTTAAAAACAACTCAAGTCTTATAAGCTAAGACTCATAAATTCCCCCACTTAAGTGAAATAAACATAAAACACTTTACTCCAAAACATAACTCAAAATTAGAATCATAAAGTACTTTTTTCATTAGTAATTCTCACAAGTGGTCCACCATGTCCCAAAACCTTTTTCAACCCTTAGCCATTGGAAACAAGAATGGGCTAAGGGTCCCACAAAGATCTTAATAAAAAACTGGGACATCACAATCCTCCCCGTCCAAAATTGCTTGTCCTCAAGCAATTGCAAAATCCAAATGGGTGTCCCAACACACCTTATCAAGCAATGTCCACCTTTACCTGTTTCCCAATAAAAGGAATCTGCAATTGGCTTCTTTATATTGTTATACTTGTGCTTTTGAGGTTGCCCCCAAGTGCTAGAAGTGTCTTCATAGCCTTCCAAAGGTTGCCCATTATCAACATTCTCTTGTATGCAGGTAATACTCCATATGATAATCAACAGAATGCAAAGACGAAGTGTGGTGATGATACAAAAAATCTTTGCTATGAAGACAATAAACTTGCTTACTCTTAGTAGTTGCCATAACAAGTTTTTCAATCAAAAAATCAGTATTAGTACCTTGGGAGGTACTTTTTCTTTTTACCCTTGGATTTCCAAAAGCCAAACCATGCTTGCCACTATTCTTGCTCATCATATATAATTCTGAATTTTCACGTGAGCTCATGAAATTAGCCAATAAAGTTTCAAAATCAGAATTATTAACTCGGGTAAAATGTAAAATGTTACCCGGATCCCACACCTTAGGGTGCCTATAGAAGTCATTTTGATCTACGAAATCTTCTTGGCTCCCTTTGTAGACCAAACCCTTTATTTTATTATTGTTTCTTGCATACTTTTCGTGATGAAAACAAATCTGAAATGACAAAATGTGCAACAATATCTCAACATTCTTATACCTTGAAATGCCCTTATTCACTCTACCTTTGTTGGTGGGGTTGGGAAGTTCTGTTAAAGGTTTGACACCCTCTCTATGCTCCCTAGGAGCTGCTGTTCTAGGAAGGACAACAAGCTGAAAATGATAACCTCTATGTAGAATTGGTGCTTCATTCACCAATTTTTCTTGTCCAACTTGTAGACTTGAATTTTTTTCGTTCTTTGGCTCAAACCCCATGACTTCGTTTCTTGATTCTTCACTATTATGCATACAATCATTAGAAGACAAAGAAATATCTTCAACCAATGAAAGATTTTTACCTTGCACTTCCTCATGCTTATTGATTTTTTCCCTCTTTTTTATCATCAATTTGCAGTCCTCTTTGCTGCTCCAAAAATTCAGATTTTGAGGTCCAACACATTCACATGATGGTTGCCCACAAACTTCTGATTTAACTTCTTTTACATGCTCTTTGCTTTCACCTTTTGTAACTTCATTGCCATGTATACAATTATTATAAAATAGATAGATATCTACTAATAAAAGATCCTTACCTTTATCAAACTCCTCAATGATGTTTTTGAAGAAGTCTTCAAGAGTTCCCATATCACTGTGCCCTTGCGATCCTTTTTTTTGATGCCATCATTCCCAAGCGGTTCCATCCAAGTGTTGAGTGACAAAAGTGAGGGTTTCATTTCTATTCCTTGATCTTACATCTAGGTACTTGCTTACTTTGTCCACCCATTCCCTTATCGAGACACACGGATCACCATCAAAAGTTGGAAGAACTATCTCCCCACAATCATCATGTGTAGCTATGTGCCCTTTACCATACTTCGATCTCAACCAATCCTCAAAACTTCTTCCCTTCCTGTACCGTGGTGCAAGTGTCAAATACTCATCATAGTCGTCTTTCATATTCCATCGAATCAAAGGTAATTTCTTCCCTGTGAAAGATTGAACAACCCTTCTTTGATTCATGTTACTGTTAGTTGAAAACCTTGATCCCTACATATGGCCAAGATATGGCTCTGATACCACTGTAATGTTCTCAAATTAGAACAAAGGCTAAAAATAGTAGTATCCTTCAAACCCCAACATAAATTGAATTCTAAAATATAAATCAACAACTTCACAAGTCAAAATTTATTGCAAATTTTTACTCTTTACACACAAATCGCCCAAACCCCAGGTGGCTAGGTTTTTTTGGTGATTTCAGCCCCTAAAACACCTCCAAAAAATATGAAACTTTTTAGGAACGCAAGGAAAAATATAATTGATTTAATTTCTTCAATCATATTTGGCAAAAACTGAATCTATGAATTTATATGGCGAAAATACAGTTGAACTTGTAAATTCAATATCTTGCAAAATACTTGGAATTTCTGAGCAAATAATAGCTTGAACTGAGGATAAAAATATACTCTTTCAATTGAAATAAAAATCAGAATTTTCCAACTATTGAAAGACCCCCAAATGATGCCACGAAGTTCTGAAAACCTTAGTTTTTCCTTCAAAATTAAGCAAATAGATATTGGATATTTTTAAGGCATAGATTAGCCTCAAAACATGCAAACATACTTCAAAAATAATTCGCTACACCAAGGAAAAATTTTACAAAATTATTCGAAACCCTAGGAGAGGGTTTCTACCAACAACAAGCCTCTAGAAGATGTTTTCTAAGTCCCCAAGCAACTCACCTAAGGAGAAATCAGCCATTTTCATTCCCCAAGCAAATCACCAACTCTTGGTGACCTCACAAACTCTGTAGGTGGTTCGTCCTAGTCCTCCCAACCAATTCGCTACAAGATACAAATATTATATAAAATTTCAAATAATTCTTCAAAGGATTTAGCACTATTTCCAATCAATGGGTGGTGTTGATAGTCACCGTTTGCAAAACAATCAATAAAACTTGAAGGGTAACATTCTTCAAGCATCTACTTTCAATAACCAAGCTTGACATATATGATCACCAAAGCCAAATATCATATGCACATGATTTTCAAATGAGCCCTCATGCCTTTCAAATAACCTCCTCCAAGTGTAGTGCTCCAAAATAAAAAGAGAGGGTTAATCTTTAAAAGCAACTTAAGTCTTATAAGCTAAAACTTATAAATTCTCCCACTTAAGTGAATTAAACATAAAGTACTTTGCTCCAAAACATAACTCAAAATTAGAATCATAAAATACCTTTTTCATTAGTAATTCTCACAAGTGGTCCACCATGTCCCAAAACTTTTTTCAACCCTTAGCCATTGGAAACAAGAATGGGCTAAGGGTCCCTCAAGGATATTAATAAAAAAGGGGACATTACACCTTTGAAGCAATCCATTGGGTATAGAGTCGTAGAAGTATTCAAAACTTTTCATATTCTGATAGTGCAACCTAGTTGCAACCTGCTTGGCCTATTACTGAATAATTGGACTGAGATTCACATTTCAAGAAAAGAGAAAGCAAGGAACAAAACAAATGTGCAAAAGCATGTAGGGAAAAAAAACGACTAAACTATTGTGCCGCAACACTTAGGAAATAAAAATGCAACTAAACTATTATATACAAATTGAAAAACACTTCAAGAGCAATTCTTTAGATAGATCCCATTAACTGGGATTGGTAGCTCTTCTCCATTCAGTCTTGAGAGCTGAAAAGCATTGGTTTGATTGTAACCTCTGATGAAATAAGGACCACTCCATATTGCATCAAACTTTGTGCCCTCAGCGTTTGTTCTGTCCACATCCCATTTGAGCACTAAGTCTCCTTTCTAAAAACTTCTATCAATAGCCTTCTTATCAAAGGTTCTCTTCATTTGAGCTTGTTGAAGCTCCAAGATATGCATCGCTTGCCCTCTGGTCTCTTCTAACTCTATTAGTTCAGCTAGCCTTACCGTTATAGGATCATTTTCAATCAGCTCCAACTGGTGTGTGAGCTCTAGTGAAGGCAATTCAAGTGACATAGGCAGCCTTGCCTCTCTTCCATATACCAACATGAAGGGAGAATTACCTATTGCCCTCTTTGGCATTATTCTGTTTGCCCACATGGCTGCTTTGAGTTGTGCATGCCAAGTCCTTTGATTCTTCTCCATGGTTCGCTTGATGATGCAGATCTGATATTTATTGGTTGACTTAGCCAAACCATTACCTTGAGGGTAATAATTTGAGGAGGTGCTCAAATAGATGTTATGTTTGACTGCCCACTCACTGATTCTGGTCCCAATAAAAGCCATAACGTTGTCTGAGATAATGGTGGTTGGAACACCAAATCTAGTCACAATTTCCTTATAGAAATCCAAGATGGATGTTTCATTTGCCCCTTTGAGTGATACCGCTTCTGTCCACCTTGTAAAGGAGTCTGTGGTAGTTAGAATCCACTTATGTCCAACACTTGAAGGAGGGTTGATCATCCCAATGAAATCCACACCCCACTGAGAGAAAACGCTGATCAACTTGAATTGGACGAAGTAGAAGAGTTACTAGTCTCTGTTTGCCTGTGAAGAATGCACATTTCCTGCAGCTTCTCATCTATCTGTGAGCATCTTTGAACAAACTTGGCCAATAATAACCGACCCTTATGATCTTGAAAGCAGTGGTTTTGGGCGAGTAATGTCCTCTTGACCATCTTGGAACTCTTGAAAGATCTTTTCTGTGTAATTCTGTTCTATACATTTTAGAACTCCAATGATGTCTTTTCTAAACAACACATCATTGACAAGCACATAGGGAATAGCTTGCCACCCGAAACGTCTTCTTTTGCCTTTGTCAAGCCCTTGTGGATACTCATCTAACTGGAGAAAGGCCTTCATACTCTGAGTCCAACAACTGGTTATTTTTCTTGCAACATAAGGATTGTTTTACCTTCAGCGTCTAGGTCAACTTCTAATTGCTCACACAATCCTCTTTCCCTTATGAGCTTGGTGATTTTGTTGTCAATATTATATTTCATCACCTTGGTGATCCAACCAGCTCCCTTTTCATTAATATATCTGCTCAACATAAACTCCTTCACATTTGGGTGTGAGACCATCAACTAAATCTCATTATTAGATAGCATGTGTCTGAATTTATTCAATGCTTTAATGACAACCAATACTTGTTTTTCCACGAATCTATATCTCAATTCATAATCTTTAAGCACTTGACTGAAGAAAGCAATACGCTGCTCTATTTTGTCACTATTTTGCTGTACTAAGATTGCTGAGATGCTTTCATCTCCTTCGAAAGCATAGTGGATGAAATCCTTGTCATAACATGGATTCACAAGTGTCGGAGCTTGAGATATTGCTCTTTTGATTGCTTCAAAGTTGTCCTTACCTTCTCTTATCCAATTGAAAACGAACTCTTCTTGATCATAGAGGTAAGTGGCTTGACCAGTGAAGCAAAGTTTGGTATAAACCTTCTCACAAAGTTTATCTTTCCCAAAAAGCTTTGGAGGTTTTTCTTGCGGTTTGGTAGAGAAGGGGACTTGATGGCTTCTACTTTCTCTGGGTCAATGGCTAATCCGTCCCTAGAAACAATGTGCCTCAATAACTAACTTTCATGGACAACAAGTACACACTTGTTTAGGTTTAAAGATACCCCAAACTCTTTGCATCTATCAAAGACTTGCTTCAAATGATCCAAGTGATCAGTTGTACATTTGGAGAAAACAGTGATATCATCAAGGTAAACCAGAATCATATTATTTACAAGGCCCCTAAAGGCCATGTCCATAGCTCTTTGTAAGGTCGCACCAGCGCTGGTCAATCCAAAAGGCATCTTTCTATAAGCATAGGTGCCCCATTTGGTGGTAAAGGCCGTCTTGAACTAATCAGACTCTTGCACCAATATCTGATTGTAGCCTGAGTAGCCATCAAGAAGTGAAAACCTTTCCGCCCTTGCTATTGTTTGGAGGATCCACTTCATGGGTGGAAGGGGATAGTGATCCTTGAGGGATGTTTTATTCAGGTCTCTAAAATCCACGCACTCTCTGATCTCTCCACTCTTCTTTTTCACTGGGACTAAATTGGCTACCCAAGAAGAGTGTTTAATTGGGAAGATGATATTAGCCTCAATGAGTTTAGTCAACTCCTTCCTCATCAGTGGTTCCAATCTGGGGTTTATAGGCCTTTGCTTCTGCCTAACTGACTTGGCATCAGGGTCTAACTCAATTGTATGCTAGGCCAAGGTTGGGTCAAAACCCTTGAGATCTTGGTAGCTCCATGCGAATATAGCATCATAGTTTCTACAAAGGTGAATAAACCCTTCCTTTTTAGGTTGAGTGCATACCTATCAAGCCTTCAAGAGCTTACCGGTCGAGATGACCACTTGCTCGCAATTCTCCTTTACCGTCATGTTCCTCCTCTTGCCTTTGAACTGATCATTAGGGTTGAAGATGTACTCTAGTGTGACCAATCCTTTGGGCAGCTTGTTTCCTTTTAATTGGATGATTTGATCCTCATACTGTCCCTGCAACCTTGACTAGGTTTTGGCAAAAAACTTTGCCACTCGTAGAAAATTGATGATCTATTCATCATTCTCAAACACTTGTCAATTAGCATCTTTATCAGGCACTTCAAGTCTAACTATAAGCTTGACAAGCTATCCTAAATCTCTCACAACATTAATAGGGAGGTCGTATTGAGAGCCTACTATGGCAAGCCTATTTGCATCAGCATTCTACTTCCTCGGTACGACTTGTATGTTGAAAGCATCGAAGTTTTCAATAAGATCCCAGACTTTGTGTTTATAAGCCTTTAGTAGGCTGTTTTTGGACGCATTTTGGGTTTTCACCGGATTTACAACCAGTTCGCTATCCCCAATCACTTGCATCATCTTAATTCCTTTATTTTGTGCCAATTGGAGGCCTTGGATCAGTGCCTCATATTCGGACACATTGTTTGTGCAATTGAATTGCTACCTGTATGCATGAAAGTATTTCTCCTTTTGAGGAGAGATCATCACAATGTCTACACCTGCACCATTTCTACTTTTGGAGCCATCGAAATATAGTTGCCATGTGCCTTCAAGGTCTTCTTGAGTCTTCATAAGGCTCGGCACAACAGAGTCGTCCTCAAGGATGCAGTAATTGCCTAGTTCTGTTTCCTCCATGCAATCATATGGATCAAATCGTTAATGCTCATTGTGAACAAGGAATCCATAGATGAGAGATTAGTATAGTGTTAGTCAATAAAATCAAATCAAAACAAACACATTAAACACTAACACCTCTAGCCTAGACACTAGGGAGAGCATAAGTAACAAACATACAATGAAAACACAACTAGAAAACAAAAGAAATCATTCTTTTACCTTCTTTGTAGCTCCAGAATTGCTTGTTTAGTTGGCTTGCTCGGCCATGTAGTTAAGAAATCTTTGTTGATGAAGCTCCATTGCTCCACCTCTCCTTGGCACCTTGATAATGTTGACTGGCGTAGCTTGGTTTATGAAATTGGCATGGTAACACTACTAGAAGAGCTTGTTGGAGGTATTTTGGTATAATAACATTACACTAAAGGAGCTTAAAAATCAATAGGTAAGGCCTTGTATTTATAGCCTCCAAAGTTAACTCTCACCCAAGTTGAGTTAGGTTAAGATTAAGCATGGAATGAATTCAAACCAAACCTAGGTGAGTTGAGTCTAACTCCAGTTGAATTAAGGAGGTGGCATGTAATTATGATTTTTAATTAATAGACATGGCTTACAAATTAGATATTTGTTACATATTTTGTTAGAGCTTGACAACTCACACAAACAATGATGAAGAAGCTTGATATTTTGAATTTTCATTTTTAGATATTCATTAATTGCAAATGGATTATTTAACTAAGCGTTTAATTTGGTTTAATTAGATGATTCATTTTGATTAACATTTTAGCTCTTTTAAGAATTGTTCAAGTGCCTTGTTTAATGGGTCCATAGGCCAAATTGCCAATTGTTAGGTCACAAGGTGAATGGAGATGAATATGTCAGAGGTTATTGTTGCGTGCGGTATAATACCCCAAATAGGGATGCCTCAACACAATTCTAAGCACTAATGAATGGCGTGCAGATAAAATTGTGACGTTCAGTGATTCCTAGGCTTAATTTACAATATTTGGTAGAAATTAGTCTGAAGTCTGGTCGGAAGCCAGTTGTAGCCAGAATGAGGTGTCTACAATTTGCCTTTGTTTGGGAAGGCGTTGTAAGCTATAGGCACAGTAACGTCTTCTCAAAGAATGAAAAGGTCTTTAATGCCTCAACAGGTGATGGATGAGTCTTGGATGCCTCCTCAAAGGAGTGGGTGACAAAGAAGGTTGGCGATCAGTGCCTCGAAAGAAGGAAAACGATGGGACCAAAAGGTAAAGAGGGGTGGAAAAGACTTATATGCCCAAAGATGGTTATAATCAGTGGCATAATGAGATGCTCCAGTTGGGCAAATAAAAAGGAGGATTTGCCCAAAGACAATTATAATTATTGGCATAGCGAGGTAAAAAGATAATGATTTTCTCAAAGATAGTTATAATCATTAGCAAAATGAAAGCATGCCCCAGTTGGACAAATAGAGATAATGATTTGCCCAAAGGTTGTTATAATCATTAATACAATGAAAATGTGCCTTAGTTGTGCAGATAGAGATAATGATTTGTCCAAAGGCGGTTATAATCATTAATGTCTAGATAGATTGAAACACAATGATTTGTCCAAAGACGGTTATAATCATTAACATCCAGATAAATTGAAACACAATGATTTGCTCAAAGACAGTTATAATCATTGGCATGACAGTTTGGGATAATATGAGAAATCGAAAAGGGGGGCTTACGTATGGAATCCATACTCACAGAGCAAAAATAAGCCGGTACAAAGGATAGCCATGAATTCGGGCTACCTACTAGTATGGAGATGCATGTCCTAACTAGCAAGGATTAAAATTCTTTCATGATTTAATTACTTTGTATTTGGGTAAATATTGGATAAATCAAGAATTTGTCAGGTGACCAAGGAGAAGTACTGCCACATCATTGCTTGTAAGATTTTTCGAGCTGATTTTTGCTGTAGCACATGACGGTATGCACCATGATATAAAAAACCATGATAACTTAGCCGTACTATGCACAAGGACTGACATACAATACAATTAACAAGTGAAAACAATTCACCAATGATAAAAATCATGATGACAATGTTGATGTATGAATATAGATAGACTTAAGTATAATGCGCAAGGAATCACCCAGTGAACGCAAATATACTAAGTCAAGGCACAACAATGAAATCAAATAAACAGGCAACAAATAAACAAAATACCAATAAACAAAAAGCACAACAAAACACCAAAAAACAAAAAGTAAACAAAATAATCAAAACAACAAGAACAAAATGAAACAAACACAAATAATGGTTAAATTACAATGTTAGTGCAAACAGAAAACAAATTGTTTATGTATGTGTAATAGAGGTGTTACTCTTGGCAATATGGTGACCCCTACGCTAGACAGTAATGACATATGTATAACACAAGAACAATGGCACAATGTTGCCCCTAGACTATAGGGATTCAACGACACAAAAAAGACGAGAGACATTGCCCCCAGGCTATAGGAGACAACAACACAAACAAACAAAATGAGGGAAATAAAAGAAAAGGAAGGGGTAACCACGCTGACTCTAGATGCACTAGGCTAGTGGACGCTGCCTACATAGTTCCATGGACACAAGATCCAATGTGAACTTTAGGGCAAATGTAGTTCTCCCAGGGTATGGGATAGAAAAAAATGATGATCGAGAAAAATGTGATTGTGTTGTAGAGGAATATAGGAATGGTCTCACAAAACGGTGAGAGCGTTTTGAAATAGAGAATACTTGCAAAACTACAAGAGCATTCAAACAAAAATGGCTCGCAAAATGGTGAGAGCATAAGATGAAGCTGAGTGGTCATTAGTGTATCAAAGTTGAATACTCAATGCTCACAATATGAACTCGCAAAACGACGAGAGCATATGGTTAAGACTAATAAGGATGGGGAAACTAAGTGACAAGTGGTTATTTGTGAAATAGTTAGGAGTCTCAGGATCTTTAAGGCAAAGAAGTGGTTGAAAAAGACAGGAAGGTGCGGCCGAGCTAATCCAAGATAACCCATGTATCTAGTTGTTGCCTACATAGCCCGTGTGGACCTTAGGCCGATGTAGTTTTCTCAAAAATGAATGGAAAAAGACCAAGGTGGTCTAGAAATAAACTGAACAAAGAATATGGCCCAACCTGAAAATCCTGATGGCTTTATATCTCATGGAAATTCTAAGCCAATTTTCATGATTTTGTGATTTTTAGGATTTGTTAGATCTTTTACAAATGTTTTTGAAAATTTCTATGCATCTCAACTCGAATGAGAATGACGAGATACTAAACAGTCCAACTTGCAAAACGACGAGAGTGTGGCAAAAGGGTGACTGAGCTGACCTCAATGTAAATCGAGTGCTGCCTACATAGTTCCATTAGGACCTCAAGTCGCTGTAGTTCTGCCTTACAATGGAGGAATTTAACTAGATAGCAACAAGTTCGTGAATTAGGCAAATGATACAATATAGCATAGGAATGGCAAGGTGATACGACAAGGCATATTAGAGGTGTTGTTCTTAATTTGCCCATAGGCGGTTATCATTAGGAAACAATGGTAGAGGTTAATGATACTAATAACAAATGAAACGAAATAACAAATGAAGGATGCAACTGCCAAACTATTGTCATATTGGTCCAAGATACTGCCTCTGTCTAGAATACTGAATCAACTATTGAAACTTGGTTTGAATCCCCTCGCCGAAGGTGCCCGAAGAACCAATGGAACGGAACCAAAGTTAAAGGGGAGGGAAGGTAAAAAACAACTTTGGTCTTTAGTGAAGGTACGGTAGAATGGTATATGGTATGATATAAAGAAGATGACGATATGATAAACATAAATGTGCCTCAGGCAATACTTCAAGTCTCTCAAGCGACATAATGTTTGAGGTGTATGATGTTCATTGGCTAATTAAGTTCATCTCTATCTAGTGTAGCGAGCCTATATGCTCCGGAGCCATAATTGAAAATAATGACATATGGGCCTATCCAATTGGGTTTGAACTTGCCCTTCTTCTCGGCCGTGGTGTTTTTTGGGTTTTTTTCGAGGACAAGATCCCCAAGCTCGAACTCTATGTTTGACCTATCGGTTATATTGGCCATGGAGTTTGTTTTGGTATGCTTGAAGGCTTTTGACGACGGTCATGCATTTTTCATCAAGTAACTCGAGCTCTTGCAGGTGAGCTACTCTGTAATCTTCATCATCTAGGACATGTTTTAATGAGATACGCAGAGAATGTAACTCGACTTCGATTGGAAGAATGGCTTCAGTGCCATAGACTAGGGAATATGGAGTGGCTCTGGTTGGAGTATGGTAATTAGTGCGATATGTCCAGAGGGTGCAGAAGATTTGGAGGTGCCAATCGCGGCCAACATAATTGACAATCTTTTTAAGGGTGTTGACAATGGTTTTATTGGATGTCTCTGCTTGGCCATTACCTTGTGGGTAATATGTGGTAGAAAAATGTTGAGTGATATTATACTTGGCACATAGTGCTTTGACATCCTTGTTTTTAAATGATCCGCTATTATCAGATATAATGTTGGATGGGATACCATAGCGGCAGATGAGATGGTTAAAGAGAATTTGGAAATCTATTTTCCAATCACGTGAGAGGTATAGCTTCAACCCACTTAGTAAAATATTCGGTGGCAGTAAGGATGTATTTATGGCCATCAGATGAGGTAGGATTAATCTTCCCAATGAGATTGAATCCCCATGTTACAAATGGCCATGGTGTAAGCATCGGTTTTATCATTTTGGCCGGGGCATGAATCAAATTGGCATGCCTTTGACACTTGTCACACCTTTTGACATAAGTAGCTGCTTTTGCTTCCATAGTTGGCCAATAGTAATCAGTACATAGGAGTTTTTTGGCCAGGATAGCCCTGCTAGTGTGGGCACCACATACTCCCTGAAATTCTCGTAACACTAATGTTGCTTCTATCGAATTTAAACAACAAAGTAGAGTTCCATCAAAGCTGCAGCGATAAAGGGTTGAGCCGAGAGGCTTGATGTGTAAAGGCTTTTTCTTGTTTGTGTGATAGGTCTGGGGGCATGATATGGTCGTGAATGTAGTTAAATAGGTCTGAGTACCAAATAGATGTGGGACCAACAATATCACAGATCATTGCGATGGTTGAAGGTTCATGAGCAGGCACTAGAAGATTTTCAATGAGGAATTGATATTTGTTTGCCTTGTTTGTGTGGCAGATCAAAGAGCCAATGGTGGCCATGGCATCCGCTGTCCTGTTATTACCCTGAGGTATGTATTCATATTGTATGTTGGCAATTTGTGGTTAAGAGTGTCCACGATGGCCTTGTGTGGCACCAACTTGGCATCTTTGGTCTGAAAGTGGTATGTAACCTGATTGATGATCAACTGAGAATCACCATAAACCGTGAGATGCTGAATATTCCATTGTATCGCTTGACGAAGCCCTGCAATGAGTGCTTCGTATTCAACCATGTTGTTAGTACAAGGAAAGCTGATACAAAAGGATTAAGGGATAAGATCCCCCTATGGTGTAATAAACAATAGGCCTGCCCCTGATCCATGCGATGTGAATGATCTATCAAAATGCAACTTCCAGTGTTGCTCCCTAGGAGGTGCTTCTGTGATGGTTATGATGGACTCGTCTGGGAATTGAAAAGTGTGTGGTTTGGTATCTGCAAAGGGAGCTTCAACAAGCTGATTTGCAAGTACTTGTCCCTTTATAGCTTTGTGGTTGACATACTCGATCTCGAATTCGCTTAGAAGCATGATCCATTTAGCCATGCGGCCTTGTAAAGCTGTTTTGGATAGTAGATATTTGAGCGAATTTACTTTGGAAATAACTATGGTCTTGTTGTTAAGCATGTAATGTTGTAGTTTCTGTGCTGCAAAAACCATAGCTAAACAAGCTTTTTCTATTGGCGTATAGTTGTGTCCATAGGTGACTTGTGTGAGGCTTAGATAGTACACGACATGCTCTTTTCCATTGTTGTCATGTTGAAATAGAAGTGCCCCTAGGCCTTTATCTGTGGCAGATAGGTACAATAGAAATGGCTTTCCTGACATTGGTGGTAATAAAATAGGTGGATTGGAAAGATAGTCCTTTAGGAGTTGAAAGGCTTTCTGGCAGTCTTCATCCCAAAGAAATGTAACACGTTTCTTCAGCAGGTGTGTAAATGGATGGCATTTATCGGCTAATTGTGAAATGAAGCGTCTGATAGACTGAATTTTCCCCTGCAAACTGTGGAGCTTCTTCAAATTAGGTGGTGGCATCTCGGTAATGTCTTGTACTTTGACAGGGTCAACTTCAATGCCTCGACGAGAGATGATGAAGCCTAATAATTTGTTTGAAGTAACACCAAAGACACACTTCTTCGGATTAAGTCTGACCTTGTATTCACGAAGCCTCTCAAATATTCGTTGTAGCACGGCTGAATGATTGACACAGGTCTTTGATTTACCCAATATGTCGTCGACATAGTCTTTAACAATATCATGCATCATATCATGAAATATGACAGTCATGGCTCTTTGGTATGTGGCCCCAACATTTTTGAGGTCGAATGGCATACCCTGATAACAAAATGTTTCCCACGGAGTGGTGAATGCTGTCTTGTCTCGGTCCTCTGGTGCAATTCTGATATGATTGTACCATGAAAATCCATCCATAATGTCAACTAATGTTATTAAATGGAATAATGACATGATGGTATTCACGGGGATTTCAAATGATAAAATACTATACATTATCGTATGAAAAGTTATAGTTAGTAAGCTCAATGAACAGTTTGTTCTTGTTTAAGACTGTTCAGAGGCCACTCTATTTAAAAACTTTACTACTTGCAAAAATTAATAATTACGATTAAGATCATTTGTATGCAATATGCTGTTTGAAGCAAAATACTGGTTTTAGTTTTGAAATTTGAGATTGATAGATGAGAAGCCTGATATCTTCAATTTCTCAGAAGGTTGATTTGGGATGCTTATGAGAGCTTTAATTTTGTTTTTGTTTGGAATGCCCATTCAATATAATGTGCTCTTTGTTTCTCCATGCAGTTTGCGCTACCATTTACTTCATCCGGAATATATTTATTATCGAATACGAGAGTTACAAAAGAGCTTCAAGCTTCGGGTTGTTCTATGTCATGTTGATGTGGTAAGATTGAGTGCCCTGATCAAGAACATATGAATATGTTACGATCTTTAATAGGTTCAGTTGTAAGTTCACTGAATTTTTACTCTATTGGATTTTGATGTTTTTAAGTATCTGGAATTACTCTTGAATAAATCAAGTTCTTGAGACACAAATTGGTTGTACTTGGGAGCATGATATTGAGTTCTATTTTTGAAAAGCAAAAATTTCAATTTTTAGATGTGGTTTTAGGAAAACAGAATATCAGTCCATAGGGTAATATTATTTTCATGTAATGATTGTTTCTTTACTTTGTTCTAACCAGGAAGATGTAATTAAACCACTTCACGAGGTTACAAGAACAACATTACTGCACGATTGTACTCTTCTATGTGCTTGGAGGTATGCATTTGGCTAAGGAAAACATGCAGATTCATTTTGAACAAACTATAGGTGTATATTGGTTAGCTAGAATGTGCATGGATATTTCATGTTATTTATGTATTGTAGCATAAAAAACATCACAATGACAACTGTAGCTTCCTTGCAGCCATTCGCCAATGATTATATTGAATAAAGTTTCTAGCTGCTAATGCAAATAATTGCTATGTGCTATTAATATTGAAATTGAAAAGAAAGTGAAAAGTCATGTGGGGATGTTAGTTTTAGTTTTTTCAATTGAAAATTTACCTTGCCCATCTAAGGAGACCTCGCAATTTTCTAATTTCTTACGTCCTCTTGGGGATTTAAATGTTTGTAAATCTCTGAGACCTCATTATAAGGGCTTTCTACTAGCATTTTGTCCTTGAAGGTTTATCTGGCCATGGTCAGACTTCTGCAGCTGTGCAGTCAGATCTTTTATGTTTAACACATTTAATGTCTTATTTTGAAAATTATACTTGCCCATTAAGGATATATGTCAATTTTATCAGTCATTGGCTCCTCTTGGGAATCGGAATGCCCATTAGTGGCTTGGACCTCAGTGTAAAGGCTTTCTACTTGCATCCTTATCCTCTTGTTTGACAATGGGTCATCTGGCCTTGGCCAGACTCCTCTTTGACTCTTTAGTATAATAACATCTCTTGTTCCTATCGATTTTCATCCCTGCTAGTCATCTGTTATTGCTTGCAGTGCTGAAATTTAGATGTTGGGATCATTTCATAGCCAATAATGGTTTGCCTCGTGTTGGCAAGACTTGCTCTTAGACTCTGCATCAGTGTAATAAATTCTTGTCTGGTTTTATATTAGCATTCATCACTCTTAGTCATCTGTTATTATCTGCAATGTCAATGAGCATCTCATTACGTGTGCCTTGCCTTATCATATGTTTTGAGCATGTATTGCTACTTATCCCTATTGTAAATAATCTCTGGAGTTTTATTTATTTTTAAATGAATATTGTATTTCATCAATGAAAATTGTTTGCTGGAGCATGCAGCGTGGAAGAGTGTGCTCGTTACTTGGAGACAATCAAAACATATGAGAACAAGCCAGCCGACATTATTCAGGAGCGTACTGACAATGATTATCTATCACGAGTATTCTTCATAGCCTCCCTCTTGAGTCAAATTCTTGTTCGCTTCCCCTAGATTCAAAATTAAAAAATGCGTGAAAAACAAAATGAAACTAGAAGAACCACTTCTATTGAAATGAAGACGTATAAGTTTGAATGTTTCCCTTTTTTTCTAATTTGTATTGTTCTTGGATTTTATGTGCAGATTAGTAGTGCTCTAACATCTGTTCGAAGTGTCAATAAAAATGATGTAGTTACTCTTGGTTCTGCATTTGGGGTAAGTTTGAATTTTTTTAATATGTAGATTTTAAAATGTACTTTGAGCACTAAAATCACTTTATACTTGCAGTTAGAGATTTTTGTTTATATCATAGTAAGATATAAACATATTTTTATAGGATAATCATATAATATTCATGAAATTCGTGGAGCCTTAATGTAATTAGCTGCAAAATTAGTTTGCTTCTAATCTGTAAATACTGGATATGTTCTAATATGATAGCATCATATGTTACTCATCAAACTGTGCCATTTTCTGGGCAAGTGTATTCTATTTATTTAATTGAAGAGGAAGATACTACTGTACAATTGAAAAGGGAGATGGTACTATACAATTGAAATTATATCCAACTGGATTTGACTATGAAGTTTGAAAGTTAGATCTCCTATGCTTTTAAGATTTTGTTGACTCAAAATTAATGGCCTATATTGAAGTTATACCAAATGTTCTTTGATTTTGAAGTCTGGAACTCAAATTACCTATGCATTGTAAATTTTGTTGATTCAATGAAATTAATAGCTTATATGGTAAACACCTGCATAAATGGAGTAAGCAGGGTAGAAAAATTCCATTGGAAGACATTTTAAAGGGGTGCATGGTCAATACAATAACTAATCGGTATTGGTGTAACAATTGAGTACATATGGTGAGAAAGAGGTGGTTGTTTCCCACCCTCAAGAATTTGGGATACCTATGTAGAGAAACAACCCTATGCTATCAGGTATTACTAGCCCCCACTTTGCTTTCAATTTTCCTCTCTCTCGCTCCATTTTTCCTTCCAGAACTTGTTAGACTACAAGGGTTAGATCTGTTTCTGAGTTTAGACTCAACATGCAAACAAACACCTTGGTTTCAATAATCATACCAAGCTAAATCATATGAATTTTACTGGCCCTACAGTGGGAAATTTCTCCCCTAACTTTGCAAATAATGCTCAAATCCTTTGTTGTATAGAGTTCTCAACCCCAATTTCCATATATGCAGCCCAAAAAAACATCTCTGTTAAGTCGAAGACCTTCATAACATTGCTTAAAGCATTGAAAATGTTAGGACTAAAATTGATGATAAAGGTACTCACATTTCCATATTGCAAGTAAGTTCTTCTCTGATGGTACAAACAACAAAAAGATTGCATCTTAGCCTAGTAGGATTGTGTGCATCAACAAAAGGAGCGCATCACTCCCAGGGGCTAGAACCGGTGGTTGGGATTGGATGTTATGCCCCCCAAAAGCTTGGTTCTCCCCTCGTTTTAATGACTTCACAGGTAGAGGGGCCTTTTTGTGGAGTTGAGGAGTTATAGGGGCAGTCTGAGGACAGTTTTAAACACCCAACCTGGGAGTTTGAGGCCGCTCCCTGCTTCTGATACTCCTCGTGAATTAAAAAAAACAAAAACAAAAGGAGTGCATCAATTTCCCGAATCGTTAACTTCAGCAAATTCCAAAAGCAAAACTGAAGCAATTGAGAAAATTCTTACACCTGAAAGGAACATGAAAAGACTTGCCGAGTGGATGCAATATAATGCCCAACAAACCATGTTAAAACAACAGAATACTAGGGTCATAGTTCAAATGATGCTGCCACAAGAGGAAAAAATTGGAGCAACACTCTCTTCCACCTCACCCCTACAACTGTTGAACCTGATTGGAACATTCATATGACAGCTCAGGATTTGAGGAATGAACACCATCCTGCTGCTCAAATGTTTCATGGAAGTTGTGGAGGAGAAAACTGAGTAAATTACTTCTTTTTGTTCCCTGTTTTGGTTTTCTCTACTCTATCCTTATTGGGATTTTTCTTTTCTGATGTGAAAAATTGCCGATACTCTTCCTCTCTCACTCGCCCATAGGGCTTGGAGAATGGTTTTTTGGTAAAAGTTCTGTATAATTATCTTATAAAAAAACAAGATTGCTTTCCGATATATATAACTATATTTGATTCAAAAAATCTTTCTAAAAAATCAGTAGATCACAACCTAATTAGGAGATTGTTTGCAACACTCAACTAAGAGTTAGTCTCAACAACCTTCAGATTTCAAGGAGAATGTACTAACACTTCTCTACATGTGACCAACCTCTTAGAAGATCCAGCGTATAAAAATCTGCTGCCAAATTTTATCTTGATGCCATAAATTGATTTATAGATACTACAAACATCCTTCCAAGTTATATTGAAATCAACAAACAGAAAAACATAAAAACACAAAAGAATGTGCTGTATGGACATTAGGAAAGAGCTCTTGCAAAAGACAGAATTACAGAAAGGGTTTAATATTTGTATGGATGATGAGTTTCCTTTAGTTGGAGAGATGCTACGACCCCAAATCTTTTATATTGGGATAACATAAGACTACCATTGAACCTAAGAATGGTCTGTAATGGAAGTCAAAACATGTGTGAGCACATGCTAGGGGCTTTTTGACAATATATAGCATTTCTATACTTAGCCAAAAGACAGAGATAGGACAAATTCTCTAACATTTTCTTGAATTTTTGACATTTGATGCTTACTAACCACTCATCATAGGTGCATTTATGACATAATTTCTTGGTAAAAATAATCATTTTTGTCATCAATTTGTGGAAATGCCTCCAAATAGCTGTGTTGGGCCTGCAACAAAATCTGCAGCTTTTAAGTGATTAGTTTTGTGCATTCGTTGACCATATTGAATAGTGTTTTTAGTAGATTTAAGAGGACTTTATGGTGTGTGTTATTTCTCTTACATCAGCAGTAACAACTATTAAAAGTATTAAGGTATGGCATAACATCTGATGACAATTATTGCTCATTTATTAATTACTCCTGAGTTATTTTTTTTTTAAAGATCACATTATATTAGAAGGAAATCAAAAGATACAGATTTAACTATGCCAGGCCTGAAAATTGTTGGTCCAAGCCTGGGCAGTATACAAAAAAGGAAACATATTAGTACTCATAATCATAAGTAGAAAGAAATGATTGTTTGTCATATCTTTTTGTCTCTTGGTTGACCACCATGTGTTGCACCCAACATCCCCTCTTTCCATAGGAAATGGGGACCCACCTTTTCGATTATGGTCTTGATTTTGGTGTGGTAGCATTGACACTGTATATCTTTATGGACTTGGATTTACCTTTTTGGCTTTTCGAAGTAGATCCTTCGGAACTTTGTCATGGACAAATGTCTCACGAAGTAGACCCTTCAGATTGCCGTCATAAACGAACTACCTTTGGCATTTTGCCTTTTGGATTTTGTCCCCTCTTTGCCCTTCTTAGCCAAATCCTTCGGACATTTCATCGGAAAGAATTTTCACCCTTTGTGCTCAATGCACCTATGCTTGCCGCTTTATGAAACCTACCCTTTGGGATTTTGGAAGTGACCTTTAAGCGTACGGCAGTACCCTTTGGGAAATCAAACCAATCCTTTTAGCCTCTGCGAAGTAGACCCTTCAGACACTCATTGCCATGAAGTTGATCCTTCAAAGTCTTTCCCATAGACCCTTTAGGACCCTCCTAGTCGGCCCTTTGGCCTTTCCATATTTGACCTTTCCACTCTCCTTTGACCTTATCTTGTGGGGCACATACCCTTTGGGTCTCTTGAAAAGTACCATTTGGCATTTCGGAACATTTGAAATTACCCTTCGGGCTATTCCTTTGGAACTTCCATTTTGGGACCCTTTAGTCATTTCTTCGGAACTTTTGTTTCAGACATTTTTGTTTGATGCAAAATCTCCGAAGAAATTCTTCCAAAGGACACTTCCCTTTCAGAACCCCTAAACGTACCCTTCGCTCGCCTCTTGGACATACCCTTCGGACTTATGCCAAAGTACCCTTCAGTGTGGCCACTTACCCTTCATAACCTTTTGTCTCAGAACTTCTATCTTCAGCCCAATTACCTCTGAACATGGTACCCGAAGGAATTCTACCCTCCAAGTTAAAGGCACATACCCTTTGGAACTTTTGAAGCGGCTCTTTAACCGTATGGAAATACCCCTTCGGGAATCAAAAGTCCCCTTCGGGACTCGTGTCATGGACCAAAGTGCCCTACGAAGTGGACCCTTCAGACCAAAAGTACCCTTCAGGGAAATTGAAAAGGTCCTTTAACTACGAAGCCCTTTGGAATTAGTGTTTTGGATCCCTCGCCATGACGATATATTTCTTCGGAGAATTGTTGCGGACATTTTGTTCGAAACAATTCCTCGAAATAAATAGTCCACCAGCGTTGACCCAAACATATTTCCCTCGATATTAATCCAAGTACCTTCACTTTTAACCATATCTCACTTTTATCCAAACTAAGGTAAAATATTTCCTATTAACATTAGTAAAGACCCCCGCCAACCTGAGCTAACAAATTTGAATTGAACGGGCCGAGTAAACGTTGCACATTTATGTCACATGAATTGGTATTTAATGCAGGATCTTATATAGGCGATACGCAGCCATTGGAGTCATCATTTGCACTCAAGCTATCTTGCGATCGAAGTATCCTTGTCTCCCAACAGCCCACAAGAGCCCTAGTTTCTATTTCGAAAGAGCATACAACAGACTGCAAGTAAGCTAGAGCTAAGTCAATCATGTTGGTATACGAGTATAAGTAGCAGGTAACATATTGAACAAAGCAAGCATGAACACATAGCCATGGCGTCCTCATTGAGGTCATCACGGGGAACTAATCCTCCCTTTGCGTTCTCAATTAAGGATTCCACAGAGTTCAAGGACATTGTATTCGATGCAGAGATATTTGGGAACAAATATCGAAATTACTCACAACTTTGGGATGTTATCGATTCTGTGGATGCCTTTTCAGTGGATGATGAAACAATGCTAGCAAACAAGCTGTTTGTCAAAGAATTACTAGCTTACAAACGCCAAAGGTTGCATTTCGCTGTCGCCAAACGAGAGGTCATGTCGTGCATTGACCTTCTTAGGGATTTATTTTTTGTAGGCAAGATATCACAGGATGCATATTTGTTTCATTCTTGTGGCGATACAATGGTTGCGTGCATCTCCGGAGACGATTTTCAAAGGTGTTTGCCCCTCGCCATACTAGACGCTTGCTTTGACAAGTACACCTGGGTGTAGTTCGAAAAGGAAATGAGCCTCCAGGGAGCACTGCAATCATGGCTGCTACCCAACGAAACCATAATGTGGAAAGGGAAGAAGCTGAGCGCATCAGTGCCGATTGATAAATTCAGGATGGGCATCTGCATAGGTATGGCTCTGCTAAACAGATTATATGGTATGCCCAACATTCATTTTGTAAATTTGGATTGGGTACCCTTGCTCTATATGATGCTATCACATGATGCTGCTTATGCCTTGGGGGAGATAGTTTCAGGCTAAGGAAACAAATTTTGCATAAGGATAGACGTCCTACCCCTATAGGAGATTTTTATATGATGTTGTATTTGGTTGATGTGATCATGGGTACGTGTTATAAAGACCCAGGTCATTTATGGTCCCCAGCCATAGACTGCATTAAGAATAGAATTTGCGACCATTACCAACTCATGCACATCTATGCCTACCAGAGGCATATGGTCAGAATTTGTTAGGATTCTATGGCTCCTCAATGCCACATATTGGAGGAAACATTGTGAAGGACTTGATTGGGAAGGGTGATTACTTCTTGTATCCAAACATCACAATCATATTGGTTTGGGGCAACAAGGTGGTGCCCCTATGTCTTCCCAAGTATGTGCCGGATAAGCTAGCAGAGTAGGAGATAGCTTTCTAGCTATGGAACAACATAGAGTAAGACTTGGTGAGACAACAGAAGGCTTTCTTCTTTGGGAGTCTTATCACCATTGGCAGGATAACATACACCATGAGGAAGCATCTTGGTGATGTTGCAACAAAGCGGAACCGATATGGTTTCCCCACAATGCTGTGCAGAGATTGGGATCCCCATGGGTGCATCCAACAACACATTCGTGGATACCACATCCCCTATGCCACCAACCGTACTGCTATGATTTTCTCTTTTTGAATCTTGCAACCAATGAGGAAGTATTAGAGCGGACAAAGATCGCTAGTTTACAAGAAGATCATTTAAGGATGATCCAAGCAGAGCCCAGCATCTCCACCAAGGAATTGGACAAACGAAGAGCCCTTTTTAAAGGATGGAAACATTCAGACTTTTGGAGCGGGCAGTTTTATGAGCAAGAAGCTTCTTCTTCTCAAGGACCCCCCTTGGAATTGAAGCTGAAGACAGTCAAGCAAGAGCCTGGGATTCTGGAATCAAGTGTAGGAAGAGGAGCCGAAGGAGGCCCCATTAGTTTGGACTCTGATGAAGAGGATAGGCAGGGTGCTGATACCACTCCGGTTTCCATGACTATCCCCAGTATGTCTCACGTTTCATCAATTGGGGTAGCCACTACACAAGCAACAGTCCCTTCCTCCCGTGACTCTCCTACTCGAGGGAAGGTTCCCTTGGTTTATGTTAGGAAACCAAGGACCCCCATAGGGAGCCCAACAACACAGGTATCCATAGGCTTGCCTATGCCACCTCCCAGCTTGCAATCACAAGGAGATGAAGCAACCATTCAAGACTGGGCAGAGGACTCGGATGAAGACGCGGAATTGGAGGAAGCAAAGGCTCTCAGTCTTCAGCGTACTCGGCCTTCCCTGCGTTTTCCTTAGCCTCAATTTCTATTGTTGATGCACCCATCTCCTCTGTAGAAGTCCCCTCCACCTCATCCACTCCTTCCATTGATCCCTCCATCACCTTCACTACATCTTTTCCTACAAGCATCCTTTCTGTGCCTACTGGTATTGCTGCTGTGAGACTTCACAAAAAGAAGAAAGCATCCAGGAAGGTGCAGACCACTTTGGCCACACCTCATTTACACGTTTAATCCACACAACTCTCCCTTCCACTCCCCACTTCCACTTTTATTGAGGAAACCATTGTAACTAACACAACATGGGAAAAAAGGCAAAGGCACACATTGTGGTAGTCCATCCGCTTCCTCAAATTGGAGGAGTGGACTGGTCCAAGATTATATGGCCTTCCCTGTCGGATGTATTGACAAGGGCAGCCGAGAAGCAAAGGAGAGAAGAGAAGGGGGACCTAGAACATGAAGTTGTTGTCACAACCTTCGATACACCTGGTAATATCCCACCTTGGGCCATGGAATTAAGGCAACAAGCTTTACAAAAGCTTAGTTACAAGATAACCAAGTTACCTTCCGTAACTACCTTGTTCGATCCTCCCACTGGCTCCATCCAAAGGGTCAAGAAGAGGAAGCTTGAAGATGACCAAGGAGCCAATGTCATCCTTGAAGAATGACAACCAGTGTTCTCCCTCACAAAGAGGCAGAACAGGCAGCCAGGAGAATCCGTGTATGAGGAAAATCTCTCAGACCTGGCTCAAGCGCATAAGGATGCAGTAGTAGCTATCCACGAAGGGACATAATTACTCGTTAGGAGTTGGAAGAGGAAGAGCAAGAACTGCGGGCACAAATTGAGCAGCTAAAAGAACAGTCAAGTACCGTGCATGTCCCTGCAAGTATAGACGCTGAGGTAAGGGAGGCCGGCTCTAAATGCTACCGCTCCTTGGAGGCCATGGAATTCATGAAGGCCGAGATGGCACCTCATACGAGCCAGGCCAATCAACTCTGCAGCTCCTTGGCCTAGGATAACACAAGGCTCAAAATGTTAGTTGCCCATACAAGTAACTCACTATACAATCATCTTGATTTATTGACTACATTTGAGGCATCTAATACCCTGAATCTATTAGTCATTAGACATGAGGTCGAGTGGTTGAAGGTGGTTGCAACCATGATTCCAGACTACTAGGCACACGAGGCCCAACTCCTTCAAATTTTGAATGATTTGAAGCTATTTAAAGTAAAAGATTCTATAGGCAAGTTAATTAGGAGAATCAATTTTGATAACATTGTCTAGGAGGCGACATAATTTCAAGGGAAGCATTCAAGGCTTGGCGGTGGAGAGTATTGAAGCAGAGTTAAGCAGGGTAAGAAGGAAGGTGACAGAGGTGGAGATCTTTAGAAGTAAGTTTCAACTTACTAAAGATGAACATGCAAGACTTCTCGGACAAACAAAGAGACTCCAGCAACTTCCACTACTTAACTTAGACATCATTCGGCAGCAATATGAGGCAGCAGACAAAGTTTACAAGGATAACGAAGCGAAGAAGTAGGTCTCTGTCAGTGGAGCCACATCTTCAGCTTCTACTCCAACTAAAACCCATGTAGCACTCCAACCAACGCAGCCCTAGCTTGGCATATGCCTCAGTTTTGTAACAGTTCTTGTTTTAGCTTCCTCTGTAAAATTGACTTATTCTTTTGTACATACATGTATTGCATTCTTCTGTAAAGTCAATTCTTTCTATTTATAGCTCCCATTCGGTTTTAGACTACAGTTAGAACTACATGTTCTAACCGCTTCATGTAAACATCATGCAAAGACTTGGAGGATGAGGTGACCCCTCCCTAAGATCTATAAATATTATTGTATCACCCACATTAAAGGGGTCAAAATTTTTGAAATACAGAGCAGAGAAGCCAATTTCGGTCATCAAGCAAAGTGTTTTTGAGTATTTCTTTCCTATGTTGTGTTATTAATTGTTATTTTTCAATGATTGTTTATTTCAATTAATCTTTAGTGTGCTAAATGCTGTGAATGGATTCTTAATTGTCTTGATTAGTATACAAATCTCGGATGTGCAATAGCTATCAGAGATTGGTAGATTATTAATTGAGAAAATTGAGTCATGTTGAAATATATTTCTGAATGTGCATTTGTGTTTTCTTGGTCTAGTCTTCTAAGTATGTCATAACTATCTTAGATAATCTAGTAGCCCGAGCCATAATCTTTTGATTAAGGGTGTGCAACAGCTACCCTGATAGGAGCAACCTTTGTTTGAGGCCATTAGATTTCCTATAACCCCATCCCCTTAAACTCTTTAGCTGTATCTAGTTGCTGGTGAACATTTGTTGCTAGCGATAGGTATTAGTTTTGAGAAGACGCAGAGCTGTTTAGAAATCAGTCGAAGAAGTAATTCTTAAGACTCATTAGGTTTTTTTTTGTTTTCTAACTTACCCCTTTTTTTCCTTTTTTGAGTTTGTTTTGAGACCTGCCCACTCTAGATTAGAAGCCGACCGCCCATCCAATTCGCATAGAGTTTCCCAATCCTTTAGGAACCACGCCTCCGTCCAAAAAACCTTGTCAGCAACTTGCATGCCCTCGCTGCTATTCCATCAACAGGTTGTAAGAGACCAAATACCTGCAACTTGTTCCTCGGAGCGGACTTTACCTCCATAGAGATCTTGAAACATTAGAGGTTACCTCATTACGGTTGTGGTGTGCATAAAACCCGCATCAACACCATGGAGAGGGCAAGCCATAATAGAGAATGTTGGTTATCCAAAGCTCAATTGGCCAACCCATCAGCCACTTTATTTGACTCTCTAGGAATATGAATGAATTGCACCTCTTGAAACCCTTCCTTCAACTTGTTGATCCATCTCTCTAGCAATCCTCCAATTACTGCTTGTACCATTCTCAGTGGAAAGAAGACTGATAATCACCTTAGAATCCGTTTCAATTTGAATCTTTTTCCATCCAACTTTTAAAGCTTCCTGCATCCCTTTCTTTATTGCCTTGATCTCCACTAAATTATTAGTGGCACATCCCAAATTTTCAGCAAACATAAAAACCTCTCTGTTCGGAGTTTTGTCAATACCTCCAATGGATGCTAAACGCGAATTACCTCTAGATGCACCATCTGTATTTATTTTACCATACCCCATTGGAGGAGGTTTCCAAAGTCCATCTATTTGAGGTTTGATTTTATGCCAGAAACCCGACATAGTAGAATTATGAGGTTGTAGAGGAAGCTTTTTACAAATATTTTCCCATTCAGGGGCGAGAGGAGTGGGAAGAGAAATCTTATGTTTGATAGTTTCAGCAATATTGATTTTGATTTTCTCCCAAACATAATTGATATCTCTACTAACATGTTGAAAAATTCGATTATGTCTCTCCTTCCAAGTGTTCTAGAGGAGAAGGGAAATACCGGACCACAAGGCTAACATGAAGTTCTGAGTTGTCGGAGTATGGCATTTCCATCTCTACATAGCTGCTCCAAAGACCAAAAACTTATCCAATGAAGTATAAACAAATTAGACAATCAGTGCCATAAAGAAACCACCCAAGAACACTGAAAAAACAAATGAGAAAGGGATTCCTCATCTTCCAAACATAGTACCTATGTCACAGGGTTTGTCGAATTTCTTGTATGGGGTTTAAATTTTGCCAAATTTCTAACACAGTATAAAAGTTCGCTAAAATTCATCAAGTTCGCTAGAAAATCGCTGTAAAAAAACCCTCAGTGGAAAATTGCCATAGAGGCACAACTGGGCCGTCTGTTTGAAGGTTTCAGGGCTGTTGGGCGAGGGTTCAAGGATTGTGTGGCGACCAATTGAGCATTGCGTTGAGAGCTGCTGAAGAGTGTTGTGTAGCCTTGTTGCATTGGGCGCTGAGCGGCATTGAAGACCAGCTGAATGGCGACCGAAACCAGTGCGAAGGAGAGAGGTAGGTTTTAATGTTATGTTTGATCTTTATTTTTAATAAACATTAAAGTTAATTTCATTTCAGTTTTTTTTCCATTTTATATGATTTTTCATTTTTTTATTTTTTTTGTATTATTTTGTTTTTTATTTGTTTTTATTTATTAAACTAAATTTTAATTATTTTTGTTTTTATTTTCTTTTTCTTTTTTTAATTTATTTACAATTTTTTTTAATTTATTTAATTATATATAATTTATTAAAAAAGGTACATATTGTTTATTTTATAATATTTTAAATTTTAAAATTTCTTTTTATTATTATTTATTTTCAATTTATTTTTGATATTTAAAAAATAATAATTTATTTTTTATTTAATTTGTAATTATTTTTGAATTTTTATTATTATTTATTTATTTTCGAATCTAGTACATCGTGTTTATGTTTGCAGCAATTTGCGAATGTGTATGAACAAAATGACAAAAGAATTTTCTTCACAACTCCAACTTGTTGTAGCGGACTTGGAGGACACAGATGACCCTATCTTCTTTTGTGATGAATCTAGTGATGATGTTGATGAGCCAAGTGCTCTTGATGATATGAAACTTTTTGATGTAGCTAGTAGTCTATAAGACCATAGAGTGTATTTGCTTTTGATGATGTAGAACTTTTTGATGTATAGTTTGAATGAAGTTTAATAACTTAATATTACATGTTTTAAATTTTGACACTTCGTTTCTCAGAAGTATCTTTAAAACTCTAATTTGACTTATTTTTATATATTTCTTATGTTTTCTATAATTCAAACTTAATGGTGAATTTTTTTTTGAACTTTATCCACTAGCGAACTTGAATCGAACTTTATACTCGTTGAACTCGAACTCGAACCTTGTGACTTAGCATAGTACACATCTAAATGGACCATAAAAGCCATACTTCTTGAGTCTATTATCGGTTATGATCCTCGTGAGTAATAACAGCCAAACAAAGAAGCTGACTTTAGGCCACATAGCAGGTTGCCATATTTTTTTAAAAAGGCCTTGAAAGGGGTGAGAAGTCCTCATTAAAGATGCATATCCAGAAGCCACTGTATATACTCCCGTGGAATGTGTGCCCCACACTAAGGTGTCAACCTGAGGAGAATAAGAAAGGGGACGAGCCAAAAGAATATTGTCTATCAAAGTACGCTCCCATTGTCCAATATTCACAGGTCATTCCCTGCTAGGAATCCAACATTTTCTAGTTTCCCATAGCTGAGTAGCAAGCTTGCAATAATCTGTCATGTCCCCCTTTGTGATATAAGCACACATGGGGTCTTTAGCCTTAAGTTGTTCCCAAAAGGCTAAAGGAAGAGAGGAAATGGGAACGTTCGGGGCCCACTTGAAGAGCAATTATTGAAAAGGTACTTTATGAATTCTAATTTGCACTTGAGTTATGAAAAGTACCTTGTTCTAGTTTCCACTTAAGTTGGGGCTTTTTTGGGGGTCATGGGTGCCCAAGACTTAAAGGGGAATTATAAGACAGGGTCTTTTAATAGTTGAAAGGGAGAGTTTCCCTCTTTATTTGGGCACCACTTTTGGGGTGTTGGATAAAAAAGGAAAGTGAAGGTTCTATTGAAAGGATGCATTTTTGTGATATTAAATTGATGATCAAGTATGTCAAGCTTGTTCAAAGTGGTTTGAGGACGAAAACCTTCAAGTTCACCAAGGGTTTGGGGACAAAAACCTCAATTCCTCCATTAAGGGCAACTCTATTCAAGGGCTATAATTGTGCTTCAGATTTGCATGATTGCATGCAGTTTGTCTTACAAAGTTGGTTTGAAACACCACCTTGATTCAGAAGATTGGCGAGCACCTTGGAGAGTTTGGTGATTGTGTTTTGCAGGTTAAGGGGGTGAGCGACTTGCCTTGGCAAGTGGTTTTGGACATTAGGGTTTTGTGGCCTGCTTGTGGAGGCCATTAACAAGTTTTGTAAGCTTGTGAAGGTGGCGACTTGGCCACTAGGGTATAAGACCCTGTTAAGGGCTGCGCTACAAAGGAAAACTCTCTCCTAGGGTTTTGGGGATTTATTTCCAAATTATTCCAGCTAGGGGGAATTGGTTTGGAGCTGAATTTTTAGGGTTTTGAAGGTCATTTTGGGCCTCAAACTTGTCAAAAAAATCATAATAAAATTTGTAATATTACCCGGTAATATTTCTCCTAATTTTGGCATCATAATTCTGGAAGAAGTGGTATTTATTATAGCGAACTTATTCTGTAATTTTTTGGGCATTTTTCTGAATATATTAAAGTGGAAATTGGGTTGGCACAGCTGCAATTAATCACATTATTTTCTTAAATATTGGAGCCTAGGGTTGAGTGGCGATTTACCATTCCAAGCCCTGAATCTTGCTTGCTTGGTTTCCTAAATTGTTTATGAGGGTTTGCAATATTTTATTGTGATTTTGGTGAGATTGTTACAACTAAAGTTTGTTGATCTTATTTTTAGTATTGAGCTATATTTTCCAGCAACTAGGGTTTGCTGTAGTTTTCAGTAAATTATTTCAGTTTAGCAAGGGTTGTGGAAGAAACCCCTTTTTAAATATTTGTCCCAATTTGGGGACATTACAATCTGCCACTTTAATCCATCTTTTTTCATTTAAATCCTTCATAATTGATTCAAACTCCGGGTATTGGGATATAATTGGGGGCTGTCCATCCCAAGAATCAATCTAGAAATTGGCATATTTGCCATCTTTAACTATCCAAAACAAATGTTTTTAATAATCTCTTCATCAACTCGGAGAACAGCCAAAATGGGTGTTCCTTTGTAGAGAAGAGTCAGCCTTATAATTCTATGAGGGGGATTACTTTGCACATATATTGCTATAGCATTATGCGCCCATAAATCATCTGGAGATACTAACATTTTGTAATATAGTTTGGCTGCAAGGGCCTTATTTTGCTTACCTGAAGCTTTGAATCCTAACCCTCCTTTCTTGGATTGGCAAAGAGTTTCCCATTTGATTAGAGACCACTTCCTTTTTCCTTACACTCCACTCCATATGAATTTCTGGCATAAAGAGTATTTGTTTCAAGATGGTACCTAGAATATTTAAAAGAGAGGCGACATAGACTAGCAATGCTTTAAGAACAGCCTTGACCAAAGTTATTCTACCTTCAGAAGATAACCATTTATTGGTCCATTTCATGATTTTCACTTCAGCTTTAGAAATAAGCCAGTGCCAATCCTGAATCTGCGTAGAGGCCAGTGGAACCCCCAAATATCTGAGTGGAAGAGAACCTTTCCTAAAATGAAAAATGTTTAGAATTTGCTCCTGTCTTCTAGAGCAATGGAAGAAAATTAAACTGGATTTATCATGATTAATCAACTGACCAATAGCCTGAGTAAAAATCTGAAGCATTTTGTGTAATTGTTGGGCTTCTAGGCAAGTAGCTTTGCCCAAAAAGTGTAAGAGTCATCCACAAATTGCAAATGGGATATAGGATGAGTATCTTTTGATAACTTGACCCCAATAATCTGTTTCTCCTTACATGCATCAGATGCCAATCTGCCTAGACATTCTACCAAAATAATGAATAAAAAGGGAGATAAAGGGTTCACCTGTCTTATCCCCCTGGACGCCAAAAAAATCTAAGGAGTATCATTGATCAAGACTGAGAAGGAAACTGTAGATAAACAAGCTTTAACCCAATCTATCCAATCTCCAGAGAATCCAAATTTATCCAAAACTTGACATAAGAAATCCCAATCCACTTTATCATACGCTTCGGATAGGTTCAGTCTAATAAACATGGAAGAAGAATTCTGGATTTCCATAGAATGCAAGGCTTCTTGTGCTAAAACAATCCAATCTTGGATTTGACGTCCAGGAACAAATCCCCCTTGTTCTGGTTTGTAAAGGAAAGGCTTCAACCTTTTTGGTATAACTTTAGTAATAATTTTATATAGGACATTGCACAAGGCTTTGGTCTAAAACCAGCAATACTTTAGTGACATTTCTATACTTGTGGATGTAGTTCTTTGATATAAATCCAAATGGACATTACTAGAGTCTTTGGGTTGAGAGGTGATGCAGTCATGGATAGGGGGTTCAAAATTCAAATGAATGACAGCCTTGTCGTTGCAGCCTAAACCCAATTCACTCTAGTTGAAGAACTAACTCAACTGATTTCACATATATCAACAATAAACAATACTACGAAGACCTTTCAAAGCTTGGAATGCATAACAACAATATCAACATTTATCCCCATCTTTATAAGCAACTAAGCAATAAAGGAATATGACCACAAACAACTACCCTCAGATCATCTCTCAAATCTTATTGAATTACATTGAAAACCCATCACAAATATTCTCTCAGACTTATACAAAGCACTCTCAAATGCTGTCTCCTTCATTGGCCCTTCACCCTTGCAAAACATTGTCTGCAACTAACGCAATCCCTCCAATTTCAAAATGGATATCAATTCCGAGTTTCCTTTTGTTATCTCTCCCTCTCTCTATCTGAGAGAATCACCTGAAAACTGCCTTCTCCATCCAAAAGAACCTTCCTTTATGTCTCTTGGAGCTGTCCCTTTGAAGACCAAAGGCTCTGGAAATGCCCAAGATAAAAAAACCAAACTTCTGGGCCATTTCTTTGCTTTTACAACTGACATGGGCAAAACCGCCTCTTAATGTAAAGTGGCGGTTGCAAAACCTCCCCTAAGGGTTGCAAAACTTCCTTGGCGGTTACAAAACAGCCGCGTAAGGTTGCAAAACAACCCCTTAATGCAGACCAACAGTTTTGTCATTACAAAAAGTCTTGCAACTTCTGGAAGCCATATCTTTTGCACATGAACTTGATTAGGTGTTGTTTTTTTTGAAAGTGCATGACTTTTCAAGAGGAATTCAATTATGCAATCACTGTTGAATTTTGATGAAGGATACTATCTATTTAACTTTGATGAAGTAGGCATGGTCTTTGTTAGGAGTATTAGTGCACGACCTTGCCACTCATCAACTTTACTTTGTTTTGTTGAACCCGACTTGTCCTTGGAGTTGACTGGAGGCCTTGATGATTTCCATGGATCCTTGTAGATTAGATTCTATAGTGGCACAACTGAAAACACACAGACTAGTCCACAATGACACACCCTTACATATTATTGGTTGATGCAAGATTTTTGGTACCCCACTGGGTGCTCCTACATCAGACACCCAAGGTTACAAAAATTGTAAGCTCCTGCTCACAATCATAGGTTGAGTGGTATAACCACTCGTTTGGCCAACTGCCATGGCCATTGTGTTCCCTTTTATCTGAGTAGATAACTCTGAAGTTTTATCAATTTGTATCTTCCTCTTTTTCCAGCCACCTGCTAGATCATAAAACGTCCTCCTCTGCCTTTTTCTGATTTTTCTTCTTTTTGTTCTGCCCTTGGCTGAGGCATAGTCCGTCCACCTCCTCCAATCAGTTCTCTCTCATTATCTATCCTCCCATGGGCTTTTTGCCATCTCAACTCGTTCACCTCCACTGTCTTATGCCTCATTATTTTTCCAGCCACATACTCCTTTCTTCCAAGAGTACACCTCACTCTACTTCTTCCTTCATAGCTTGCTTGTCAAAGAATTCATTATATATTTGCGCATAAATATGATTATCCATAACCTCCACTGCTAGCTCTAGGATACTTTCCTTGTCCTCCTCTCATGTTGTCTTCATTGAAATGTCAAACAACTCCACTACCTCTATTGCAACAACATCCTTCTTGCCTATTTGAGTCTTCAAAATGTCATCAAAGAGTGCATCCACCTTTCGGAGTGCTGTTCCTACGAATTCTTCTAACCTCGCTTCATCTTCTTCATCACTCATTTCCATTTTATGATTATCTTCCAATGCTACTTCCACTTGCTGGTCCTCTATCATCTGCCTCACGTGTGTTTAATGCTTTTAGAAACATCTCTTTGATCTTCCTAGCTTCCTTTTTTGACATGAGACACTCAATTTCACCTTCTTCTTTGTCAAATATTGGGCCCTTATAGACAACCCTCTGTGTGCAAAACTATTTTCAGCACAACCTCCGCGTCTTCCTCTAATGGAAGATCTTCTTCTTCTTCTAACTCCCTTGCAGCAGCAATATTTCTTTCTAGGATGTCTGGAATGCCTTGCAAAGTACTCTTTCTTCAACTTTTCAATCATTGACATGGGTAGTACAAAATGACCCTTCCTTTTCCTTGCCTCAGCTTCCACTTGGGCTTGCATAGACCTTACTACAATCTTCAACTCAGCCACTTCGACTGCATACATCTCATTCGTCTGTTGATCTTTCCTCACTCACACAGTAGCTTCTCTCTGGGCCTCTCTTTCTTTTTTCTCTATACACCTACTCAAGATGGAGAACACTCTATGCACCCTCTACCAACTATGCCCTCAGTGTTGGATGTGCTTTCAGTTCTCTACATCCCATGAACAATTGGTACGATTATGAGTGCAAATTCTTACACTGCCAATTACAGCATGCTTTTATCTAGGCCCACCCCTCTTATCCCACCTTGAAGACATCCTACCGCTGTCTTCTTCACCGCAAAAAATGCCTCTTTATCTCCCAGCGTAGATGGACTTTATGTGTGTCTCTCCGGCATTCTCCTCAGCCATTTTGGCGCACCATTTTCCCTCGCCATTCTCCTCTTCCCTTAAAGCTTAGCCCCAAATCCATGCTCTCTCACACTTACAATCTTTATGATATCTCTGGACAACCACTTATCCAGGTTGATAATCCACCATCTTCTTGCCACTTGTTCACATACAAAAATCTTAGAGAGGCAGTTAGAGTGATGAGTAGTAGCAGGGTTGTAGATGAGGAGGGTTCCAAGCAGAATTCTTCAAGTATGGTTATGGGGTGCTTGGTAGCTATTTGACTGACCTCTTCAACCACGTATGCTCTAGTTTTCTGCTGACTTGGTCGCATCATACCATTCACCCCATCCACAAATCGTGCCCCAGCTCGGTTCCCAACAACTAAGGACAATTATGGTGGGTCATGCATTCTCCAAACTTTATGCTACAGTACTCCATACGCAGCTTTCCGAGGAGTTAGAGCATATGCACCTCAGAGCTAGGGGCAATTAGGTTTTCATTCGGTTCACTAGACTATTGATCATATCTTTACTCTTTGGGCTGTCATTGAGGAGGCTTGCCATCTCTCGACGAAAGTTTATTGTTGCTTTGTAGACTTTCAAAAAGCTTTTGACTTGGTTCCGCGTGTGGCACTTTTTCAAAGACTCAGAGACATTGGCATTTTCGAGAGCCTTCTCACTGCGATCATGCGTTTGTACGAGATTGTTTTGGGTCACCTCTGCACAACCCATGGGGAATTGGATTTCATCAGAAGTACCATTGGGGTCAAACAGGGGTGTCTCCTGTCCCCAACTCTCTTTGGGATTTACATAGATGAGCTTGAGTCCTTCCTCCATGAGCATATCTAGGACAATGATGGGTGCCTACTTCACCAAGTTTTGATATCCATCCTTTTGTTTGTTGATGATGTGGTCTGCTTGGCCTCCTCTCTGGATGGTCTACAAAGACAACTGGATACCTTAGCCTTGTTCTGCGACCTTTAGCAGCTGATGGTTAACCCGGGTGAAACCAAGGTTATGGTCTTCAATGGTTTGAAGACCTCGCACCTCCACTTCTTCTTTAGGGGCGAGGAGATCGAGATCACCAACACATATACCTACTTGGGCGTTCAGTTTTCTAGCTCGCATTTCAGTTTGAGACAAGCCTTCCAGCCTCGTGTTAGTAACGGTTATGGATCCTTAGCCCTCCTTGAGAGACAGTACTTTCGCCACCACTTCCAAGACATCTCCAAAATATTGCTCATGGACTCCCTCATCAAACCCACTCTTCTTTATGCCTCTGTTGTTTGGGGCATCTCCTTACTGGTGGCTGATTGGGATTCCGTAGAGTCTAGACACTTCTCCTTCGCCGATTTATCAAGTGCAAGCATACTGCCCCCTAGCACATTATTTTGGTTGAGTTTGGATCCCATCCTTTCAAATTGGAGATCATGTTTGCCCTGATCTCTTTCCTACACCGCATCCGAGGCTTCGTCAATTCTGTTGAGGGGCAGGACATGTACCCGTACTTTGCGTATTGTTCATCAGAGGCTATTGCTCGTTCAGATTCTCCTCATTGTGGTCGCGGTTGGTACACTGAGGTTTCTGACCTCTTAGGGACAATAGGAATTCAAATGGATCGTCTTCCTCCTTTTCAGTATTCTTTGGACGCATCGGGCCACCTTCCACCTACTAGGTAGGTAATGAACAAGATCATCAGACAGGGTATTTATAGGGAATTCATCCACACCACTTGGGTGAACCCTCATGGGGGGCTATGCCTTAAAATGGCTTTTTATGTTGAGCATTTTTTGGAGTTGAGTGACGGTCTCATTATCTGTCCTCAATATACTCTTCTTCACTGGATGCATGCCCTTTGCATCCCCCTTGGCCAGCTTAGAGTAGGTTCTCACAGATTCCAATGCGAGATGGATCACCACCTTGATCGTTCTGATAGGATTTGCCAGCTGTGTAGTCTCTAGGAGACTGAGATGAAGACACTTCATCATCCGCTGCCCCATTTACTATGAGATCAGATGGAGGTTCTACTGCCTATTTAGGAGGACACAAACTCTGATTTCTTCAGATATGAGGATCAGAAGTGCTTGGCCTTATACATACAGGAGGCTCTGTAATGTCTTCAAATGAGGCAATTTTATATAAAAGGGGTTTTCCCCAAAATCCACAAATTCTGAAATTTTAAAATTTAAAAATCAGCAAACCCTAGCTGCTGCAATACACCTTCAAAATGAAAATTAACTCCAATTTCATCTTGAATTAAATACCAAATAAATACATTGTGAATTTGGCCACGAATGGCTCTTGTCGCAATGAAGAAAGAGCTTGAAATTGATGTTTCAATCCTCCAAACCCTTGTGCCACACTAGCTAAAATGAATTCCTTCTTTCCTACTTTAATCTTTGCTCAAGGTTAGTTCAAACCAATCGCCAAAACTCAGAAAATTACTGCAATAATTAATTCAAAATGAAACCCTTGCAAATATGCCTTCAACAAATATTATTTCCTACAAACAATTAAAAACTTCAAAAATTCATAACTCCCTCAATATTTGGAATTATGATGCAAACAAGAGCTTAAAATGATCATAAAAATAAGGACTATCAAATAAAAATAATTTTATAATTTTCCTTCCATAGGAAGGTCATCAAAAACTGCTCCGAAATTCTGAAAACCCTAGTTTTGTGTCAAAAATAATTACATAATAATCAGAAAATTATTATTTAATTTTCTATCCATTTAAGGTTTCAAATCTTCTCAAAAACCCCATGCTAATGTACAGAAAATTAGCAATTAATTTCAGAATATTAAATTGCATAAATAGACCCTAAAGGGGCCTCCAAACCCTCAATCAAGCCTCCCAAAATAGTTTGCTCCACTTGCAAAAATAGTGCAAATATTAATTAAAAATAATACGCAAGAAAAGAGCCTCAAAAACTTCACAATAGCTTCTTAATGCAAATCGCCCCACTCTAGGACAAGTAACAAGATCTCCTTAGCAAAGGTGGCATCAAAATACACCTTTTGTAGATTGATCCGATCAACACCAAAACAACAAACACCTATTGGGCATGCATCCCAATAGTTTCTTTCAGCATGAAGAAAACATTTATTAAATTCAACATGTCTTCAATTGTGATTGCCACCTTGTATTTGTACCTTTCAAAGGGGAGCGAACCACCTTGGGGAGGTAAAATTCCTCATAAGCCTCATTTGCCTTTTTTTTAGAATATATTTTCCTTTCTTTGCTTTAACTCCTAAGTCGACATTGTTTTTATTTTCACTTTAAGTCTTTTCGAATTAATTAATTTGCCTTAATAAATTAGTAATTAAAATTATTTTTTGGCAAATTAAATAATTAGATCCTTAAATAATTAATTAAATTGCTCTAATAATTAAAGTGATAAAAATCACTTTTTAACCAATTTATTAATTAAAAAGCCGCTTAGAATAATCATAAAAATTACCTTAATTTTTCAAATGGTTAAAACCACTTTTCCGGTAAGTTGAATAATTATCCAAGATAGTTCTATTTTAATAATTAATTACTTGCCTTATAATTTTGAATTATTAAAATCACTATTTGGGCAATTTTATTAATTATTAAATTTATATTGAAAGGGGACATCACATAGGCTTTGAGGTTTCGTGAGCACACACTTTAGCCACATTCCAGACGAGATTCTACTCGGCGGATCACTTCCTTCTTCGTATTACTACCTTCAGGGAGAGGCACTAAGCACCACTGTGAGGCCAGCTCTGCTTTTTACTCCAAATTTGTTCAGCTCAGAGATACCATCCACAGTTCCCCGAGCCATCATAGCCAGGCTCATTCCAGGTCCTGCACCAATAGACAGACTAGATCTATCAATTGTTTGAGATATAGTAGAGTGTTCAAACAATAGCGTAGTAGGCGGCCTCCGCACTCTATTGCGTCTTCATTTGGTTGTCATTTCATCTAGAGTTTCTTTCTTTCAACTGGCCTCGAATGTTAGGAGAGTTGGATCTTCCACTTCACTCATTGCTTCTCTTTGGCCATTGTAATATCCCCAAATAAAAAGGAGACCATAAACATGAACTGCATTAATGCAAATAAATCACCAATGGAATTGCCTAAACCAACAAGAATTAAATTAACTATAGTAGCAACTAAATTAAATAAATTTCCATATGGTAAGGAGCACCACATTTAATGCAAGGAATAAAAGTTATATTAATGCAAGTCATCCCATTTGATGAAAAGACACATCACTTTGGAAAGGAGACACATCATTTGATGCAAAGCTATGAAAGGTATTTATTAGAATAACTTGGTGAAGGAAAAGGATATATATTCAGATTTGACATTTATTCCCTTACCTGAAGTTTAGGCAGCAACCTCTTTTATAATTGAGGACGAAACCCCTTGATATCGAACCTTCAAGGACGAAACTCTTTGAGAGTTATCTATTAGAATATTTATAACCAGAATTTCACATTGCACATTTGATCATTATACAACATTATTTGTTATATAAATTTATTATCTTATTAATAAGAACATAATTCTATATTCATTGAATATTATCATTTTGAACTTTAAAAAGGAATTTTGAGAAATCCAAATTAATGTATAATATTCCAATTTGGGATATTACAATGGTATCAGAGCTTTTCATCTTGCCAGTCAAGGGGTTTCGATAAGCGTCATGCATTCAAATCATAAGGTCTAACATAAACAACATAAATGATGCAAAGTTTGACTGGTGGTCCCAAGGGCAAATTCAAGTATATACGTTCATGTCATAATTAGTTCAACAAATGCGGCAGTTGAATAACTCGCTAACTCATAATTCTAATGGTGAGGGAAGATCATCACAAGCACAACAGGGTTATATGTTTAATAATAGTGGTGAAGGACTCCCATCAAGGACTTATGTACGCCCAACCATGCCCACATTCATTCAATGAGAGGAACCGATACAAGAAGAAGATGAGGCCGAGTTGATTTTCAATGATATTAATGCATGTCACAATAAATATTTGAATCTTGATCCTATGATAAGGGATGAATCGACATTCATAGATTTTGGCTGTTTATATGGGAAATGTGTACTAGAGGAAGGTGAATGGCAGCCAAATTCGGTCAAACATGTCATCACGGAGTAGCTACCGAAGGAGTATAAAATTTGGATGGTTGAAAATGATTTAGGCAACAATCTTGAGTTGTAGGAGCAGCCAGTGGAAGTAAACTATTTAGTGTTGAAAAACATCCCAACATCACTCAAAGAATTCTTTGAGCCCGAGTTGAACGCAATGGTTCTTGAACTTGAACAACCAAACAAACGTTGAAATCATCTTATGGCAACCATAAATTCGTCCTATCATCGGAATCAAAACAGGTATGAATCTTTTAGCAAAGATGAACCATTGCTTGGTCTCCATAATAGCACAAAAGAAAAGATTTGTCTTCATGGACGAGGGGGTGAGTCATTAATGGAGATTGTAAGGGCAAATTTGATGACAAATGAGCTTGAACAGGTCATTAGCAGCCCAAAAAATGATCAATTTGGAGTATGTAAAGGTCCGAGGATCCTTATGCTCAGCGAAGAGCTCATTAATAATTATAGCAATGGCTATAATGGTAGAAGGCTGTGGGATCCGAGAAAGAATAATTGTAACAATCCCTTGCAAGAGAGAACTAATAATAATGCATTCAGTTCTACATGGGGAAAGAAACATCTAAGCTTGGAGCAGATTATAGTTTGTTGTGGAGTGTACTATGGGTTTAAAATTTTTTGAGGACAAGCAATCTGAAGAAGGGAGGTCTGTAATATCCCCAAATACAAATGAGACCATAAACATGAACTACATTAATGTAAATAAATCACCAATGGAATCGCCTAAACCAACAATAATTAAATTAACTACAATAGCAACTAAATAAAATAAACTGTCCATATGGGAAGGAGCACCACATTTAATGCAAGGAATAGAAGTTATATTAATGCAATTCGTCCCATTTGATGAAAAACACATCACTTTCGAAAGGAGACATCATTTGATGCAAATCTATGAAGGGTATTTATTATAAGAACTTGGTGAAAGAAAATGATATATATTCAGATTTGACATTCATTCCCTTATTTGAAGTTTAGACAATAGCCTCTTCTTTTATAATTGAGGACGAAACCCCTCATTTATTAGATAAAAGGATGAAACCCCTTGATATCGACCCCTCAAGGACGAAACCCTTTAAGAGTTTTCTATTAGAATATTTATAACCAGAATTTCACATTGAACATTTGATCATTATACAACATTATTTGTTATACAAATTTATTATCTTGTTAATAAGAACATAAATCTATATTCATTGAATATTATTATTTTGAACTTTTAAAAAGGAATTCCGAGAAATCCAAATGAACGTATAATATTCCGATTTGGGATATTACAATGGTATCAGAGCTATTTATCTTGCAAGTCTGAGGGTTTCGATAAGTGTTATGCATTCATATCATAAGGTCAACATAAACATAAATGATGCACAATTTGACCGGTGGGCCCAAGGGCAAATTCAAGTATATACGTTGATGTCACAATTAGTTCAACAAATGCAGCAGTTGAATAACTCGCTAACTCAGAATTCTAATGGTGAGGGAAGATCATCACAAACACAACAGGGTTATACATTTAATGACAGTCGTGAAGGACTCACATCAAGGACTTATGTACGCCCAACCATGCCCACATTCCTTCAACGAGAGGAACCAGTATAGGAAGAAGATGAGGCCGAGTTGATTTTCAATGATATTAATGCATGTCACAATAAATATTTGAATCTTGATCCTATTATAAGGGATGAATTGATATTCATAGATTTTGGCCGTTTATATGGGAAATGTGCACCAGAGGAAGATGAATGGCAGCCAAATTCAGTCAAACACGTCACCACGGAGCATCTACCGAAGGAGCATAAAATTTGGATGGTTGACAATGATTTAGGCAACAACCTTGAGTTGCAGGAGCAGTCGGTGGAAGTAAACTATTTAATGTTGAAAAACATCCCAACAACATCACTCAAAGAATTCTTTGAGTCCGAGTTGTAGGCAGTGGTTCTTGAACTTGAACAGCCAAACAAACGTTGAAATCATCTCATGACAACCATAAATTCGTCCTATCATCACAATGAAAACATGGATGAATCGTTTATCAAAGATGAACCATTGCTTGGTCTCCATAATAGCACAAAGAAAAAAATTGTCTTCATGGATAGTGGAGGTGAGTCATTAATGGAGATTGTAAGGGCAGATTTGGTGACAAATGAGCTTGAACATGTCATTAGCAGCGCAAGAAATGATCAATTTGGAGTACGTAAAGGTCCCAGGATCCTTATGCTCAGCCAAGAGCTCATTAATAATTACAGCAATGGCTATAATGGTAGAAGGTTGTGGGACCCAGGAAAGAACAATTGTAACAATCCCTTGCAAGAGAGAACTAATAATAATGCATTCAGTTCTACAAGGATGGGGAAATAACATCTAAGCTTGGAGCAGATTATAGTTTGTTGTGGAGTGTACTATCGGGTTTAAAATTGCTTGAAGACAAGCAATCTGAAGAAGGTTTGTAATATCCCCAAATACAAAGGAGGCCATAAACATGAACTGCATTAATGTAAATAAATCACCAATGGAATCGCCTAAACCAACAAGAATTAAATTAACTACAGTAAAAACTAAATTAAATAAATTGTCCATATGGGATGGAGCACCACATTTAATGCAAGGAATAGAAGTTATATTAATGCAAGTCACCCCATTTGATGAAAAGACATCACTTTGGAAAGGAGACACATCATTTGATGCAAATCTATGAAAGGTATTTATTAGAAGAACTTGGTGAAGGAAAATGATATGTATTCAGATTTGACATTCATTCCCTTACTTGAAGTTTAGGAAACAACCTCTTCTTTTATAATTGAGAATGAAACCCTTCATTTATTACATACAAGGACGCAACCCCTTGATATGGACCCCTAAAGGACGAAACCCTTTGAGAGTTCTCTATTAGAATATTTATAACCAAAATTCTGCATTGCATATTTGATCATTATACAACATTATTTGTTATATAAATTTATTATCTTGTTAATAAGAACATAATTCTATATTCATTGAATATTATTATTTCAAACTTTAAAAAGGAAATCCGAGAAATCCAATTAATGTATAATATTCTGATTTGGGATATTACAATGAAAGGCCACAGTTACTAGAGAAGACACATCAGGGGATTGTAGGGGATCACTTCATAGGAGATGCAATTGTGAGGAAGATCTTACAGAGTCGCCTTTGGTGGCCCTATCTGTTTCAAGATGCCCATAGAGTTGCGAAATAATGCGATATATGTCAAAGGATGGGCAAACCAAAGCAAAGAGATGAAATGCCTTTATAGTCGATGCTAGCACAACAATGTTTTGAGCAATGGGGGATTGATTTTGTTGGGCCCATTAGTCCACCCAGTAAACGCAGCCATGCTAGATATATTATTACTGTGATAGACTACTTGATGAAGTGGGTGGAAGCTGTTGCGATGCTAAGTTGTGGTGCTAAGGATGTAACAAAGTTTTTATATGAAAATATCAATACTAGGTTTGGATGTCCTATCAAACTTGTAAGTGATAGAGAAACCCATTTCTTGAATAAAACTATCAAGAGTCTCATTGATGAATTTTTTTATTTTGCACCACAAAAGTACAACATATCACCCCTAGGCTAACGACCAAGCTAAAGTTGCGAATAAGGTATTGGGTAAGATGCTTACTAAAATCTGTGATGTCCAAAGGGATGACTGGGAGGATTGACTTTCTGTAGTCTTATGGACGTATTGCACACATTATAAACGTGCGACAGGGTTCACTCTATTTCACTTGGTCTACGGTTTGGAAGCGGTCATTCCCATGGAGTATGTAGTACCTAGTTTGCGAATTACAGTCATTATGTGCATGGGTGATCAAGAATCATTGACAAACCGGTTACTAGAGCTAAATCGCATGGATGAAGATAGACGTAGAAAATCTTGGACACAAGAGGTGTATAAATGTAGCCGGAAAGCTAGGCATGATAAGAATTTGCGCACCAAAGAGTATCATGTGGATCAACCGGTCCTACTTTATGGTAGTTGGTTTAGAACCTCTTTAGGCAAGCTCAACATCAGATGGAAAGGACCATACATCATCCATTAGTTATTTCAGTTAAGAACAGTTGTCTTAAGGGGTTTACAGGGCACCATTTTACTTGGAAGGGTGAATAGCAGTAGGCCCAACCCCTACCGCCAATAAGTTATGTACGCAAGTCTAATTAGGTGCCGAATCACACCACTTTAGTTTAGGATTCTCTTTCAATTATGTTGTGTGGGTTTGGTTTGTTTCTTTCATGTTGTGTGTGTAGATCAGATGTATGTCCTAGTAGTTTTGTACAAATAGAACAATAGACTAGAGGCACCATCAATAAGGAATGGTCCAAGAATAAATGATGTCAAGCTCACCAGAATAACGTACGTCTGCCATTAAGTCCAGGAAAGACGTGTAGCAAGCTTTGAAGCAGATAACGGTCCTCTGGAGTTGTTAATGATAGGTAGGTGGGGAGATCAACAAATATCCCAAAATTGATCCAGGGTCAACATCACAACGAGAATAATCAAGTACGGCAGAGGGATAACATGGTCATGTGTCACATCAAAAAGAGAACAACTGCAAAGATGAAATGACATCTCAGTGAAAAGATGCTACATTAGCTAGGGGCAATCCGCTTCATTTAATTCCAACAAGCAAAAGATCGAGTGACAATGATGCATAATTAAAACAAAGAGATCGAGATGGACACAGGGAAAGTTATAAATACATGACTTTGCAGACCTTTCCATCATTCTACGCTAAGGTATTGCAACCGTAGAACAATTGTGCATTCTGTAGTAAGCCAAGCGCATGGAGTTATACAGTTTCTTCTCACAGGCACATACATAGGCGCAATGGCCGCAATTGACTATTCACAGTTGATCCCAACTCTCTCAGATCCACAAAAGGAGGATGTGGGTATTGGCCTCGCCTTGCACCCAACCAAGTTTGACGACCTAGTTGCCTACGAGTTTATCAAAGTAGCAGATCAACGCATGTAGTGTCCCACTCCTTTTTGTTTCTAGACCCAATTTTTTCCAATTTTTTGTGGTTTAGTTGAACTTGATGCGTTTTGTATTTTTTGAACATAACAAGGGGTTTGCATGCATGTACAAATTCACAACATAACACAAACTAGCAATATCCAGATGCTTAAAAGGGATGGAAATACATTATATATCATCAATGAACAATACCCATGTGTAAAATAAGTAATCACAACAAATAATGGACATACCCACTTGCTAATATATGGAGTACAGGTCTGTAGCAGCAATTCAAAATCCATAAATCCATGTCATATTTATTAAACCCTGGATTATTACATCAGACGGCATTAACAACAAATCGAATGGTAGTTTGATGCCTTGCATGATGATCATAGAGCCACCAAAGGCCCGGGATAATGGTAATATGGAACCCAAGTCCCCTTCTCACGCTGGTATGGCCAGAATAGACATGACAACAATGAAACACCAAAAAATCCCCCAAGATGACTCGAATCTGTCCTATTTATGCTGGAAACTCACTGAATATTCTCCACGCCCAAAATAAAGGTTTTTTCCTCTTCAAAACATGCTCAATAACACTATAAAATGGTACGGCCAAATTGGGGTGATGGAATCCCAACAAAATACAATCTGAAAATGAAGCACAACTGCACCCTCTAAAGTGAGATCTTTCACTCTTGCAAGCACTCTCCAAATGTGAAGGTTTTCATCTTTACAATGGTTGGATTTCTTCACAAACCTTGGTTTTGCTCCCACAACAATTTTCTTTCACAATAATGGCAATCTCCAAATGAGCGTTCAATCGTCCTTTTTATTTTTCCTTCACTTTTCCCCCCACGCCCCTTTTTGAGAATTAGGTAATTTAATATTATTTTTCCCTTCATGACTTGGGCTCCCACACAAAGGAACGATATGACTTTATTAGTTATTAATATATCTCAAGTCTTCATATATTAATAAAGTCACTTTAACACCATATACTTTAAGTTAAATATTTAATTTAACTTAAGCCAAATATCGTGACATTAAAATAATTCCCTGAACCTACTTTGAACTGGGACTTCGAAGCACCACCGTGATTGCCAAATAGGAAAGAGCACATTCCAAGTTGGATCGCCCAACTTGCAACTGACCTTGACACACTTATTAAAAATAGTAAGTTTGGCCCCTAGGCGCAAAAAATACTCCAAAAAGAATCAGAATGGAAATTCCGCCGAGGAAGAAACAAAACTCCGTGCCAACCAACCTAACTAGACCCCGCAATGATCACCCGACATGGGTTCTTTAACCATCCATGTTAGTCCACGAGAACCTGGGTGGTAGACTAACCCATTGATTGATTGCTTAAGAAGGGGACATTACGGTTTGCCCTCTCAAAAATTGCTTGTGCTTGCCCACAAGCAATTTCAACTCTGGATGTTGTAAGACCTGCTCATTCTCCCATGTAGGATCCTCTATCGGCAAATTCTTCCACTTCACCAAATACTCCCTGATGACCCTCTTCCGCAAAGTACGGTCCTTGGTGTCAATGATGGCCTCAAGTACAAGAATTAACTTACCCTCTTCATCAAGAGGGGGAAGCTCCATTGAAGGTGTCACATTATGTCCCAACGCCTTCTTGAGGCGAGACACGTGGAAAGACATTATGCACTCTACTCTTTGCCGACAACTCCAGCTCATAAGCCACTTCTCCAATTCTCTTGGAAACTCTGAACGGGCCATAGTATTGTGGCTTCAGCGTCTCTATGCCACTCTTTTTAAGAGTGAACTGGTTATAAGGCTGCAACATCAAATAGACTATGTCACCAACCTCAAAAGAACGCTCAACCCTGTGCTGATCTGCATACTGCTTTTGCTGGTTCTGCGCCTTCTGGATGTTTTCCTTCAAGGATTTCATGATATCTTGACTTTCCTAAAGTAAGTGTTAGTAATTTGGCTTGTCAAAGCCAAGTTACTATCCCTATTAGTTTAAACTTTCCTACAACGTTCTAATCCCCTTTTCAGCTAGTCAATCTGTGGTCTAGAAGAATGAATGAACAGTACTTGCAGCAAAGATATTAAGAATAGTTGGGTGAAGACCTACAACCACCTTATAGAGCATGCAGTCCGTTCGAGGGAAAGACACCTACAACAAATTCAAAGGCCACATCTCTTGTTCACTTTCAATGGAAGCACGTAGTTAAAGGCAACATCATGCATATGTTTATTTTCTTGGATTTTTTTTCAGTCAAGGGATAGAGGATTTCAAAGGATTTACAAAACCCCAGGTACTTTGCAATAAAGCCGAGAAAATTACAAAGGGAAGGACTCTTTCAAAAACCCTGAAGGGTATGTACCCCTTCGGGAAAGTCCAATCAAGGTTGAAAAGGCAAAGTTTTTTCGGGAATGTCATTTACAATAAACCCAAAGGGCATGTGCCCTTCCGGAGGGTATCCTAGCAAAGTGAAGGGACATTTTCAAAGGTCCCGAAGGGCACCTGCCCTTCGAGAATATATACTTTGGGACAGTTGGAAGGATCATTTCAAGTGGACAAAGGACTCTTTCAAAAAGCCCGAAGGGCATATGCCCTTCGGGAGGGATCATTTCAAAAATCCCAAAGGGTAGGTACCCTTCGGAAAAAGGTCAAAGGCCATTTCAAAAATTCCGACAGGCTTCTCTCTCAAAGGAATGGTTCATTTCAAAAAGCCCAGGTGCCCTACAAAAACCCTGAGTGCCCTTCAAAAACCCTGGGTGCCCTTCAAAAAGCCCAGGTGCCCTACAAAAAGCCCGCGGAAAAGACAAGAACGGACAGGAAAAACCCGAAGGAATTCCTTCGGACAATTTGTCTGAAGGATTCTTTCGGGAGACTTGGACAACACAAATGGGTCATGCCAATTTTTCCGAAACAATTGGCCTTAACAAGACTCTGAAGGAATTCCTTCGGAAAAGATGAAAGACAAGATCAAAGGAAGTCTTAGTAAATTAGTCCGCAGGAAAGTGGAAGCCCGAATGGACAATTTCCTCGGACTTTTTGTTCGAGAGAAAGTCCGAGCAGAATAAAGTCCAGACGAAATGAATGGGAAAAGAGAAGTTAAAAGAGGAGAAAATCTGTAGAGCATGACATACAAAGCCAGAAAAGAAAGACCAAAGAAATAAAACCAAGGGGAAAATTGCCAAAGAAATATGTAGGAAAATCTGAGATAATGAACAAAGAAAGGCACAGAGTTTTGTCTGGATAAGCAAGGAGCACACACAGTGGGAAAAGTCATAAATAGAGAAGTCCAAGATTATAAGGCAGGTAAGCAAGCAAGACAAAGAATATACATACACAGGAATTAAACGCGTTAAATAGAAAGGGGCAAAAATAGATTCTTATCTATGCAAACGTGTTTTTGTAATAGTCAAAACTGCTGTTGATTGTTTCACCGTGCCACATGCTTCTCTCATGCGTCCAAACGTTTCAAACGTTCCAGCAGTTCGTGAGGAGTTCATCTACTGACTTTTTGCGTAACATTTCATGCAAAGGAGAAGTTGACTGGTCAGACCTGAGTTCCTTCGCCCACTTCCACGCCATCTTGGTCATGCATATTTGGAGTTTTCTTGGAGAGTTTTGTTTATTTTAAGAATCATTTTTCAAACTTGGCTCCATTATCTATATTCTACACCAAAGTTTGGAGAAGCATGCAGATTTTTGTAAATGAGAATAATTTTATTGAATATTCAAAGCATTGTAAAAGAGGTGAGGTCTTGAGTTAACTAACCAAGACTGACCTTTTCCCTTTTTTGGACTACACTTAGACTAATTTAGACTATTTTTCAAAGCTTATATATTGGTTGAATCGAGCCATAGAGAGGGACGCTGAAGTTTGAAAAAAAAAAAATTGTAAGCTGGACCAATGATCAATAAGGAGTTTATTTTTCTGAATCTGATTTTGACAGCAACATAGTGTGTATTTGATTGTGCATCAGCATACAAGAGAGAATTTTTCTCGTTTTGCAAATCCCTTCCTCACCTATCTCTCTATCTCACCCTTTTTGCAGGTCATTTGAAGAGGTTTTCAACCCTTCCTATGAAACACTTTTGTTTGGGGACAGGATATAAATTGCATTTTGGTTATGTGTGCATTGATTTCAGTAACTTCAGTGGATCTAATCAATTTAGGTTAATCACCCCCCTTAGATTTTCTTTCAAAATTTTCCCTTACTCTTTTCACCGCAAAAAATCACAGTTTCAGGTTTAATTACAAAATCATAAGGGAACCAACGCTCTCTGGATGTTCTTCTCAACATAGAGACACCCACCCTTTGAGAAGTTCCCATTGTATCAGCTGGAGAGAAATTGTGCTTTGAACATCTTCAAGCAGGGTGCACTCCAGAGTTGATAACCTTTTCTGTCATCCCTAGTGGGACTGCGTTATTCACATTTTTGAATTGTTATCTGTGTATCTGAGTATTTTATTCATTTCCAGATTTCATTTTCAAATTTGTATGTTTTTTCATGCCACCAAAAGTTGTCACAAGATCAATGGTAAAAGGGAAAGAGGTAGATTTTTATGAGTTGTCTTATCAGCGAAAGAAAAGGAGAACTTCTCAGTCAAATCCAAATCCTACACCATCTGTTATCCTTTCTATTGCACAAAACCTATTGTTCAAGCCAATATTGTTCAGCCTAATATTGTTATAAATCCTATTCCTCAGATGGCTGCTCCCAGAAGATAGGGTTTTGTTTCATTCAATGGTGGTAGTCCTCTAAATATCACTATATGGGATGATATTCTAGTTTCAGCTCTAAAGGCTTTTCCTTATTATACAGGAGAAAATTCAACAACTCCTATAGAACATATTGCAGATATTGCTAATCTTTGTTCAATTCATCATGTAACTCAAAAGAATGTAGCAATGAGGTTGTTAGCAACTTCTTTTAAAGGAAAAACACTTCAGTGGTACAGAAGTTTAACACCTGCATTAATCAACAATTGGGATGAATTTGGAGTACTTCTATGTAAACATTTCGAAGATAAAAGTGATCATCTTTAACTTGTGGAACAACTTACGACAATTAAGAGATTCAATCATGAGTTCATGGTGGATTTCAATCACAGATTCCAAAAGACTTGGGACAGAATTTCAACAGGGATCAAGCCTACTCCCAATTATGCTTTTCTGTATTATTTGAAGGCTTTTAATTCAGATGTGGCTGTAATGATTAGATCTATGGGAGGTAATACTTTACATCAAACTTTTGAAATTGCAATTAAAGTTGAAAATTGTCTTATACAAGCAGGGAAGTTATCTCCAAGGCCTCCAACGCCCCTTTTTCTAGAAGTTCATCCTCCTAGTCCAACTATTGCTCCAATTCCAGAGTCATCAAAGTTCCACCAAATAGAAAGTGAGCAAATTGATAGATTGGGAAAGATAGAGAGTCTTCTTAAAGCTCAAACCAACAAGTTGGTTGCAATTGACAGACAACAAGCTCCACCATATAGGTCTTATCAGAATACTAACCAGAATTATCAGCGCAATAGGCCATTTTATCAATCCAATCAGCAAAGTCAAGGGTAGAATTCTCAATCAATACATTATAATCCTAATGCTCCAAGCAATTCAAGAGCAATGGTGCCGACTCAAAGCAATTATGTTCAAGGACAATGGAACAATCAATGGGATCAATCAAGCAACATGGCAATGGCTCCAATTGGTGAGAGTTCTCATCAATCTTTTATGCAACAAAGTTCAGTTCAACATTTTTTTGAAAACCTGCCATTTTCTCAGAATAAGGAAGCCTCTCTACCCTATGGAGACATTCCTTCATTTACTAAAACAAAAGCTTCAAATCAACGAGGAGAAGGTAGTGGTAAAGCTTCTATTGAAACTACATTTGTGAATTTCCAAGAAGGTGAGAATTCTTTTGAATATTTGGCTGTAAATCAGAATCAAGATTTATCTAGTGTTGATAATCTAATTGCAACTTATAGTAGATCCAAGAAAAGAGCAATTGGAGAAGGCTCAGGGTCTGAAAAGGCAGTCCCTTCTTCTCAGCCACAACAAGAGACAACTACACATGAGCTGCAAAAAAAAAGTTCAAACCATCAATTTCACGATCCAAAAGATAATAATGTGAGAGGGCCTTACATTCCTCAATTTACACAAAATTTGGGAGCTGCTCCTAAATCACAGTAAAACACAACCACTTCTTCACTTTAGTTTCGTGGATCAAATGAAGAAGACTTCAGTATCAATTTCGATGTGGGACACTCTACTTATCCCAGGACAAAAGGAATACTTATAAGAAGAGCTTTCAAAGCTCACTATCTTTGAGAAAACACTAAGAAAAGAAAGAGTAAGTGCTGTCCTAACTAATTCTCATTCAACTGTTAAGCCTCAAAAGGTAACTAAACCTCCTCCATTTTACCTTTCTGTGATCATTGGAGATTGTCTAGTTCATAGTTGCATGATTGATAGTGGGGCTAGTACTTCTGTTATGCCCAAATCAATCGCCGATAAATTAGGTTTGCAGTATGAATCCCATGAGAAAGGTGTCTTGCAATTAGATGGTTCTCCTACCAAAACTGTGGGTGTGTTGAAAGATCTGAAAATTATACTTGCTGCTTGCTCAAATTTCATCATCTTACAGGATGTTGTTGATCTGCCACCATATTTTGCACTGTGCCTATCAAGAGATTTTACTGCCAAAATAGGAGGTACCTTTCTTCAGATTGATCATAAATGGTTTTTAGAACCAGGTTTGGGACCAAAGTAACTATTATATCAGAGCCTATTTCCAGATTTCACCTTGAACCATATATGCCAAATATGACAAATGTGAATTGCAGTATTACAGAAGAAGATAACATCATTAATCAAGAGCCTTCTAAGCCTCTTGAAGGCATTCCAGATCTTCTTGACGAATGCGCTGCTGATAATCATGGACATGACCCCTACAAAAGTATTGAAGATGTTGGTTTTGGAGTTTATTGCATGCACGAAGGTGACTTGTTGCCTATTCTCATTAGCTCACTACGGGATCAAGGAGTTTGGAATCTATTTTTTGATAGATCCAGAACAAAGAATGGTAGTGGCACTGGAGTTATGTTGGTTTCACCACAAGATCAAAGGTATTATTCTTTTGTTAGATTTCAGTTTAGTTGTACTTCTAATATTGCAGAATATGAAGCTCTTATTTATGGTCTTCAGTGGGCTAGAAAGAGGGGTATTAAGATCTTACAGGTAAAAGGTGATAGTGAATTAGTGGTATAGCAAGTAAAAGGTTTAAGCACAACAAAAAATCCTCTTTTGAAGGCATACAAACATAGAGTTTGGGATCTCATTGAAGATTTTTTTGCATTTGACATTCGCTGTTGCAATAGGTGCACAGTATGATATTTCGGATCAGATTAAGGACAGTTAAAATCAGACTCAAATCAAAGTGGTATGTAGACCTTCAATTCCAAATAATGATGTTAGTTGGCATGTTTTTGATTCTGATAAACAAATAGCATATTTTCTACAAATTGAGGCAGAATTTTGCCAAAGAAACCATGATAAATTGCAGGATCAATATGAAAATCAGAATGTGCAATTAAAATCAAACAAGATGCCTAAAGGTTTGGTGACTTTAGAGAACATATTCATGAAGATCAGTTAAGGAGAGACAAGGTGAGTATTTCTTCTAAGAAAGAGCATTATGAGCCAATTAGCATAGCTGAAAGTAAGCAACTTAAGTTGGGTAAAGTAAATTCAGATTCTGAGAGAGTAGCTTTCATTTCATTATGTCAAGAGCATATGGATGTTTTTGCTTGGGAGTACCATGATTTGAAAGGTTTTGATCCCAGATTAGCATAACATACTATTGAATTGGAAAATGATGCAAAACCGGTAAGACAAAGACAAAGGCCAATCAACCCCAAGGTTGAGATTCTCATGAGAGAAGAACTGACAACGCTGATTGAATCAGGTATTATTTTTCCTATTAAGCATTCAACATGGGTTGCAAATCTTGTTCCTGTAAGGAAAAAGAAAGGAGAAATAAGGCTTTGTGTAGATTTCAGAGATTTAAATAAGGTGTCATTGAAAGATCATTAGCCACTTCTTTCTATGGATCAAATTTTGTAGAGAGTTTCAGGTTCACAGAGATTTTCTTTATTGGATGGGTATTCAAGATACAATCAAATACTGGTGAAGGAGCAAGACCATTATAAAACCGCTTTCACCACCAAGTGGGGTACCTTTGCTTACAAGAAAATGCCTTTTGGACTCTCCAATGCTGGAGCTACTTTTCAAAGGGCAATGGATGTTGCTTTTCATGATATTTTGAATGAAATGGTTTTGGTATATCTAGATGACATTACATTATTTTCAAAGAATCCTAATGATCATCTAACTCATTTGAAGATTGTTTTTGATAGATGTAGAGAATTTGGAGTTTCTTTGAATCCAAAGAAATGTATTTTTTCAGTGCATGAAGGGAGACTTCTTCGACATGTTGTGTCCAAAGCTGAGCTTTCAATTGATACAGAAACAATAGAAGCAATCTTTGCTCTATTATTGCCTAAACACAAGAAAGGTTTGCAAAGCTTCTTGGGTAAGATTAACTTTATTAGAAGATTCATTCCTGGTTTTGCGGAACTAGTAAAGCCATTCACTCAAATGCTTAAGAAACACAAAGAGTTCACTTGGGATAAGGAAGGTAAGAGAAGTTTCGAAGCTATCAAAGAAGCAATCAGCCAAGCTCCTACTTTGCTCAATCCGGATTTTAGTAAAGATTTCTTGTATGCTTTCTCTACTTCCAGCACTATTTCAGCCATGCTTATACAACAAAATGATGAAGGTTTGGAACAGCCCATTGTTTTCTTTAGTCAAGCTTTAGAAGAGTATGAAGAGAGATATTCTTTCGTAGAAAAACATGTTCTTGCTGTAATAAGAGGTCTGAAAAAATTTAGACATTTGATTTCAAATAACAAAATTATACTAATGGTTGCTCATCCAAGTGTGACGAACTTCATTCTCAATAGAGACTTGAGTGAAAAGAGGGCTAGATGGGTTACTAAATGCATGGAGTACGACATTGAAATCAAAGTTACAAAGCTGGTTCGAGGCAAATGATTATGTAAACATTTTGCAGAAGATGTAAAAGAAGAGAAATAATTTTGGCAATTCAAGACACTCAACATCAAGTTGAAGGTACACCTCCTACAAGTTGGACACATAATATTGCTAGGTTTCTTCAAACTGGAGAATGTCCAAGGGGTTTGAATGCATCACAAAGAAGACACTTCAGGCTGCAACCAGTGCCCTATATCCTGATTGATGGAGTACTTTTCAAAAAGGACATTGGAGGTATACTTTTAAGGTGTGTAGAAATTAGTCAATTTGACAAACTTTTTTTGCAATTTCATGATAGTCCTTCTGGAGATCATTTTGCAGCCAAAACTACAGCTGCAAAAATTATTAGAGATGGTTATTTTTGACCTAATTTATACAGAGATGCACATGCGTGGGTTAGGAAATATTCAAAATGTGCAATGTTTGTAGAAAAATAGAGACTAGTAGCGATGCCATTAAAGCCAATTCAGGTTGAACAACCATTCATGCAATGGGGTTTGGACTTCATTGGCATGATTCATCTCTCATCTAGTGTTGGTCATAAATGGGTTTTGACATCTACAGATTATTTCACTAGGTGGGTGGAAGCAATACCTTTGAGAGAGGCAAATGATAATTTCGTACTTGAGTTTTATGAGAGCCTAGTCACTCGTTTTGGAGCTCCATTTACTATTATATCAGATAACGCTTTAGCATTCAACAGTACAAAGGTGTGTGAATGGGCTCTTGAACATGGGATTTACTTGTCTTCATCATCTAATTACTATCCATAGGGTAATGGGTTAGCTGAATCTACTAATAAAAATTTGATTCGGATCATCAAAAGAACAATGGAGGATGATCAGAGAATTTGGCATACAAAATTGAAAACTGCTGTATTGGCTGATAGAATCACCCCTAAAAAGGCTATTGACCATTCGCCTTATCTCCTAGTTTATGGAAGGGAAGCAAGGTTGCCTATTTCATTTGAGCTTCCATCTTTAGAGCTTGCACACCAGCGAGAGCTTCTGGAAAATGATGCCATCGAGGTAAGAATGAATGAATTGAGAGAGTGAGAAGAAACTAGAGATGATGCTATGCATATCATGTGGACTAATCAACGACAAATCAAGAAGACATTTGACAAGAGAGCTTCATAAAAGATATTCCAACAAGGAGACAGTTCTTAAATGGGATGAAGAACGTGCAAAGTCAGGTAGGCACTCCAAATTTGATAGCCTTTGGAGTGGACCTTATATTGTTACTGATTGTAGGAAGAATAACGCTTTTCAATTATCCAGATTGAACGAAGAACTTCCCATTCTTGTGAATAGGTTGTTTTTTAAATACTGCTATTAAGAGAGTCACTCCTTTGTACGTAGTCATAGTTTCATTCCTCTAAGTGCTTTTAGCACATGTTTTCTGTCTAGGTTGCTTTCCCCTTTAGTTTCCTTGTTCTTTCCTCTAAGTGCACATGTGCGCAATGTTGTTGTTGAGTCATTTCTCCTAATTGTATTGGTCTCCAGCTTTCCAATTTTTAGTCATATTCAAGCTTGTTACAATTAATTTTTTTGAGTTCTTTGACCAACAGGCTGGTCAAACCCTGTGAGTCAGCATAATTGTTAGTAATTTGGCTTGTCAAAGCCAAGTTACTACCCCTATTATTTTAAACTTTCCTACAATGGTCTAATCCCCTTTTCAGTTGGTCAATCTGTGGTCTAAAAGCATGAATGAAGGGTACTTACAGCAAAGGTATTAAGAACAGTTGGATGAAGACCTACAACCACCTTATAGAGCATGCAGTCCGTTCGAGGGAAAGACACCTACAACAAATTCAAAGGCCACATCTCTTGTTCACTTTCAATGGAAGCACAGAGTTAAAGGCAACATCATGCATATGTTTATTTTTTCGGGTTTTTTTTCAGTCAAGGGATAGAGGATTTCAAAGGATTTACAAAAACCCCGAGTACTTTGTAATAAAGCCGAGAAAATTACAAAGGGATGGACTCTTTCAAAAAGCCCGAAGGGTATGTACCTCTTCGGGAAAGTCCACTTCAAGGTTGAAAAGGCAAATTTTTTTCGGGAATGTCATTTACAATAAACCCAAAGGGCATGTGCCCTTCCGGCTGGTATCCTGGCAAAGTGAAGGGACGTTTTAAAAGGCCCCGAAGGGCACCTGCCCTTCGGGAATATATACTTCGGGACAGTTGGAAGGATCATTTCAAGCGGACAAAGGACTCTTTCAAAAAGCCCGAAGGGTATGTGCCCTTCGGGTGGGATCTTTTCAAAAATCTCGAAGGTCAGGTACCCTTCAGGAAAAGTTCAAAGGCCATTTCAAAAATTCTGACAGGGTTCTCTCTCAAAGGAATGGTTCATTTCAAAAAGCTCGGGTGCTCTACAAAAAGCTTGGGTGCCCTTCAAAAAGCTTGAGTGCCCTACAAAAAGCCTCGGTGCCTTTAAAAAAGCCCGGGTGCCCTTCAAAAAGCCCGCGGAAAAGACAAGAACGGACAGGAAAAACACAAATGAATTCTTTCGGACAATTTGTCATAAGGATTCTTTTGGGAGACTTGGACAACACAAATGGGTCATGTCAATTTTTTCGAAAAAATTGGCCTTAACAAGACTTCGAAGGAATTCCTTCGGAAAAGATGAAAGACAAGATCACAGGAAGTCTTAGTCAATTCAAAAGTCCGCGGGAAAGTGGAAGCCCGAATGGACAATTTCCTCAGACTTTTTGTCCGAGAGAAAGTCCGAGTAGAATAAAGTCCGTAGGAAATGAATGGAAAGAGAGAAGTTAAAACAGGACAAAATCTGCAAAATAAAGTCCGCAGAGCACGACATACAAAGCCGGAAAAGATAGACCAAAGAAATAAAATCAAGGGGAAAATTGCCAAAGAAATACGCAGGAAAATCTAAGAGAATAAACAAAGAAAGGCACATACTTTTGTCTAGATAAGCAAGGAACACACACAGTCGGAAAAGTCATAAATAGAGAAGTCTGAGATTATAAGGTAGGTAAGCAAGCAAGACAGAATATACATGCACAGGAATTAAACGCTGTAAATAGGAAGCGTCAAAAATAGATTCTTATATATGCAAACGTGTTTTTGGACTGGTCAAAACTGTTGTTGACTGTTTCATCGTGCCACATGCTTCTCTCATGCGTCCAAACGTTTCAAACATTCCAATAGTTCGTGAGTAGTTCATCTACTGCCTTTTTGTGTAACATTTCATGCAAAGGAGAAGTTGACTGGTCAGACTTGAGTTCCTTCGCCCACTTCCACGCCATCTTTGTCATGCATGTTTGGATTTTTTTTGGAGAGTTTTGTTTATTTTAAGAATCATTTTTCAAACTTGGCTCCATTATCTCTATTCTACGCTAAAGTTTGGAGAAGCATGCAGATTTTTGTAAAGGAGAATAATTTTATTGAATATTCAAAGCATTGTAAAAGAGGTGAGGTCTTGAGTTAACTAACCAAGATCGACCTTTTCCCTTTTTTGGACTACACTTAGACTGATTTAGACTATTTTTCAAAGCTTGTTTATTCGCTGAATCAAGTCATAGAGAGGGACCTTGAAGTTTGAAAAAAAGAAATTGTAAGCTGGACCAGTGATCAATAAGGAGTTTATTTTTCTGAATCTGATTTTGACAACATAGTGTGTATTTGATTGTGCATCAACATACAAGAGAGAATTTTTCTCCTTTTGCAGGGCCCTTCCTCACCTATCTCTCTCTATCTCACCCTTTTTGCAGGGCATTTGAAGAGGTTTTCAACCCTTCCTCTGAAACACTTTTGCTTAAGGACAGAATATAAATTGCATTTTGGTTATATGTGTGCATTGATTTTAGTAACTTCAGAGGATCTAATCAATTCAGGTGTATCACCCCCTTAGATTTTTTTTCAAAATTTTCTTTCTCTTTTCACCCCAAAAAATCACAGTTTCAGGTTTAATTGCAAAATCATAAGGGAACCGGCCATCTCTGGATGTTCTCAACATAGAGGCACCCACCCTCTGAGAAGTTCCCATTGTATCAGTTGGAGAGTTGTGCTTTGCACATCTTCAAGTAGGGTGCACTCCAAAGCTGATAACAGTAAGTCCTTGGCCTTAGGCACTCTATTGTCCCCAAACAACAAATCAAGAAAATTTGGTGCTTCATAATCGTACAATGCCATGAACGGTGACATCTGAATAAACATATAGAATGTGGTATTGTAACAATACTCACCCAAATGTAACCACTTGACCCATGCCGTCTGCTGCCTTGTGATGTAGTTCTTTAGGTATCCTGCCACCCATTTGTTAACAATCTCCATTTGCCCATCTTTTTGCGGGTGGTAGCTAGTGCTTGAAGTGAGTTCAGTTCCACTCAATCTGAAAAGTTCTTGCCAAAAATGACTTAGGAACTTGCTGTCCCTATCACTAACTATGCTTTGTGGCAACCCATGAACCTTGAATACCTCTCTAAAGAACAAATCAACAACTTGTGCTGCAGTGTATGTGGTTGAAATAGAAAAAAAGTGTGCAAACTTTGTCAATCTGTCAACCACAGTGTAAATACAGTCCCTACCTTGGGCCTTGGGCAAGCCTGTGATAAAATCCATGGAGATGCATTCCCATTTCCGATTGGGAATGGGTAGGGGCTGCAACAAACCAACTGGAAAGGAGTGCTCATGTTTGTTCTGCAGACAAGTAGGACACTCCCTCACATACTTCAATACCTCGGTCTTGAGACCCTTCCACGTAAACCTCTCTCGAATTTGCTTGTATGTCTTGAAAAATCTGGAATGATCAGCCATAGGGACATCATGAAAGGCCCTTAGTACTTTCCTCTTCATTGCTGACCCTGGTACCAATAGTATCCTCCCTTTGTACATGATAAGATCATTCACCACTGTGTACCTGTCATCTTGTATGGTACCATCAATTATTCCTGTAGCCCACTTGTCCTTTGCATACTCAGCTGAAATCCACTCTTTCCAATCAGCTGCAATCTCTCCCAAAGAACACAAGTGAGGTCTCTGTGAAAGTGCATCAACGACAATATTTTTCTTCCCTTTGACATAAACTATGTCAAATTCGTAGGCTTGCAACTTGCTAACCCACTTCTGCTGCCTATCATTAAGGTCACATTGACTAAGTATATGCTTGAGGCTGTTATGATTTGTTTTGACCACAAATTTGCCTCCCACCAAGTACTTCCTGAATTTTACTAAGACATGCATTATAGCTAGCATCTCCTTGTCATAAATGTTGTAGCCTCTCTCTACACCCCTTAATTTTCTGCTCTCAAAAGCAATTGGGTGTGTATCTTGCATTATCACTACTCCTATGCCTTCCCCTGAGGCATTACACTCAAGCTCGAAGGGCTTGGTGAAATCCGGTATAGCCAACACCAGGTAAGAACTCATCCCCTGTTTGAACTTGTCAAAACACTGCTGTGCCTCATCAGTCCAAACAAACGTTCCCTTTGTCAAATTTGTCAGTGGAGCTGCACTCCGTGAAAAGCCTTTGACGAAGCCGCTGTAGAACCTACAAAGACCGAAGAATCCCTTAAGCTGTGAGAGATTCGTGGGTGGGGGCCAATCAACAATAACCTGAATCTTATCTAGATCCACTCTGACTCCCTCTGCAATGATGATGTGGCCCAGATAAAGTAATTTTGTCATGCCAAATTCATATTTCGACTCTTTGGCATACAATGACTCCCTCTCCAAAATACTCAATACCTCCTCAATGTGTTGGAGGTGCTCCTTCCAAGTCCTACTAAATATCATGATATCATCAAAAAATATGAGGACAATCTTCTTCAATTGCTCTCTGAAAACCTTGTTCATACAAGACTGAAAAGTAGCTGGGGCATTGGTTAAACCGACAGGGATAACCTGAAACTCGAAGTGCCCATAATGGCAACGGAAAGCAGTCTTCTCCACATCCTTCTCTTTGACCCAAATCTAATGATATCTAGATCTCAAATAAATTTTGGAGAAGTAATATGCTCCATGTAGCTCATCAATGAGCTCATCAATGCGTGGGATGGGTACTTGTTCTTGATGGTTTTCTTGTTTAAAGCCTTGTAGTCAATACACATTCTCAGCATCCCATCCTTCTTAACTAATACAACTGCAGAGGCAAAGGGGCTCTTATTGGGTTTGATATGCCCCATCTCTAGAAGTTCTTTGATTGTCTTCTTTATTTCATCTTTTAGCCTCTTTGGGTGTCTATAGGGAGTGATGATAACCGGTTTGGCTCCCTCTTCCAATTCAATTACGTGCTTTATGCCTCTATCACGAGGCCTCGCTGGTGGTATGCTACTGAAAACCTTACTATGTTTGGTTATCAGTTTCTAAATATCTGGGTGGTAGCTCTATTTGGGCTGCTCAGTAGCTGTAGGCATATTGACACACTCGGCTGCCCACTCAACCTGATCGTGTCTGAGTAACCTCTCCATTGTCTTAAGAGATACCACTCAAAGTCCACCCTCTAACATTCCCCTGAGTACATGTTTCCTCCCATCTACCTCGAACTTCATCTCCATGGTTTGTAAGTTGAGGTAGAACTCTTTGATTGCATGAAGCCACTTCATGCCAAGGACTACATCCATGTCTCCCATACTCAGCACATGGTACTTACCCTGGAACTCATAATCACTTAACTTAATAGTTAAGTTGGGGATTTGCCTTTTGCATATTATAACAATTCATCAGCTACCCTAACCTTGAATCCCTCAAACTCCTCTGCCTTAAGTCCTCTTCTTGCCATTAGACCCTCATCTATGAAATTATGTGTAGCCCTTGTGTCAAGAAGTGTAGTCACTCTCTGCCCTTCCAAGACTCCTGAAAGAACCTTCTCTATGAATAGCAGAAATGTGGATTGTTGGTCTATCATCATCCTGCTCACCCTATAACTCTTCTGGTGCACTATCCGCCTCATTACCCTCTGGATCAATGTGCTAGTCTGATTTTATTGAAGCGGTTTCCTCTGTCGAAAAGTATTCAATTTGCTTTACTTGCCCCTTCATAGGGCACTTATGGTTAGGATCCCATGGGCCCTTACATTTGAAGCACATTTTCTTCCTCCTATACTCATTAAGAGCGTCATCATCAAGTCTAACAGCTGGTTTCTTCTGCTGATCTATATCTCGATGAAAACTCTTCTTATCCTTATTTTTCTTGTGCAAGAAACCTTTTGACTGAAATTTGCTGCTATAGGATGAGAACTTCATATCCTTTGCCTTTTAATTGCCTCCTGAAGTGTAGGTGGATTGAATCCCTTAATCCATCCTCTTAATGATTCAGATACACCATCTATGAACAACACAATAAGTCTCCTTTCTGAAATGTCAGTGACCATAACTGACAACCTCTGAAAATCAGCAATATAAGCATCAACCGCTCTGAATTGCTTGAGTTGTGCTGACTCCTTAAAATGCAATTCGGGGTCCCCTTTGTCAAACTTGTCGATCAGTCTCTCCATAAACTCAGCATAGGACACAATCTGATCATGGCCTAATGTGACTAGTCCATGGTACCACCATTCATGCGCACTCCCATCCAAGTGTAAAGTAGCATACTCAATGGCATCCCTCTCAATCATCGGATTGAGCCGCAAGTAATTATCCACTTTCTGAACCCATGTTCTGGCTGAAGTTTTCCCTGAACCGTCATAGTAAGGAATGGTCATCTTCCCCTTTTTCTTTTGCAGGTCTTGGGTCTGATGTCTCACTCCTTTTCCGTAAGGTCTACTCCTTTCCCTGAAAGTCAAGCAGGCTGGAAAAGGCATATCTGCACAGAACCCTGCATCCATAGTTCTCCAATCTCTCCAATACTGAGCATGTTGAACCTGTTCAGTAGGTTCATTAACTTCCTTTGGTGGATTGTTTCCCTGAATAAATTGAGGCATTAGAGGCCTCGTGCTAGCTAATCCAACAAAGGTACGCTAATGAGTAACCCGGTTGTTAATGGAGTGATCTCCATCATTGCCATTGTTTGCATTATTATTATTTCCATTGTTCCCTCTGCGATTCTGATCAACTCCACCATTATTATTGTCATTGTTCCCATTATTATTTGGCACTAAACGGGTAAGAATTAGGCCCAGTTCAGTTTGTGACTGGTCCATTCTATCAAACATGTCACGCTGCCCTCTAGCCAAATCATTTAGTGCATGCAACATACTCGTCATATCAACTCTTCCCTCATCGTGATGATCTCTACCAAACCTGCCCTCTCGATCACCCATAGTTTCCGCAACAATTTCTTCTTCACTGTAAAGTACTAACCATTGTTCTGAAGGCCACTCTTCTCATTGTTACTGATCAACTTCTTTCTTTCTCAATCTTTCAAGATATCTCCTCTCTTTCAATTCCTCTCATAGAAATTCACATGCAACACTTGCTCGGTCCATGAAACTGACATGCAACTCTGTACTGGTTCAATTCAACAGGTTGGTAGGAAAAACCAGCTCTGATACCACTGTAGTGTTCCACCCCTTTTTGTTTCTAGACCCAATTTTTTTCGATTTTCTGTGGTTTAGTTGAACTTGATGCGTTGTGTTTTTTGAACAATACAAGGGGTTTGCATGCATGTACAAATTCACAACATAACACAAACTAGCAATATCCAGATGCTTAAAAGGGATGAAAATGCATTATATATCATCAATGAACAATACCCGTGTGTAAAATAACTAATCACAACAAATAATGGACATACCCACTTGTTAATATATCGAGTACAGGTTTGTAGCAGCAGTTAAGAATCCATAAATCCATGTCATATTTATTAAACACTGGATTATTACATCAAATGACATGAACAACAAATCGAATGGTAGTTTGATGCCTTGCATGATGATCATAGAGCCACCGAAGGCCCGAGATAATGATAATATGGAACCCACGTCGCTTCTCAAGCTGGTACGGCCAACACAGACATGACGGCAGCAATGAAACACCAAAAAATCCCTCAAGATGACTTGAATCTGTCCTATGTACGCTGGAAACTCATTGAATATGCTCCACGCCCAAACTAAAGGTTTTTTCCTCTTCAAAACATGCTCAATAACACCATAAAATGGTACCGCCAGATTGGGGTGATTTAATCCCAACAAAATACAATCTGAAAATGAAGCACAACTGCACCCTCTGAGTGAGAATGCTCATATAATGCCCTTGGGAGATCTTTCACCCTTGCAAGCACTCTCCAAATGCGAAGGTTTTCATCTTCACAATGGTTGGATTTCTTCACAAACCCTGGTTTTGCTCCCACAACAATTTTCTTTCACAATAATGGCAATCTCCAAATGAGCATTCAATCTTCCTTTTTATTTTTCCTTCACTTTTCCCCCCACGCCCCTTTTTGAGAATTAGGTAATTTAATATTATTTTTCCCTTCATGACTTGGGCACCCACAAAAGAGAACATTAATATATCTCAAGTCTTCATATATTAATAAAGTCACTTTAACACTATACTTTAAGTTAAATATTTAATTTAACTTAAGCCAAATATCGCGACCTTAAAATAAATGCCTGAACGTACTTCGAACTGGAATTTCGAAGCACCACCGTGATCACTAAATAGGAAAGATCACATTCCAAGTCGGATCGTCCAACTCACAATTGATCTTGATACGCTTACTAAAAATAGCAAGTTTGGCCTCTAGACCCAAAAAATACTCTAGAAAGAGTCAGAATGGAAATTCCGCCGAGGAAGAAACAAAACTCCATGCCAACCAACCTAACTAAACCCACAATGATCACCCGACGTGGGTTCTCTAACCATCCATGTTAGTCCACAAGAACCCAAGTGGTAGACTAACCCATTGACTGATTGCTTAGGAAGGGGACATTACAACTCATGTTTGCTCCAGACAGAGTCAAAGGTGTGCAACCTGGGACATTGGCACCACCACATCGATTGCGGAATACCAATGTAGAAAGACTAATCCCTTTGCCTACTTTCAGCCAGTTGGGAGAAATCATGCAAGTCCTATTGGGAAGGTACAATGAAGGAAAGATCCATATGTCAATGAAGCTGTGATGGCACGAGCGATAGGATTGCCATCACGGGGAAAGTCGTTGGCACCCTACAAATTGAAGGCACCACCTTTTTTGCAAGAGACCCGTGATAAATACAATCGAGGGTCCCAAGGGACACCACTAGAAGACATCACTGATGTGCCAGTTTGCATTCTTTTAGATTGCATTTCAAAGATATTTTGGCAAACCACCAAGGATGCTAAACATGCCACCAAGAGGGTGATTGATATCACATATAGGATGATTCGATTGAATGAGGAGTTCAATTGGCCGGAATTCCTGGTATATGAGCTCATCACCAATATTGACAAGGTGTTGATTTTGGTGAAATAAACCTTCCAATACCAATTTTTGGTATTGTTGTTGGCCTTCACACAGTGGAAATCCCCTGAGGGCGAGGTACACCCAGACGTCAATTATTGGCCTAATGTAGAATTCCAAAATTTGATCTAGACGAGATAGAGTACCTACTTCACACACCCAACCAAGTTCAACAAATGGTGGTCTGAACTGGTACAACTTGTGGCCTCCAACCCAAGGATACTTCCCGATGTCATGCAATACCTCAGATGGCACGTAGTAGTGACCAAGCTACCTAAAGGCATTGCAATCCGCATTCATGAGCTGTCAAAGGTATTGGGGGTGCCACTGCCTTTCTTCATTCACATGCAAGTAACACAGGCTGAAGTTGCAAAATAGAAAGCAATAGCAGCAATGAGAGCAATGCCACTTCAAACTATACCTCCAAGTGCATTAGTTCTGGCACCGCCGCTGTGCAGCCATCAACGATAACAGCCGCACCCCTCCACCGAGGCAAAAGAAAGGTTCTTGAGGGCAGGTGATCTCCTTCGCCTCCAAGACGGAAAACTCAGAGTATGACAATATGGTTGGACGATCCCAACGTCCCACGGATTGCTATGAGTTGTGATCTGCTGGAGATGGGAACAAACGAACAAGAAGTATATGAGACCATGAGGGCCGATATGGTTGGTGACCTATACAAGAAGGAAGAGGAGAAATAATTCTTTTTCTGGAAAGCAGTTCACATTGGGCAGGTGTGCAATCAAGTTCTAGCGAACTTGTGGGTAGATTTTCCTACATTCCCTCCTTACATAATCATTGATACAGTAGCCAAAGAGGCCAAACTGAAGAAAATCCAAGAACAATTTGAAGAAGGGAGACGAGATACAAGATCATCGCAGCTAGGGATTTTTTGATCCATTCCCAGAGAGCCCTACCAGATCGCTTACACGCAAGAAAAGAACAACACAAAGTCATAGGCCATCCCATGGAGGAGAAGCTTCAGCAACACCCGAGGAGCAACAAAATCAAGAGGCATCGACTAGGCCCATCCAAAGGTGTTTAGTTAGCGACTTCAAGTAGAAAGCTTATGCCACAATGGCATAAGTACAACAGTTCATTGTTGAGTCCTCGCCATCACACTCTGAGGAGCCCGTGACAGAGGAAGAAGACACTGACCTGGAGGAATAGAGCACAGAAGAGAAACAAGTTACAAAGGAGGAAGCAGAAAGGGCCGCTACGAGGCGAGTACAAAAGGAAGAATGAAGTAAAGCCAAGGCGGAGACTAAGAAACAAAAGGAAGAGGCTCTACGAAAACAACATGAGGAGAGTGTGCAACGATAAGCTGAGGAGGTTGAGGCTCAGAAACGGGTTGGCGACACTGAGGAACGTCGCAAGCAAAATGAGGAAGCAGAACAGAAAAAGACAGAGGTTGAAGACGCAACCAAGAAAATAGAGGCGCAAGAAGCGAAGAAGAAAGAGGAGGTTGATGAACAAAAGGAGGATCAAGAAACTGAGGCACAACGCAAGGACGCAGCCGAACAAGAAGAGAAGAAGAGGCAAGCAGAGAAGAAGAGGCAAGCAGTCGAAGAACAAAAGAAGAGGCAAGCAGCCGAAGAAGAGAAGCGACAAGATGAGGAGGAAGAGAAGATGCAAGCAATGACAGAGAAAAAGATAAATGCACACGAAGAGGTGCATCAAACTAAGAAAGTGCAGGAGGAAGAAGTCGTTGAGAAACAAAAGCAGGACGAGTTTGCAAGAAAATAGAAAGAGAAAGCCCCACAGAAGAAGAAAGCTGTAGAAGAGGAAGCACAGAAAAAGGAAGAACAAAAGACTAGCGCTGCGAAACAACAAGAGGCTTCTCAGTCACAACCACTACAAAACATTTGGCTTTGGGATATACCCGCTTCATCCTCCTAACGCACCACATTCTTGGTGTCAATCGCTCTGTTGCAACAGGGACTTGCGACCACATCAGCTACAACCTTGGTGCTTGCCCCACCTACCACCGAGGCATTTTTAGACGTTTCCCAGTTACCATTGGATAAGCAGGTAGAAGGATAAGTTGCATTTCAAGAATCAATCGCATAGAAAGTTGTATCCTTGGAGAACGAGGTGGAAAAATTGTAGGAGCAAAAGGTAGAGTTGAGGCAACAGTTTGCAATGCAACCCTGATCATTGAGGATGTTTGTCTAGGGTTGTGTGCACAAGTTGTTGGGAACCAGATTCTTTCTGACCAACAACAGTTGCCACTACTCATTACACATCTTACGCATGATTGGCAGGGCATCCAAAAGGTTCAAAACATATAGGTGCAGGGCCAAGCCATCAAAGCAAAGACTGAGGCTCTATTTGAGCTATTTGAAAAATATCAACAGGGTTTACATGTTGCCATAGTCCAAGCAACTCAGGTGGCCAACAAGATGTTTGACTGGAAGCAACAACTCCACATAGTTTGGTGAAGTGCCCAACCTGAATTTGTTGCAGCAAGCAAAGCCAAGATAACCATGGAGAATCAGGCCACAATGTCTGAAGAAATGGATGTGGCATTACAAGAGTCCAGCATTGCAAGGGACACAAGTCATGCAGCAACTCTAGGCATGGCAAAATCAAATGCTGAGAAACACATTTGCAGGAGCCCAAGCGCAACGACATGGTGATTGATCTTCAGCAAGATATGGCTCATAAGATTGCCACTGCAAAGTTGTCTTGCCTATTACAGAAGATGATGACATCTCATAGCTATGTCACTCTCAAGCTCCACTGTGAGCTCTGCTGCGCATAATTCAGGAATTTTTGCTTGATTGGCAGGGTTTTAAGGTAGACTTGGCTACTTTCAATAGTGCGATCACACCTATGGTGAACTCGCTGCAATTTATCCCTCCCAGCCAGCTACAACAACGTATTCAACAGAAAAAGAGTGTGTCACAGCGTTCGTCGCACACTTCTTCATCTCCAGACACTCAACAAATGCCACCACCTGCTAGCTAGGTAATGCGTAGGTTTCCCATTTTGAAATTTTACCACTCCAATTTTGGTTGTAGGATGGCTTGGTGCAATTCGCAGGACCAGGATGGCTGAAAACCTGTAAAGGGCGGTCTCTTAGTTATGCCAGCGTATTGAAAACCCGTAAGGGTCGTACGCTGGTTTGCTACTTAGTTGAAAACACGTGAGGGCAGGTTAAGTAGTCTGCAAAGCATGTAAATATCACCTACCTTGTGTATTGTTAGTAATTTGCCCTATCAAGGCCAAATTACTATCCTTATCGTTCAAAAATTTCTCCAGAACAGTCAAAATCCCTACAGCTGATCAACTTGTGGAATTAGCACTATCAAAGCATGAATAAAGGGGGTATGTAGGCAGTGAAGTATCCAAATACAGTCATAATGAAGACCTACAACAATGATAATCAATTTTGTTCACAAGAATGATACGTTGAAATAGGAAAGGTCTTTGCCAAGTTTTAGTGACAAATGCTTATTTTCAAAAGGAGATCTACGTTCAAACAAACAAGCTAGCTTCTAAGTGCATGAAAAGGTCTCCTACAGTCTTCTCTTTGAACTTCTACAGCCACCATATAGAGCATACAGTTCGTTCAAGGGCAGGACACCTACAACAGGTTTGAAAAGGCCATATCTCCTTTTCGAAATATCATATACAGTTATAAAGCTACAGGCCTGCAGGTTCGCTTGCAAAAGCAAGAATTGTTTCGGGTTAAGAGATGGACAATTTTCTCGGAGGGAAAGAGTTTTCAAAGGACTTTGTAAAGAGTCAAAAAGAATGTCACAGTGATCATTTACAAAGGTTTATTTCCTTCGGACTTTTTGTCCGAAGGAAAGGAAACGGTCACTTGGCTATCCAAAGGACTTTTCAAATAGCCCGAAGGCATTTCTCAAGGAAATGGGACACTTCGCAAAAATCCGAAGGGCACCTGCCCTTCGGAAATGGCCATTTGAAGAAATCTGAGTGCCATGTGCCTTTCGGGAAGGAGTTGATTTCCTTCGGACTTTTTCTCCAAAGGAAATTAGGAGACAGAAAATCCGCATAAAAGGTTTCGGACATTTTGTCCGAAAGTCCAAAAGGAAACTAAGTCCATCACAAAAAGGACCTTTTTCATAAGTTCGAAGGGCTCGTCACAGTTCTGAAGGGATGTTTGTAAAAGTCCCGAAGGGTATGTACCCTTTGGGAATGCGCCGAACAAGAAATACGAAGGAAAGGAAAGGGTCTTGACAGTTTTTCCGAAGGGTATTTGCCCTTCGGAAAGGTTTTCTCCAATTTTCCTGAAGGAAAGGTTCTCTCCAACTTTTTTGAAGGAAAGTGCATAGACAAAAAACGGGAAGGGTTCTCTTCATAAAGCCACTTGCCCTTCAGAAGGGTCGTTAACAAGAAATCCGAACGGCACCTTCCCTTTGGAAAGTCTCATTTCAAGTTTGGAAGGTATGTTTTCAAGAATCCCGAAGGGCACCTGCCCTTTGGGAAGGTTCATCACATGAGTTTTAAGGGCTTTAACAAAAGCCCGAAGGGCATGTGCCCTTCGGGAAGGACATTTTCAAAATTCCCGAAGGGTATGTACCCTTTGGGAAACTTACAAGGCTATGAAAAGAACATGCGATTGAAGGAACAAGTGAAGGACCAAATGAAGACACAGACAAAAAGTCCGAAGGAAAGTCCGATAGGAAACACAACATTAAGCCCGATGAGAACAGACAAAGGCCTAGGGAAGGAACCCGGAAGAGAATGAATGGAAAATACATAGGAAGATAACTAAAGGAAAGATAAAGTCAGCATGTTGAAAAGCCATAAATAGATAAAGTCTGAGGGAAATGCATGCACAGGAACAAGGGAACTGAGAGCAAAATGCCAAGAAATAGCAAACAATTCAGCCTTATCCATGCAAGCACGTGCTATTTTCGGTTGATTGGTCAAAACTTTAGTTGATTGGTTGTTAAAGTCACGCTTCTCCATGGTTTGACTAGTCACTCCCATGCATCCAAATGTTCCAACTCAACTTCCAGCTAAGTGTAAGCTTGACTTCTAATCTTGGTGTTCTCACGTTACAAGGCTCTCAACATTCTAGCAGTCCAAGTGGAGTTGACTGGACAAATTCGTTGCACATCTTCCTTGTTTACCATGCAGACGAGAATATCTTTCTCCAGCTCAGCTTTCAAGCAAACCAGATGGAGTCCCTTAGAAATTTGGCGTAATCTTCCATGCAAAGGAGAAGTTGACTTTCAAAGGGCCCACCATCCACACTTCCACGACACCTTGGATTCATGCATGTTTGAAGTTTTTGGAGAGTGTATTGTTTATTTTAAGATTAATCTTTCAAACTTGGCTCTATCACTCTTTTTCTACGCCAAGGTTTGGATATATATGATGTTTTTGTAAAGGAATGATTTTATATTTTGAATATTGTAAAAAGAGGTTAAGTCTTGAGTTAATTAGCCAAGACTAACCTTTTCCTTTTTTAGACACTCCACATAGGCTATTTTAGATTTTTGGAGAAAGTCTATTTATTGGTTTAATCAAGCCATTGAAATGATGCCTAAAGTTTGAAGGAAGAAATTGTACGCTGGACCAGTCATCAATAAAGAAGTTATTGTTCTGAATCTGAGTTTTGACAGATGATAGCGTGTAATTTGATTGTGCATCAGCGTATAAGTGAGATTTATCTCCTTTTGCAGGTCCTTTCCTCACCTATCTCACCCTTTCTCACCCTTTTGCAGGGCATTTGAAGTGGTTTTCAACCCTTCATCTGATATATTTATGCTTAAGGACAGAATTATAGATTTCATTTGATTATATGTGTGCATTGATTTTAGTAACTTCAGAGGGTTTTGACAATTCAGGGGTATCACTCCTTTTTAATTATATTTTCCTTTTCAGTTTCCTTCTCCCTTTTCACCCCAAAAATCACAAAAAAAAAATCACAGTAGTCAAGTTTATTGAAAAATCTAAAGGGAACTCACGCTCGCTCTTGAGGTTCTTCTCATCAAAGAGTCATCCACGCTTAGAGAAGTTCCAATTGTATCAGTTGGAGTGAGGGTGTGCTTTTCACATCTTCAAATAGGGTGCACTCCAGAGTGATAACATGTATAATGAAGAAACTACCTCTACGATGCTGTCTCAGGACGAGACAATAGTTTAAGTCTGGGAAAGTGTTAGCGGGTGAATGTGTATACTAAACCGTTTGGTCGAATGTATTTGCCACATGGATTGAACCATGGTTTCCTTCCTGTTGTATGGTTATTTCTAGCTATTGCATGGATACTCTATTTTGGTCTTGTACCATGTTCATGAATTTGAGACATAACAACATATGGGTTAGCATATTGGTGCGTCAAGGATAGATTAGAGGTTAGAACGACTTAGTTTTCATGCATATATAATTCTCAAGATTGTAAGGGAAAGGGGTTGGCTTGTAGTAAGAAAAAGGTTGGCTGGTTGCTTGGCAAAGGGAAAAAGAAGTTCTCTAAAATTTGTACAACGCGCTGTGCTAACCATTATTATGCGAGGTTCCATTTGAGCAATATGTTTGTAATAGACCTTTGTTTTGAGTGTTAATGATATTCCCTGCTGTTAAATCTCTATTTGCAGAACTGTGTCCAAGCATGTGTTTAATTATGTTTTTGAGAATAATACTCTGTCTATTGCATAATTAGATATGTTTGCTGCAAAAGTGTCTTCTTTCATGTTAATTACCTGGGAATTCAATCTATAAGTTATAATTATGTATTTACCTATACATTCCTATAAGCTCTGAGCTAAATCGCATGGCTATCCCTGTAATTAGCATGTTTTGGTGAACCCTGGGAACCATTGCTAACACCTTCAAACAAACCTCCAGAATCTACCTCCCAATCTCCTAAACCTTCGAAGTCTACTAAGCCTAAACAACAATTTAGACAAAATAAGTATGACCCTTGTGGATTTTGTGGGTGTAATCATCTTGAAAATAGTTTTTTTGAAGAAAATGGAAGCCTTAGAAGCAGCCTTAAAACAACATAAGATTTATCTTCCTTTAGCGTCTTCGATAGGGAAAGGGAAAGCACATCTGCATCACATGATGATTGGATCTTGGATTCAAAGTGCTTAACACCATCTCACTCACTCTCGGGATCTTATTTATTCTCTTTTTGATTGCAGTATCTCACAGATTGTTATGGGAAACTCCTTACGAGTTGAATTTTTGGCTCTGACACAATTGACATGCAAGCTGGTTGCATTAATTATATATTGCTTGTACCCAAAATATCTTCTAATCTTCTTTTTGTGTATCAAATTTGTAATTCTGGTATTGGCAAAACTTTGGAGTTTACTCCAGTTGATGTTGTAATAAGAGAATGTAAAGATCCTAATAGCTACAGGGGTTGTGGATCATAGTCAGAGGCTCTACAATTTTGATAGGTTTGAGTCTTCTTTTGGTTCACTTCTTGTTTCTCATGATGATTTAGTGAGAAAATTGTGGCATGAGAGGCTAGGGCACTTGAACTATAGTTGCATGCAACAAGTGAGTGCTAAAAATATTGTAAATGGCCTTGCAAAGGTATCTTTTATTGACGTAGTGTGTCCTAGATGTCTAGTTGGAAAACAACATCAGGATCCATTTCCAATAGGTAAGGCCACACGTGCACATGCACCTTTAGAGTTGGTACATAGTGATTGGATGACATTTTCAACTCGCTCTTTTTCGGGAGCAAAGTATGCAGTCACATTCATAGATGACCACATTAGATGAACTTGGGTATATTTTCTCAAGTTGAAAAGTGCAGTTTTTGAGACTTTCAAGGCTTTCAAAGCCTTTGTAGAAAAACAATCATCTCTTCCTCTCAAAAGATACATACTGATAATGGAGGGGATATGACAGTAATGCCTTCTATGTTTTTTGTATTGTGCATGGCATACTGCACCAATTCATTGTGCCATACACACCCCAACAAAATGGCGTAGTTGAGTGGAAGATTAAAACTCTGAAAGAGAGAAAATTGTATGCTTCATTCTAAAAATTTGGGACCACAATATTGGGATGAAGCGGTTAATTGTGCTAATTACATCCAAAACTGCATGCCACACAACGCTGTGTGGAGTATGACCCCTGAGAAAGCTTGGTTAGGCATCAAGGCTGATATTTCTGACTTTTGTTTTTCAGAAGTATGGCATGGGCATTTGATCCTGATGACAAGCGCAAATCTTTGGAGAGGAAGAGCCACCCACCCATTTTTGTTGGCTATTGTGAAGATGTAAAAGCTTATCAACTTCTTGATCCTGTCACAAAAGATGTCTTGTTTCAACGAGATGTTCAAGTTGATGAGCAACTCACGCCAAATGAGTCTACATCTAGCTCTTCTTCATCTCCTCCTACAGTTGATTGTGAGGGCCTACTTCCTACTGTTGATGATGATGAACTAGCAATGGGAGAACTAGCAAAGAATGTTCAAGGATTCCTGTCTAGGTTTGACATTTGTTATATTCTGCATTAATCCTTGTAGGACTTTTTGACGAGTATTCGTGTGACTATAGAAATTGGGAAATGAGGTTATGTGTAACACTGTATAGGCTTTACAGGTGTGGAAGATGATTTGTAACATGTTGCTTTCGAGAATGATTCCTTAGACCCCCTTCAACTGGATTTACCTTTTAGTTGTCATCCTCAATAGTATTATTACACACTGATAGATAGCGCTGTGGTTTCATGTTCTGGTGCTGATGAAGGCTATTGTTTTTTAATACTATCTCCCCTCTATTCTATTGTTTATCTTTCATGGAAGCTACTCTTCTTGCTTGGTTGTTTCTGCTGATGCATATATGAATAATGCTAGTTCATGTTCTTCTTGTTTCACATTTTCATACATTTTGATTTTTTATTTGGTAAATCCTTGTTTTTTTTCTTGGTAGACAACAAATGATTTAGGGAGGCATTTTATGGCTATATTTTTGAGCCCCATTGATTTATTTTGGTCACATGCGGAAGTTAATATACCATCTTTTTTTTTTGTGACAGTTTTCTTCTGAGATCAGTGTGTGTTGTTTTATTCGTCCCTAATTTTTGTGATTGTTTTCTTGCTTTTTTTCTTTCTTTCTTTCTTTGTATTGCTTAGGGAGGATGTTACTTGCATAATACTTAGTTCAGGAGAGACTACAATACCAATCATTTCTTTATTCCATCCTTTCTCAATAAATCGAGCATGAAGTTGTTTTTGACTGCAATTGATTTTGATGGAGATGGGAAAATATCTGTCAAGTACTGCCCTCCTATCTGTATTGCTGGATCTGGCTTCTAGGCCTTGAATTGGTGTCCAGTTGAGAGTCACTTATTGTGACCCACTTAGCACCAAATGATAGTCAAATATTGTGTGGTTAAATGCAAAATTGTTCTTATAAAACTGTAGAAAAATCGCCAGCCTCTTAACTATTACCAGAGATTTTTGGCCTTGGATGTTAGGAGAGATGGTTTTTGTTTGAGCACATCATATCATTATACCCTTGGTTTCCTTAGAGACTATAAGCTTAGGCCATTCTCTTGATTACTTATTTAAAGATGTCCTTCGAGACTGACTTGTATGCATAGATGCAAATGATAGTAATACTTCTGGTGCGTTATACTCTTCTTGATTTATCAGGCCTTTTATGGAGTTGCTTTACACTCTTGTTATAAAATTATTTTGAGTTCCATTGACCTCCTTGGTAATTCGTGGGCAATAATATAATATCCTCCTTTAAACCATTTCAAAAACATTCTCTTAGTGTAGAATATAGGTACCTTTATGTTGGAGAATCTAGTTTTTGTCTTCTGTTCTTGGTAACTATGATCTCCATTTTGACGATAGTGAGAAGAGGATTTTTTTTCAGTCTATATGCATGGCACGTGGTTAAATTCAAACATGTGCTTTGTAAACATTATGGGATGCTTTTAGTGTTCTGACTTGTCAAACATGCACGGTTTTCTTTTGAATTTATATTCTCCAAAACCCTAACCAAAAAGCTACTGTTATAGATCACCAATACCTCCATGGTTTAGAATATAAATATCTCTCATATCTGGTAACTATGATCTCTATTCTGACAACTGTGACATGAACGAAGAATTACAGGGAAAGGTTCACAGCTGTTGTATGCTGTTCTCATACATATGATTTTGGCTTTTCAAGCTTTATAAAAGTGCTTTCAGTGTTCTTGGAATTTATGTTTATTTTTAACAAACATAACCAAAGCCTATTTTCTTATGCTAGAAGCATTAATGCTGTAGATATTATGTTATATTTTCCTGATATGTGATATGTTATTCCTATCTCTAACTTTCAAGTTTGTTTTACACGTGCAGACAATGTCAGGAATTATGGGAGCTTCTATGGAAGACTTGGCTCGTTGTCCTGGAATTGGAGAACACAAGGTACCATCCTGTTCATAGTTCAAAAACTTGTACTCGGAAAAAACTCGGCAGCCCAAAATTTGACCTAGACTTGCTACTCAGCAAATTAAAAAAAATACAAATTCATAAAATAAACTTGAATGACATGTTAAATATTAAAGATTTTATGCTTTCACAGTCTATACAAATAAAAAAATCCAAAGCTTTTGGAATTATAGTGTGTCTGTTTTTTAGCTTGACGTTTTGGATCACCACCCATGATCCATCATTAGGGGAAAGATAAGTATCATGGGCGGTGATCCGAAATGTCAAGCTAAAAAACAGGCACACTGTAATTCCAAAAACTTTAGATTTATTTATGTTAAATATTTTTAAAAATCATAATAAATGAATATGGAGAACGCATAGATATATTTCCTATTGATTTTAAACCAAAAAAGAGTACAATGCTCATCAATGCACGATAATATTGTATGATGATTGATCATCATCATAGAAAATTACAAATCCTTTAAATATTTTACTAAATTTTCTGCCCCCTCCAGTTCCTCATACTCATTTGTTGTGCCTTGGAAGTGAAAGGTAAATATTACTTCTTTGCAACAAAATCATCTTCAAACATATAATCTTCACCAACCCTTCTTGGTGCCTCGCTTGCTCTTGTGCCTCTGCTGCCGCTGCACCTTCCACTGCTTTCCTCTCAAAATCTGCGATCTCCTCCTTAATAGACATAGGCACCACATTCTCAACAATCCAGTCTCAGCATGGATCGATATCATCCAAGTCAATAGAATTATGACTCTTACTCCACCTGTTTGACACATAGACAAACATTGTTTTGTACAAAAAAGAGGTCATTGAGGCATTGCGTTTTCAATTTAATGCACTTCTTTGTGTGAATGGCCTCAAATATGCTTCAATTACGTTCACACAGAGTACTTACATGGTTAGCACAAAATATGGATGGCTAGCCTCTGAAGATTTGGGTTTTTGCATCATGATCTTTCCACCACAAATATTTAAATAGGAAATATATAACTTTGTAATTTAACTAGGCTTGCATTTATTAAAGAAGTTTAGTATCTACGAGTAAAGAGGATATAATTACATGACTCAATTTGTTTCTACATGGCCATTGGATCATTCTCCTTCGAATGCATAGAGCCAAAGAAAAGAGCCTCCCCTTTTCACCCTTTTAAATATGCAACTTATCATGAATTATGTCTCTAATGGTTTTGTTAGAGGTTATCCTCTCTATGCATGTGTAGAAACCATCCATAACTTTCTCATTGGCCTTAAAGGAATCATAGATTAAAAATTTGGGGTTCAAGTAGCAGGTTGCTGCATGTATATGTTGGTGGAGCTGTTTGTTCCATCTCCGATCAATTATACGCTAAATCGGTTCATACGTTATTTCATTTTTTCCATAATAGTGCACTATGGTCTCCTTGCCTTTCCCCATGGTCTCATACATATAACCCATTGGATTTTTTTAACCATCTAACAAGCGTGGAACCTTGACCAAAGGCTCTGTCACTAAAAACAAAATTGCATGAAATTTTAACATTAAATTTAAGAGAAATTTGAACCAAAAAAAAAAAAAAAAGAAGCGATAAATCAGAAAATTTGACTTCTATGAATTGGAAATTTATAAGCTTTACAAACTTAGTAATGGATTTTATTACTTTGTAAGTTCATAATTGATAAGTTTAAAGTTACCGGAAGGCTTTCCTTTATCTTCTTTGCAAAAACATCATAAAAAATAGTTTTCACGACCCTTTCCCCGTCGGCCTTCCCATAATAGGGTGACTCTAACCATTGCATGCTCACAAAAATCAACTTAAAAGATGTTAGTGAGGTTGCAATGCTCTATAATGTGATGAAGTTTTTGGCGAATCATGTGACTCCTGACTGCACAAGTTGCTTTCTCGTCAAACACCCAAGGTTGATTGTAGATGCATTTGGTAATATTTATGGTTTATTCAACCACATTTTTTACCCATAATTTTTTCTATATCCTCAATAAGAAGATCAATGCAATGGGCTATGCAAGAGCTCCAAAAAAGTGTAAGGTGTCTTTCCTCCAAAAGTCTCCCTAGTGCTACATATGCTATTGCATTGTCAATCATAACTTAAAATAAATTTTCTACACCTACTTTGATGACCATCTCCAACAACATATCACACATAGTCTTGTATTTTTCTCTTGGTGGGAGGTATTAGTGGACTTTAAGAACACCAACTCCTCCAAGATATATGCTTGCTTACATCTTGAATGTAATCCTTCACCTTTACACACCAAGTTTTTATTGCATGACCTTTCAAAGCAAAAAACTGCTCTTGTTGAGCCAAATAGATATCCAGATACAGGGACAAAATAGTACTTTGGTCCTATTATCACCCGAAGCTTGCACCTTTGAGTTATTTGTGGCAGGGAAGTGCTTGGATCTTGGCACGATTGCTTGATGTAGAGAACGGAAACTAGTGTCAGGACAGGCATTGGGCCAGAATGGGCACCGATGTTGGAACGGGCACGGGCATTGGTGCCGGAACGAGCACTTGAAGTGTTTGAGATCTTTCACGTGCACGAATAGTTTGAGGCTTCGGTGTAACAATGGGATCGTCCTCCAAGATGTGGGACTCTTGCACTCTTTGGGATGAACCTCCGGAGTAGGCCGACTTCCTTCAATTCTAAGTGCACTTGGTTTAGGACTAGCGTGCAGACCTACAAAGAGCAGAATGAAATCTACATCTAGTGCTAAACCTAAACTTGACAAGGGGAAAAGGGAGGGAGAAGGTAAGAGTTTGTTGGAAAGTAAAAGGTGATGCACCAAGAATAGAGCGAGCACCTCACCTGCTTAATGACACAATAAAACTAATTGACTGAATACATAAACTTCAAACTAGACACAATGCATAAGTGTTTTGCATGGAGGTAAGGGAACACAATGCAACACTAAGAGGGACGACAAACAATCTACAGATAATGCCTATGCAGACTTGTGTATACACAAAATACAACTTGCAAGGACTTCCAGTAATCCTTCACCTTTACACACCGAGTTTGTATTGCATGACCTTTCAAAGCAAAAAACTACTCTTGCTGAGCCAAATAGATATCTAGATATAGGGAGAAAATAATAATCTGGTCCTATTATCACCTGAAGCTTGCACCCTTGAGTTATTCGTGGCAGGGAAGTGCTTGGATCTTGGCACGATTGCTTGATGTAGAAAACGGGCACTGGGCTAGAACGGGCACCAGTGTTGGAACGGGCATGGGCATTGGTGCCGAAACGAGCCCTTGATGTGTTTGAGATCTTTCACGTGCATGAATAGTTTGAGGCTTCGGTGCAACAATGGGATCGTCCCCCAAGGTGTGGGACTCTTGCACTCATTGGGATGAACCTCCGGAGTAGGTCGACTTCCTTCTATTCTAAGTGCACCTGGTTTAGGACTAGTGTGTAGACCTACAAAGAGCAGAATGAAATCTACATCTAGTGCTAAACCTAAACTTGACAAGGGGAAAAGGGAGGGAGAAGGTAAGAGTTTGCTGGAAAGTAAAAGGTGATGCACTAAGAATAGAGCGAGCACCTCCCCTGCTTAATGACACAATAAAATTAATCGATTGAATACATAAACTTCAAACTAGACGCAATGCATAAGTGTTTTGCATGGAGGTAAGGGAACACAACACAACACTAAGAGGGACGACAAACAATCTACAGATAATGCCTATGCAGACTTGTGTATACACAAAATACAACTTGCAAGGACTTCCAGTAATCCTTCACCTTTACACACCGAGTTTGTATTGCATGACCTTTCAAAGCAAAAAACTACTCTTGCTGAGCCAAATAGATATCTAGATATAGGGAGAAAATAATAATCTGGTCCTATTATCCCCTGAAGCTTGCACCCTTGAGTTATTCGTGGCAGGGAAGTGCTTGGATCTTGGCACGATTGCTTGATGTAGAAAACGGGCACTGGGCTAGAACGGGCACCAGTGTTGGAACGGGCATGGGCATTGGTGCCGAAACGAGCCCTTGATGTGTTTGAGATCTTTCACGTGCATGAATAGTTTGAGGCTTCGGTGCAACAATGGGATCGTCCCCCAAGGTGTGGGACTCTTGCACTCATTGGGATGAACCTCCGGAGTAGGTCGACTTCCTTCTATTCTAAGTGCACCTGGTTTAGGACTAGTGTGTAGACCTACAAAGAGCAGAATGAAATCTACATCTAGTGCTAAACCTAAACTTGACAAGGGGAAAAGGGAGGGAGAAGGTAAGAGTTTGCTGGAAAGTAAAAGGTGATGCACTAAGAATAGAGCGAGCACCTCCCCTGCTTAATGACACAATAAAATTAATCGATTGAATACATAAACTTCAAACTAGACGCAATGCATAAGTGTTTTGCATGGAGGTAAGGGAACACAACACAACACTAAGAGGGACGACAAACAATCTACAGATAATGCCTATGCAGACTTGTGTATATACAAAATACAACCTACAAGGATTTCCAGTTCTGTGTAGAGGTGTGAAGGGAGGACAACAATGAGAGGGACGAACATCCACAGATAAAGATCAACAACCAATAGTGCACACAGAATGCAGAGAATGAAAAAAAGTAACTCAATTCTTATTAATCTCAAAGTCTAAGGCAATATTACAAACTCGAATGGGCAGAGCTTTGTTATACCAGGAGAGGGTTCTTAGAGGGCAAATTTCAACAGTGAATGGTGCCTAAAAAATGTCCTCTTTTACAATGAAGGACCTGGTTTTTATAGGCAATGAGAGCCCCATGGGTCATTAATTAGAATCTCACCCACTATTGGGGGCGGTTACAATATTTAATGATGAGTGGAGAAGTGGTTGGGATTTTTTCAGAAGGGATCGCGTGTCCATGCTTTGACACTTGGTAGTTGCCCTGTATTCAGTTTTTCTCTAACACGACTGTCTTACGTCCAATTGAGCTCAACTGCCACCTGAAAGTTATATCACTTAATCACCCATTTAGGTTGCTTTCACCGCCGGGCATTGGTGCCGACACAGGCATTGGGTGCGAACGGGCACTGGGTGCAAATGGGCACCGGTGCCAACACGAGCACTAGGCCAAAACGGGCACTAGGTGCGGAATGGGCATTGGTGCCGGCATAGGGACTGAACGGGCATTGGTGTTGGAACGGGCACTAGGCCGTGTTTATTGAGTACTTTTGGGGTGGTCACTTCATTCTAGATGCACGTGCTCCCTCATGCCCTTGTTTTGGAGTGTTCCTCTCTAGGCATAGATCCTTGTGAAGGCTAAAATCTTAGTCAAAACATGGAATCTTGATTCCTTTTAATCTAGCCTCCTTGCTAACTCCCTGTGAACCTTGAGGAACCGTGCTCCATGAAGCACTGAGCTGAGTCTGGGGGGGTCTTTCTCCTTGCGTGTGCCTTTTCGTGTGCACCCCTACGTAAAAGAGTTTAAGGTACATGGTGACTTGAAGAGTCAAATTCTGGCGACTTTGCAGGCTGCTTGCCTGCTAAGCGGGGACCAATAACCTTTGAAACAATCCATTGGGTATGGAGTTGTAGAAACCTGAGAAATTCTCTTTGGAAAGCATAACTCTCGTACGTGCAAGGGTGCTGACTCGTCAAACTGTGCACGCCAAATGCCTAATGAATGCTTGGCCCTTACTGAATAAACTGAACTGAGACCTGTCTCCAACAAAGCAAAGGGCGAGGAAACAACACAAATTGTGCCATTGGCACTTAAAGGAAGATAAAAACTACTAAAACTATTGTGCCGCAACACTTGGAGGAAATAAAAAACATCTAACCTACCCTAAACTAACCAATCAGATGGCTGTCTAAAGAAAGCCATTGATTGGTTCTACAAAATAACTGCCCTTTCTTGTCAACTTAGAATGGTTTTTATGTTTGAGGGCAGCCAACCAGAGGTGGAGAAGGATTAGGTGCTCAATGAACTGATGGAACACTTCTCCAAGGATGTAGACAAAAACAAACTCACTAGCCCATGTAAGTTGATTGAAAAAACAACTATCTTGGAGTGGATAGGCAGGTTGATTCTGGCCTTCTTGATGCTCAATGTTGTGCTCTGTATTAAGCACAATACGTGGTGACTCCTTGTTGGCCTCCAATTAGTCCAAGTACTTGATAGGGCATCCCCTTGACAGGACCAAGATTGAGCAATTAGGTTTGCCCTCATATTAGTGTTCTGCTGCCCTATCATTCTGCTGATTGGGATACTCTCGCTAATTGACTTGGAAGCACATCTACCTCCACCTGTTGTGCATGTGCTCATGGACTACTTCTTGAAGGGATGCTGGTTTATCGTCAAAGCTTGTGCAAAAGTCCTCTAGCTCATCCCAAAAGAGGTCTTCATCCAGCTACTTTTCACTCTTCTGCACGAGAGGCCTCATCACAACTTCAAGATTAATTTCTCCTTCTTCCATGTTGAATGGAAGCTCATTTTTCCAAGAGAGGACCTCATCATCCTACCCCTGAATGCAATCTTGACAAGATAAAATTAGCTTCTCCTCATCAAGATTATCTCCCTCCTTTTCATCCTTGTCCATTTGCTCATTGTTCTGCTGCTCTAGCTGATCATACTCATTCTTTTCTTGCAGCAAGTCTAAATTTTCTGGTTTGGTGGCACAAAGAGGGTTGCCAATAATTATTTCCTCACCATCTTCTCTCGAAATATCCTCCTCTTCTCCTAGATGGTCCTCACTTGCTCTCCATACAATGGGTCCTTTGAAAATGGAGATGGTGGGAGGGCAAGAGGGCTCAATAGATGAAGTAGGAGTGGCCTTAACAAGGTTGGGCATCTCAAAATCAAGAAGCTTGGTCCAAGAAGGCTGCCAAGGTTGAGTAATTTGAGGCTTTTGAGGAAGAATGGGATTTTGAGGGGGGTGTTCCTAAGGGATAATAGGCTGAGTTTGCATAGGAACAAACTCTTTTGAAGGATGTAGACTTCTAAAATGTGGGATTTTGAATGTGGGAGCCTCCTTTCGAGTGGACTAAGCCTGAGTTATGGAAGGAGAAACTTGTCTGAAACTGGGATTAGAGGAGGTTGATTGAGGTCTGATTTCTTGCACTTGAGTAAGCACTTGATGCATTTGCTCCTTTTTGGCTCCGATCTGCCTAGTCAAGCACTCTTCATGATGTCTTTCTTGCTCACTCACCTCCTGTTGATGGAAATAAGCTTGACAAGCAAGCTCTTCCTGCTACCTACTATACCCTTGCTCTCTTTCAATCTCCATTAATTGTTTTTGGTAATCAAACCATATATCAGTGATGATTTGTTGGGGCTGGTTAGGAGGGTAACTATTCTGATTGGGAGCAACATAGCCTTTGAAGGGCTGATTGGAAGCACGGGCAGACTGCCACAATGGTTGAGTTGAGGTGGGAGGGAGGCAAACATGAGGAGAAGGATGATATCTTGCTATGACTGGGCTATTTGGGATAAAACTAGCAACATTTTCAGACTGATATGGATGGTAGGAGGGCATAGAAAATGCATTTTCACGAAATGGGGAGTGAAAAGACATCTTTAAGCACTCAGACTACTTAAACCGATATATTTGATCCTTGGAGTCGCCATGGTGTTGAAGAGACTACCCTAAATGGCAAGATGCATTGAAGACCACACCAAAATCCTTCAATGGATGATGTAAGGATTGTCCCACCGGGCGTCCCATAAACTGTTATCACCTGAAGCTTGCACCCTTGAGTTATTCGTGGCACGGAAGTGCATTGAACTTGGTGTGATTGCTTAATGTAGAGAACGGGCACTGGTGATGGAACGGGCATTGGTGTCAAAACGGGCACTGGTGCTAGCATGGGTACTAGTGCTAGAACAGGCATTGGTACCGGCACAAGCATTGGGCCGGAACGTGCACTGGTGTTGGAATGAGCATGGGTGCTAGAATGGGTGCGGGTGCCGGAATGGGCACCTTGCACATTTGAGGCTTTTCACGTGCATGGATAGTTTGAGGCCTCAGTGCAATAATGGGATTGTCCCCCAAGTTGTGGGACTCTTGCGCTCATTGGGGCAACCTCCGGAGTACGCTGGCTTCCTTTTATTCTAAGTGCACTTGGTGTAGGACCAACGCGCAGACCTACAAAGAGCATAATGAAATCTACAGTTAATGCTAAACCTAAATTTGACAAGGGGAAAAGGGAGGGAGGAGGTAATAATTTGCTGGAAAGTAAAAGGTGATGCATCAAGAATAGAGCGAGCACCTCACCTACTTAACGACACAATAAATTTAATAGACTGAATACATAAACTTCAAACCAGACGCAATGCATAACTGTTTCGCATGGAGGGAAGGGAACACAACACAACACTAACAGGGATGACAAATGGTCCACAGATAATGCCTATGCAGACCTGTATATGCACAGAATGTGACTTGCAAGGACTTCTAGTTCTACGTAAAGGTGCGAAGGGAGGACAACAATGAGAGGGATGATCATCCACAAACAGAGATCAACAACCAATAGTGCACACATAATGCAAAGAATGAAGAAAAGTAACTCAGTTCTTATTAATTTCAAGGTGCAAGGCAATATTACAAACTTGAATGGGCAGAGCTTTGTTATACTAGGGGAGGGCTCTTGGAGGGCAAATTTCGGCAACGTTATGGTCCTAAAAAATGTCTTTTTTTACAATGAAGGACCTGGGCTTTTATAGTCAATGAGAGGCCCATGGGTCATTAAAAGAGAATCACACCCACTATTGGGGCAGTTACAAGATTCAATGATGAGTGGAGAAGTGGTTGGGATTTTGTCAGAAGAGATCGCGTGCCCATGCTTTGACAACTTGACAGTCACCCTGTATTCAATTTTTCTCTGATACGGCTCTCTTACATCCAATTGAGCACAACTTCCACTTGACAGTTACCACTTAATTGCCCATCTAGGTTGCTTTCACCGTCGGGTACTGATGCCGGCACGGGTACTGGGCGTGAACGGGCACTGGGGGCGGAATGGGCATTGGGTGCGGCACGGGCACTGGTGCCGGCACGGGCACTGGTGCCGGCACGGGTACTGGGCGTGAACGGGCACTGGGGGCAGAACGGGCATTGGGTGCGGCACGGGCACTGGTGCCGTGTTTATTGAGTACTTATGTGGTGGTCACTTCAGTTTAGATGCGCATGCTCCCTTGTGCCCTTGTCTTTGGAGCATTCCTCTTTAGGCACGGATCCTTGCAAAGGCCAAAATCTTAGTCAAAGCATGGAATCTTGATTCCTTTTAATCTAGCCTCCTTGCAAACTCCCTGTGAACCTTGAGGAACCGTGCTCCATGAAGCACTGAGCTGAGTCCGGGGGGGTCTTTCTCCTTGTGCGTGCACCTTTTCGTGCGCACCCCGACGTAAAAGAGTTCAAGGTACATGGTAACTTGAAGGGTCAACAGGTCCCATCCTTGATATCCTATCTTAGCCATGGCAATATGAGAGAATTACATGATTTCGTGAAGTTCCAGGCTTCAGAACCAGCAGGCAGGTTAGAGTGAAGATTCTTTTTCAGTGTTGGGCTGTCCAAGAATTTTACCTGAATGATGCAACCCCGAAGTCTGTCCTTTTCCTGAAAGTTTAACCCTCAAACCTCTCCATTTTTTGGGTCAGAATACCCTTTTCTAAGCCACAAGGGGAATGCGCTTCTTGTATTACAAGGATGATCTATATATTTATTACTTTATTCTCATTGTATTAAAGGAGATGACTGGAATTTAATTTCTACTAAAACACAGGTTGCACGATAGTCCTACCCGAAGCAACATTTTCTTCTCAAACCAAATATTCATAAACTAAAACTTAGAAGAAACAAATTTGTCTGTTGTGCGAAGGCCCCTTTAAATAGAAAGCTTTTGTGAAGTGCACCATCTCATCCCAATTCAATTTGGCTTATTGAGCTTATGCTGATTTTTCGTAGCTACACTTGAAGACCAAGCCTGGGAAAACAATAAACAAACTCTCATTTCACTTTGGTAAATGCTCGTTGATAGATTCCATTTTCAGCAGGGAAGTACTTTTTTCCTATGGTGAAGGGCCATTTCTTTTGTTGGGAGTGGGCCTTCCTCTCTTCTTGCTTCCATAATATGTCAAGGGTTTCCCCTAGCTTGATTTACAATGGAGCACGTCTGCTAAGATTTGAACCTGGGTTGTTTGCACAACCGCTTCAGCTTGCCACTGGATCGCATCTTGACAGACACATTTTGAGAAGTAAAGATTTTTTGTTTGTTTCTTGTGAAATTATCTCAAGATTTGAGATGGAATTTTTTGCTTGATTACAAATTTATCTCAATCCACATGATTTTGTTCATAGTTATTGATTGTGTTACTCATTCTGATTCACTCTATTTTTCTAATTAAAACAGCTTTTTGGCTTGAATTGTGTTTGTTCCATGAAATGAAGTTTCTCACATCTTATCACTATTTTGTCCACCACTATTCAATTTTCATGCTATTTTGTTATCTTATATTTCAGTGTAGTACAATCGGTATAATCATCATGCTTACGTCTCACTCAGGTAAAGCGGCTTTATGACACATTTCACGAGCCCTTTAGACGAGTCACAAAGTGTAGTGGCACACCCACGAGAACAGAAGTTGCAAGTCAAGACAAAGCAGAAAATGGACGAGACCAAACTCAAGAATCAGGCAGGGAAAAAGTTGATGAGGCTGTAAAAGTCAAACGTCCTGAAATATCTGTAAGGTCAGCTCTAAGTTTGGCATATGCCAAGTATGGAAAGAAAATTGGTGTGCAGGGGGACAATATTAACAAAATTGATGAACATATTGATAAAGGAGCTACTTCAGAGATGTGCTTAGAAGGCGATGTAAATAAGGAAAGGACTGATTAATATTTCATTTTTGTAGGTCAGTTTTCTGTGATTGCATTCGTGCATTATAATGTATCTTCTTGAAGTTTTGGATTTTACATTCTGGAAGCTGACTTCAATGGTGGACTCCATTATGATGGTCCATGAGTTTTGGCATTTTATGCTCGTATCTCAAATATGTCTCGATGCCTAGCATGCAACAAAGTTTGTGGAACTTAGGTAGACTTCTATGAACATCAGTGTTGGATGTGACCATTGTGAAGTTGGGATTGTTAACTTGTGTCATAATCAAGATTTCTTCTGGAAGTTAACAGCGACAACCCCTTTGCTGGAATAGCTGGACAAAGCCATGTATATATGTTGACCAAAGCTAGCTATTGGAGACGGGCTTAAAAGCAATCAGATTAGTTTTGCAATTTTGTAATAGTGAGGACCTCCTGCAATCTAAGATATTTTTGCCAGATTTGTGAATCCATTGAACAATTTCCTGCACACATGTTTGCATGCCAAAATAACTTTTCAGAGCCGTGGTTGCAATCATCCTTCCTTCTGTTGGAAATTTCATACTTATTTTTTCTATTTTTTGAGTTTGATTATTTTTTTGCTTTTACCGAAATATTGTTTCACATACCTTATTGTACATTCTGTTTTTTCCTGGTTTTCGTACCGAGAAAAGATTGTTTATCGCAAATTTGCCTTGCTGGATTGCAAGCTTAGTGTTCATCACAAATTTTCTTTGTTGGATTGTAAGGTTAGATATTCAATGAAGTGCATTGTTCCACGCACAAGAAAATTTATATTTATTAAACATTCTTATCGGTATTGGTTAATCAATTTTCATGCATTACAAGAGAATTAGTCATGTGGCACAAGTCTAAAATTTCACCTAAAATACCTTGGATGATTTAGGGTTGTGATGCTTGTCCGAGGTAAAGAAGTTTGCCTCATACAATGAGAATGGGTAATAAAACCTGTGCTTATAGAATAAGCATTAATATTTCTGAAGGTACATTTCTTCATAAACAATATGATTTAGCATATGGATTAGAGTCCTGTTTCAGTTCATTGTTTAGAAACAATGTGCTCTGATTGTATTATTTATTCTGGAAATCAAGAGTTCTAATCTTTTGAAGTGATCCTTGATTTCTTAAATTTGGATTCTCAAAATGGTTATAAACTTGTATTTGTAAATAAGTTTTAACAAAGACGTAACCATTGGTCATTATCACATTGAATTCAAGATATTCTTTGTGGTATATGTGGCTAATTATATGAAGCACCCTGAGGTTACACGAAGCTGTATACAAATGCAATACGTGGAACAATTTTCTCATGGCAGGTTTGGCTGATCAACTACATTATAAGTAATAATGGAGAAAATTGGATCCTCCACATTGTAGGGGAGAGCTCATGTGTCCATTTGACCAAATACACATCAAGCTATGTAGATCCCTCTGAAAAGGTAGTTGATAGTCCACCACAAATGTAACCATGTTTTTTTTCAACTTTTTGGAGTTACACGGCTATGGTACTCAAGTAATGCAAAGTGTAGAACTTGTACTATTTGTTTCTCCTCGTCCATATCCACTTAATATTACTAATTAATTCTAGGTAAAATGGATTTCAACTTGTTGGCAAGAGGCAAAGGGGCATTTTTTAGCATAAGCAAGTTCAATATTGATATCAAATATTTAGAATCTACAAGGGCATAAGTAGCGATGCTGACATGTTGGACTATATGGATTTGTTTGTCGAAGAATGCAATCTGTTGTCATCAAAGATTAAAAGAATGTGTTTGTGCTGATTACATGCCATTTGCACTTTAAGAGGTTTATTTTGTAAGAAGATAATATATTTAGAAAGTATTCAGTTTGTGCTTGGATTCTCTCACATCTTGCATGGCCCCTGAACTAAGCAAGAAAAAGCATTGCATTCTAAGAATGGAGATCATCATTCATACATATCACAAATCTTTGTAGTTCATGAACACCTAGGGCAATTCACAAAATGACCTCCATCATAAGTGCTCTACCTAGCTGCAACAGTTTCACCTTAATATTAGGCACAATAAAGGTGGTTCCACTTAGGGTCCAAACTAATTACGTTGCTCTCCAATTGCAACATTAACAACAATCTGGGTTTCATGTGGTTGTATGGTAGTGATCTGAAGATATCCACCACATATCAAGCACTATGATTTAGGATCATCCAGGTTCACAAACCATCTTACATCATTAAAGAACATGGATTCAGGTTTGTGTGTGCACTTGTTCACATTTGTTTTGTGTTGTGTGACTTCTTGTCTCTTGCGACAATGTTGCACATGTGGAAGAACATCGTCAAGCCGAAGAACATCATCAAGAGTCCCATAGGTGCCATTGGTCAGAAAGACTTTTTGGTGGGAGCATGAGGAAGCCACCACTTCGTGCAAATGATAGTTACGTAACCACCGGTTTGCAATAGTTGGTAGTTTTGTTCATGTTTGAAGAATACACAAAATAACTGCCTAGATCAAGAATACATGATGTGTGGACCATTTTCCAATACAAAGGGAGCTCAAAGGGTTTGGCAGGACCTCAGTGCCATGTCACCAATATTCGAAAGGGATTTTGGAAGAGTTAGAGAGTCACTTCAGATCATCCAAGGGAGAGAGAAGAAGACAAAACAAGTTGGAGAGGAGAGTCTAGCCCCAAATAAGAGCATAGCTAAGAGAAATTCAGAGAGAGAGCAGAGCTAAGAGCTTGCTAAGCGATGTATGTTCATTGTAACCTAGTCATTAGATTAAGGAAGTCTTATTTATAGTCATATGGGGAAAGGAGAGTGTGAGTGTGTAGGTAACCTCTGTAACACAACTAAACATCAATAAAAAGAATATTTTTTTCTTTCCATTCTGAGTCTTGTGCTTGCAAGAGTCCTAGAGAGTGAGTGAAGTGTAACATGGTTGGGGATTAAGGCAACCATTCACTTGGTGCTCCTTATTCCTGTCTACAATCCCACTAAATATGGGGTGATAAGTTGCAAACTACCACATATAGGTAGAGTTTCTGTCACTTGCGACATCTATGTGTTTCGATAGTAGAGTGGCGGTGATTTGGGAGGCACACTACAATCAAGTTGCAAGACACTTTAGGGTGGAAAAAACATTGGTAGTGCTCTAGAAATACTCCTATTGGTCGAAGCTTCATCATGATGTCATCAAGTATATCACATCATGCACAACATGTGCAATCAACAAAATGCGGGTCCTCTACATGAATTTACCAATACTTGATTTACCTTGAGAGTCAATCTCCATGGATTTCATGTCAGGGTTTCCAATGACTAGGCATGGTCATGATTATGTCTTTGTTGTTGTTGACAAGTTTTGCAAGTTGGCATTGTTGGTGCTTTGTACAAAGGGGATCAAATATCGATACATTGCGAGACTATTGTTGAGCATGTGTGGGTCTAGTTTGGCTTACCACATACCATTGTGTCAGAGTTGGACAATAGGTTTCTTAATAGTTTCTAGTCTATATTATGGTCCATGATGGACACCAAGCTAACTAATTCCACCTCTTTTCATCCAAAAAAAGATGGGGAAATAAAAGTGTTAAAACGGTATCTTGGTGCATCTACTTCGGATGTATAACTCAATACGTCCACAGACACATGATGATAGTTTATCATACATTTAAGATAGCTATATTCAAGCCCGATATGGCTCCATAGGAATAGTCCTTTTTAGGGTTATCATAGGTTACATCCAATGTTCAATGTAGGATTTCTATGACCATATATGCTGCCTCTCCTTGACAATTCAAATACTGTTGAATAGTAGCATGTTACAAAGTTAAAACTGATTGTTCAATGCCATTCATTGTTGATCATGTCATAGGCACAGTGGTAAAAGATACCAAAAATCAACAAATTCTTATACTTTGACTTATAAAAGCAGGGCAGTTTGCTTACCATGGAAAGTGACTAATCAAGAGTTAGAGTTGGAAAAAATTTCCACATTTGGTTAAAGACCTAGAAGCAATGGCAACCCATTTCCTCTCTAGGGGGGCGAATGATCCCAAAAATGACTTGAAACCACTAGATAGAGTAATGGTTTGTTTTCAGAAGGTTCCAATTTTTTCCAAAAAATCAACACAACATAAATGGTGGTTTTCGAAGGCCTTTAGAGCATTTTTTGGAGCTCAAAAACCTTGCCACATCGCTTTAGCATCATGAGTGTCTTTTGGGTGAGTTGAGCTTTCTATAAATGTATTATAATATAATTGCAGAGAATACCCAAAAAATTTGAGCCCGACAAGGTGGCTCATTGTAGCTAGCTATTATTAGTAATTCTTTTTCTAGTAGTTTGAGATGCCGAGTTTGATGGGGTCCCGAGTGGAGCTCGATTCGAGTAGGAGACTTGGCCCATGGTGAGAACTTGGCCTCGATGTGATGGAAATAGATATTGAATGTATGGCCAAATTGGTGAGATTTGGGGTGAGGCGTAGTTTGGGTCTCCCTAAATTACCCTGACCTTCTTGCAAAGGGCTCGATAGGGGAGCGATTGAGAGCCAACAGTGGAGAGTCTAGCTCCATGATATATTTATTATTCTTAGGAGTTATCCTATTTCTATGCCTATATATGTTGAAAAAATATTATTAGTTTTGTTTAGCTTTAAATAAAATTCTTGTTCACATGCCTATGCATGTTGAGTGGATGTTATCAATGTTTTTAAATTTTAAATTAGTTTACTATTATTAGTTTTCTTTAGCTATAAGACAAGTGCTTGCTTTAGTGTAATTTAGAATGGATAGCTGATATTTTCTCTAAAAGAGTTTGCCTTATTTTCTTAAACTCTATTATTATCTTGCAATAGAACTTTGTTTATTTCTCTTGAAAATCTATGTCAATTTTATGTAGAGGAGTTTGGATTTATTATAATACACTAGTTCCTAACAATTGGTGTGTTGTCCCCCAGATTGAGGATTCAATCTGGGTCAATTATGAAGAGATATATCCATCACACCCTTATTTTTGCGTTCTTCCCTTATTCCCCTCCCTATCTACTTAAGGCTTGTAGCTGCATACTTATAGCAAGAGGAGGACATTATGTTAGTGAAAGGTCGTATTTTTATTTTGTGAATCCACGTCTCATAGGGATAATGGTGAGATCTAGAAATACATATGGGTTGCTTGTTGACATATATGAGTATTGAGTGCCAAACTGTATAGTTATTATGAACGCATGATGGGCATTGATTGAGGCATGCCCCTCAACCAAAACATTAATTTTTATGCCCTTTAATATGGACTTGAGCTCAAGCAAAGGAGAAATTATTCTGATATCTGTGCACATCAACTCGCTTATTAGAGAGTTTTCTGGACATCAACTATTGATGAAGGGTTTTAGAAATTTCTAGGTCGTAGACATATGCACAACCATTTTCAAAGTAGGATGAACAATTTTGGGAGGATTGCCACTATTGTATGGTTCGATTTTGGTCATTGTGATAGACAACTTGTGTTTTGGATGCTCTTCTTCATTGCTTCAAATTCTTATTTTATGCACTTTCAGTGTCTGTTAGATCTTAGATAAGTCAAAAATTAGGGACGCATATTTGTCTTTGGGAGGATTGCCATTATTGTATGGTTCGATTTTGATCGTTGTCATAAACAACTTGTGTTTTGGATGCTCTTCTTCATTGCTTTAAATTCTTATTTTATGCACTTTCAGTGTCTATTAGAACTTAGATAAGTCAGAAATTAGGGACGCATATTCGTCTTTCCCTTTTCAATTATCAATTGTTCAAGGTACTTTCATTCTCTTAACAATAAAATTGTAATTCATGTCATTATTTACTATTTAATTATATTTCAGATCTGAATTGTCCCTCCCCTTTAATGTGGTTGGTGTAGTGCTTTGAACATTTGTGCGCCCTCCATATTAAATAGTTACATTACTGCATTTTACTTGTTTTGAGGCCTCTTTGGAAATTTGTTTTGATGGGTTAGTTATGGCTTGTCAAGCCTTGCTTCATGCACTTTTACTTGGTTTGGGAAGCCCTCTTTTGCAATATTTTAATTGTTGTTTTTTGTTGGCTTTATTGGTAAAAAATGTGAATCGCTATGTTACTGAAATTTGGCCAGCTTTATGGGTGGTGTGTTGGGGGTTGTTGGGTGGGGATGCATAACTGTGCTAGGAATTTTATTGGACAACTCACCCTAGTGTCTAATGTCATTAGAGGCATTCTCTTACCAATGAGGGGTAATGGAGGTATATTTGTAATTGTGATTGATGTGAAAACACCCATTTACATATGAGGATAATGGAGGTATATGTGTATTTGTGATGTCTTTGGAAGCATTCTCTTGCTTGTGAGGAGTAATTGAGGTATACAAGTACTTATGAAAAAATATTGGTGACTTATTATTGAGCTTTAGTTATGCACCCCCTCTTCCCATTGGATAAATCGATGGGTTACCATAGTATTTTGTGGGTTTTAAGATATTAATTGTTTTGTATATTTTGTGGCTCACAGATGTCATCTACCAAATTGTAGCTGCTTGTGCTAAATTTAGGGCTGAGTATGCTTAGCATGTCTTTCCCTAAACTTGTCCTATTATTTCCACCTTGTTAAAAATTATGTGGCGGTGATGTAATTTTGGACTGCTTGGCCCACTATATTAAAAGTCATGTAGTTGGGTGATGAACACCATTGCATTCCTTGGTATGGATCTTCAACTTTGACGAGGTTCCTAATTTGGTAGAGCTAGTTGGATTTGCGGCTATTTACTTTTAATGTTGACCATTTTTGTATTATTTTGATCTTGATGTGAAGTTTATGTTCATGCTGTAATGTCGCTTGGCCAAGGCTCCGAAGTATTATATATATGGGTACACACGGGATGACTTGGTATTGTTGTTTATGTCATTTGAAAGCATATTCGATCACTCTTGTAAATGGTTGTGATGACACAAATTTTGGTTGCATTATTGAAATGTAGCTATAATTAATTATGTAAAGTCAAGTCATCCGCGTGTGGATTAAAGTCTCCCATTTGTGTATTCAATTATGATGTTCCTTTAGTTATGCTCATTTTAGCGAAATGTTGGAGGTGTCTCTGACCATAGGGACACCCTCCGGGGTAGTCTCTAAAAATTGATGAGAGTTGTAGAAGGTTGTTTATGTTGTTGCTGGGTTGATTATGAATTTGTTTTGTAATCTAGGTAAGTTATGATAAATAAGTATTAAAATAAATATGGACTCATTGTATAAATTTACATGATTAATATATGAATATATTTCAAAAATTATTAACGACTGAAATTTTAGTAGTTTTAGATTATGAAAAATTCTTTGAAAAGTATATGAATTAAGGTAGTTTTGGTAATTTTAGTAAATTTAAATTCCCAATGTTTTAATTAAAAAAATAATGAAATTCGTTCAGGGCCAGGTTGACTTGTGCTTAGGATGACAACCTTTGGGACTTTTGTAGAAGGTTAAGGGTCTTTAGTCACTGGGGACCCTGGGCTCTCCGCCTAGGTGGTTTTTTGATAGAGTGCTAAAGTTGGTAGGGTTGAGCCCCAACCCCCAACATTTATTTTTACAAAAACAAATAGGAGAGCAGTCGACTGTTTCAAGCCTTGCTCGTGTACCGCCTACTACCTCCCATACCACACGCCACCCTCACCTCACATTTTAAACCTTTGCCCTAGGTTGGTAATTGAGGCATCCTTGCTTAGGCACCATATGGACTCCAACCCACTGTGGAAGAGTCGTTAAACCTTATCCCTTGCCAAGAGTAGTTGGTATATGAATGAAAATGATGATGGAGAGAAACACAAGGAATTTGAGAAAAAAATATTCTAAAAATGTGGGGTAGTTTTGATGTGAAAGCATAAGAGGAATCTAGGCGAGTGTTTGCGAAGGAGAAACAACTTCGTGTCGGGAACTTGGAGGCCAATGGTGTGAGCCCAAACAAGGGGGTAAGGGAGTAGGTTGGGTCAAAGTGTTCGGTAGACTTAGTGAGAGCGGCTTATAGAGGGGTCCCATGTTGGGGGCTACTGCCTCTATAATATTGGGTAGGGCAGTCCCATGCATCATCACAAGTTAAAACTACTTAAACAATATTTGCACCTTAAAATGAACAACTATTGTTTAGGAAGAAGCTTTTGAGGGGTGGGAAGTAGTAGGGGGAAGAAGATTGCATGGCTACTATTATTTTTTGGGTTTCCAATTGTACATTTATATCCAATCAAATTTATTTATTTATTTTTTAAACAAAAGTTTTTTAGTAAAATGATGCCAAATTTTCTCAACTTGTATTGCACAAATTAAAGAATCATGGGATTGCTAATAGGGAAAAGAACTCCTATAATTTCTCATCAATACCCTTTTAAAATAATTAGCTCGCCCATAGCATGGGGCCCCTACCTTAGTTACCAGAGGGTTAGCTGGATGCAATAGTTTCCCATGACAATGTATAAAGTATCACAATATGCCATAAAGTTTAAGACAAATGCAAGGGGATTGAGAGAAACATGGATTGAGGACTTATATGTGTAGGGCGGTGCCAATAGGCCGACTCGAATGGTTGTGTTGTAATGCCCGTGATGTGTAGCCCAAGCCATCTTGAGTTTGTAAGGCTGGGTGGATCTTGTTTAGGGACAAGGGTCGTGTGTTTGGAGGACTATGCTAAATGGAGGACCAATACTTTTTGGAAGGACATCTTACACCTCCCCAACTTCTTCAAAGCTACACCAAATTAAAACAACCAATGAAATAAAGCAAACAAAAGCTAATCTAATGTTTTTGACTTATACTACGCCCTTATAACCTAAATAGTCTGGGAAGGTCTTGAGGGCCTTTTATCTTGATCAAATGAAATCTTATCTTATATATTAGACCCATTCCATATTTAGCTTTATTATTTGCATAGCCATGTAAACATGGCAAAATGTTTGAGGCCTCTTGTAAATATCAAGGAGCCATGAAGTGTGAGAGTGAAGGTTATGGTAGAGCTTCCTTCACATCCCTTGAATCTCCATCCCTCTTGAAAGAATGAAAATGGAGGCCCATGTACTTCGAGTGTCCTTTGTAGAGCTCCATAGATAAATTGTAGCAAGATTAGGGTTGGAGAAAGGGAGGGATTGGATTAAAAGAAATCAAGGGTGGAGATTGAGTCCTCCTGTTGAGAGAAGAAATCAGATAGTAAAGTTGCGCAAGATATTCTTATGATATTCATGTGTTATGTATTCATTTGTTGGTATATGTATATTTTGTTCTATCCACCACGACTTGTAATAGGTTAGAAGATGAACAAACTCCTCTTTTGGCTCCAAGTACGAGAAGAATGTAAACAATCAGAGATTATAAACGACTATATATATGTATGAAGAAGGGAGTTCCACCTTCGAAGAGATCAATATAGACAATCTGGTTATGGTTACTTATTGTATTTCTTATTTTGTTTCTTGCGTGTGGTTTCATGCTTAATGTTTGGCTTATTTCTATCTAATTTACTCTGAATGCTCTGTAAACATTAATGAAGTACTTTCCTATCTAACACACAATAAGTCATCTCTGTTATGCTTTTGTTTTCTCACCTTGAATATGAATTCTCTGCCCTATCCTAACTTAGCTATCCTCGTCCTTAGCATTATCTAAAGCTTCAGGAACTTTTGCTAGCAATGGTGCGGTGAGCATGGAAACACTCCTTCCGGAGGAAACTATGCTAAGATGGTTACTAGGGCAGAGAGACATTGATAATGATTAGATCAAAAAATATGTAATTATGCATAAGAAGAATTTAAACGGACTGGTCTTACCACACGAAAAATCATTCAAGAGCACATTTATGGAGAGATATACAAAATCTTTTGGTGCGAGTTACTTGAATTGCTAGCCAATTTGTTAGGTTGTGGAGCTAAAAGCTTCACTGATGCAGACATGGAGGTCATTGGGAGAGGTTGCTGAGTGTCACAGACACCGGCATTGGTCAGGCCAACCGACGTCGGCAGGGTACAGACAGAAGAGCAACCGACGTCGATCAGGGATCGGCCGGCGTCGGCACCTCCATGGAGACAGGGACCGACGTCGATCGCCTGTGTGGTTTGGAATTGTGAGTGTTACGGACAATTAGTTAACGAACCGGTTGTTTGCATGATGAGAGCCAATTTTAGACTCAAAGCTGCGGATCTAATTATTGTAATTAGGTGTCTAATTATTGTTGGCATGAGATATATTTAAGAGACTCATAGGCTGTATTGTAAAGGTGTGCTAGAGAGTAAGAGAGCAAAATATTAGCTCCTTCTGTGTGTGAAGAGAGCATGGTGTGTTCCTCCTAGTGCCACAGTGCCAAGTGTGAGTGCTGGTTTTGGAGAATCAGAAGGGTTCTTCATGTATGTAGGATCTTGGTCAGCAAGGTGTGCATGGCTACTTTTAAAAATCTACATGGGTAAGTAAAATCATTGATCTGCAGGTGTATGTGTGTGCATGATCCAGGTTTGCAGGGGTGCAGAACCAGATTGATTTGCAGGTGTGCAAGATCAGAGAGGACAACAACACAACAGAGAGCAGTATCAGGTAAGATCTACTTGGAGTACGGTGTGTACTCAATTTAGAGCAAAGAGGAAGGCAAGGCAGTTCCTTCCATAAGTAAGATCAGTGGATTGCAGGTTGTTGCAGTTCAGGAGAGATCTACTTGGAGTGCATGGAGCACTTGTGGAGTGCGTGGAGCACAGGTGTACTAGCAGTAGTGGATACTGACTGGTTGGAGGTGAACACCAACTCTGTGTTTGAGTTGTGTGTTGGGACCGTAAGAGAGAGAGCTTTGAGGAGAGAATTACTGTTCACTTGAGGTGTGGGACGCCTCTGAGAGGCGGTGAAGAAGAAGTGGCATCTTCTTTATTGTATTCTTTTCTGTATGAGTATTAATACAAGTTGTGTATTGTCTCTCAAATTCTGTGTTGTTTCTGGGTTCTAGTTACTTGTTACTTCTGGTTAATTCCGCATCTTAAGTTGCTTGTATATGGTAATCAATTGTGTGTTTCCTCGGGTTCTTAACAGTTGGTATCAGAGCTAAGGTTGCAGGTAGTAAGTTTTGTGTTTGGTTACAGGTCACTCTCAGGGGTCTCTGATTGAGTGGGAGTATAGCAACGACAGAAGAAAGTAAGCTATGAATGGAGAAACTGAATAGCACGAATGGTCAATTACGGTCTTATGGAAAGAAAGAGCAGGGAAAAGAAGATTGTTGGTTGGTAGCAGATTAACATGAAGGAACTGAAGATGCAGATGTTGTAGGGGTTGTTGCACATGATGTTCTGGTATGTTTCTTGGATAAAGTGGAATCTTGGTTTATAGATTTTGTTGCCTCTTTCCATGCAGCCCCAGGTAGAGGGGTTGGTGAGCCTTGTCATAGTATTGACAAAGGAGAAGTGAAGCTAAAATTGCAGACAGCCAACACATGGGTGTTGAAGGAGGTCATGCAGGTCCCAGGCTTGGAGATGTGGCTAATTTCTTCAGGAAAGTTGGGTGATGAGAGATGCAGAAGAACTCTCACAGCGGATGCACTTGAATTAGCTGGTGGTAAGAAAGTAGGTACTCTTTATCTACTTGATTATATTACTGATTCTTCTTCTGTTGCGGAGACATGGCTATGTAGGCTTGGTCACATGAGCAAGAAGGAGATGCATGTTCTTAAGCAGAAGACAGATGTGTTTGACAAACTTAAGAATTGGAAAGCCTTGGTGTTCTTGGAGGAGATGACGGACAGAGTTCAGTGGATGAGGTTGGATACATCTGAGCAGGGCAGTTTGGACATTGGTTTTGATTCAAAGGAGCTCGTGGGTAAAAAGTCGTCACTCACAGGAAAACACAGGTACCGGCGTCGAACAGACAGGTGCCGATGTCAGTCATGTGCAGACCGAAGCCAGTGATGTCGGACAGGGTAAGACCGATGTTGGACAGGAGGACCGACATCGGCAATAGGTAAGACCGACGTCGGTCATGAGGACTGACGTCGGCAACAGGGACACCGACGTCGGCAGAGTTGGTAGTTAGGACAGGCGCATGGAAACCGACGTCGGTCGGATGTAGACTGTGTAGTGACCGAGGTCGGTCACTGTAACGGATTTTGGGCGGCAACAAGCTGTCAAGGAGTTTCAAATGCCCATATGGAGGACTGAAGGTGGTAAGTAAGCCTCAAATTCGTTGTTTCTCTTCTTTATACTAGTTGCTGATTGCAGAGCAAGAAGGATCCAAGAAACAGTGGGAGCATGGCAGGATTATGATGCAGGACCAAACGAAAGATTTGGTAGGATTGCCAGCCGGTATGAAAGCACAGAGACGAATGGATACCTTAATTAAAGAATAGAGAGAACGAACACGTGAGACGGAAGGCCAGGGCATATGGTCTTGAGGAAGCTGCATGACAGTGGTACAGGGTTTGACAGGTGGAGGACAAAGCATGGCTTTAGTCAATGTCAGGGTAACTACTGTGGGTTGTCTTACCAGGTGGATGATGATTGCAACATTATCCTGTTACTGTATGTGGATGGTATGCTAGCTAGCAGATTTGTACATACAGGGTTTTTCTGAGCTAAGGGTAAGCTTAGTTCAGTGGTTTGTCATGAAGGATTTGGAGCAGCAAAATTCTTTGGCATGGGAGACATAGAGATCACAAGTTGATTTTGTCTCCAGTGGGAGTTGATCTGAATCAGGTGTTGGCAAGGTTCATTACGCAGGATGCAGAACCGGAGCACACTAAACGCTGGACAGTTCAGTGTCTGAAATCACATGAGGTCTGGTATAGACCTGAGTTTACCCAAGCAGTGGGTGCTGTCAGAGAGTTAGGAGCCAATTCGGGGAAGTGGGTTCTCAGGTATTTGAGAGGGACCAGCAGCAGGGATGCATGCTATGCAGGGTCAGGACTTCACTACATGGGTTTGTAGGTTCAGATGTGGCAGGTTACTCGGATGACAGGAGGTGCACCACAGGTTGTGTGGTGGGTGGTTTTCAAGATTGATTTTGAAGAGGGATACAAGCCAAGAAATAGATTAGACGGGGTATGAGTACAAGGACAGTGCAACTGTTTATCTCCAAGTGAGAGATTGTTAGGTTGTGGAGCTAAAAGCTTCACTGATGCAGACATGGAGGAGGTCATTGGGAGAGGTTGCTGAGTGTCACAGACATCGACGTCGGTCAGGCCAACCGACGTCGACAGAGTACAGACAGAAGAGCAATCGACGTCGGTCAGGGATCGGTCGGCGTTGGCACTTCCAGGCAGACAGGGACCGACGTTGGTCGCCTGTGTGGTTCGAAACTGCGAGTGTTACATACAGTTAGTTAACGAATCGATTGTTTGCATGATGAGAGCCAATTTTAGACTCAAAACTGCGGATCTAATTATTGTAATTAGGTGTCTAATTATTGTTGGCATGAGATCTATTTAAGAGACTCATAGGCTGTATTGTAAAGGTGTGCTAAAGAGTAAGAGCAAAATATTAGCTCCTTCTGTGTGTGAAGAGAGCATGGTGTGTTCCTCCTAGTGCCACAGTGCCAAGTGTGGGTGCTGGTTTTGGAGAATCAGAAAGGTTCTTCATGTATGTAGGATCTTGGTCAGCAGGGTGTGCATGGCTATTTTTGGAGATCTACATGGGTAAGTAAGATCATTGATCTGCAGGTGTATGTGTGTGCATGATTCAGATTTGCAAGGATGCATAACCAGATTGATTTGCAGGTGTGCAAGATCAGGGAGGACAACAACACAACAGGGAGTAGTATCAGGCATGATCTACTTGGAGTATGGTGTGTACTCAGTTTAGAGCAAAGAGGAAGGTAAGGCAGTTCCTTCCATAAGTAAGATCAGTGGATTGCAGGTTGTTGCAGTTCAAGAGAGATCTACTTGGAGTGCATGGAGCACGGGTGTACTAGCAGTAGTGGATACTGACTGGTTGGAGGTGAACACCAACTCTGTGTTTGAGTTGTGTGTTGGGACCGTAAGAGAGAGAGCTTTGAGGAGAGAATTACTGTTCACTTGAGGTGTGGGAAGCCTCTGAGAGGTGGTGAAGAAGAAGTGGCATCTTCTTTATTGTATTCTTTTCTGTATGAGTATTAATACAAGTTGTGTATTGTCTCTCAAATTTTGTGTTGTTTCTGGGTTCTAGTTACTTGTTACTTCTGGTTAATTCCGCATCTTAAGTTGCTTGTATATGGTAATCAATTGTGTGTTTCCTCGGGTTCTTAACAGTTGGTATCAGAGCTAAGGTTGCAGGGAGTAAGTTTTGTGTTTGGTTACAGGTCATTCTCAGGGGTTTTTGATTGAGTGGGAGTATAGCAACGGCAGAAGAAAGTAAGTTATGAATGGAGAAACTGAATAACACGAATGGTCAATTACGGTCTTATGGAAAGAAAGAGCAGGGAAAAGAAGATTGTTGGTTGGTAGCAGATTAGCATGAAGGAACTGAAGATGCAGATGTTGCAGGGGTTGTTGCACATGATGCTCTGGTATGTTTCTTGGATAAAGTGGAATCTTGGTTTATAGATTTTGTTGCCTCTTTCCATGCAGCCCCAGGTAGAGGGGTTGGTGAGCCTTGTCATAGTATTGGCAAAAGAGAAGTGAAGCTGAAATTGCAGACAGCCAACACATGGGTGTTGAAGGAGGTCATGCAGGTCCCAGGGTTGGAGATGTGGCTAATTTCTTCAGGAAAGTTGGGTGATGAGAGATGCAGAAGAACTCTCACAGCGGATGCACTTGAATTAGCTGGTGGTAAGAAAGTAGGTACTCTTTATCTACTTGCTTATATTACTGATTCTTCTTCTGTTGCGGAGACATGGCTATGTAGGCTTGGTCACATGAGCAAGAAGGAGATGCATGTTCTTAAGCAGAAGACAGATGTGTTTGACAAACTTAAGAATTGGAAAGCCTTGGTGTTCTTGGAGGAGATGACGGACAGAGTTCAGTGGATGAGGTTGGATACATCTGAGCAGGGCAGTTTGGACATTGGTTTTGATTCAAAGGAGCTCGTGGGTAAAAAGTCGTCACTCACAGGAAAACACAGGTACCGGCGTCGAACAGACAGGTGCCGATGTCAGTCATGTGCAGACCAAAGCCAGTGATGTCGGACAGGGTAAGACCGATGTTGGACAGGAGGATCGACATCGGCAATAGGTAAGACCGACGTCGGTCATGAGGACCGACGTCGGCAACAGGGACACCGACGTCGGCAGAGTTGGTAGTTAGGACAGGCGCATGGAAACCGACGTCAGTCGGATGTAGACTGTGTAGTGACCGAGGTCGGTCACTGTAACGGATTTTGGGCGGACAACAAGCTGTCAAGGAGTTTCAAATGCCCATATGGAGGACTGAAGGTGGTAAGTAAGCCTCAAATTCGTTGTTTCTCTTCTTTATACTAGTTGCTGATTGCAGAGCAAGAAGGATCCAAGAAACAGTGGGAGCATGGCAGGATTATGATGCAGGACCAAACGAAAGATTTGGTAGGATTGCCAGCCGGTATGAAAGCACAGAGACGAATGGATACCTTAATTAAAGAATAGAGAGAACGAACACGTGAGACGGAAGGCCAGAGCATATGGTCTTGAGGAAGCTGCATGACAGTGGTACAGGGTTTGACAGGTGGAGGACAAAGCATGGCTTTAGTCAATGTCAGGGTAACTACTGTGGGTTGTCTTACCAGGTGGATGATGATTGCAACATTATCCTGTTACTGTATGTGGATGGTATGCTAGCTAGCAGATTTGTACATACAGGGTTTTTCTGAGCTAAGGGTAAGCTTAGTTCAGTGGTTTGTCATGAAAGATTTGGAGCAGCAAAATTCTTTGGCATGGGAGACATAGAGATCACAAGTTGATTTTGTCTCCAGTGGGAGCTGATGTGAATCAGGTGTTGGCAAGGTTCATTACGCAGGATGCAGAACCGGAGCACACTAAACGCTGGACAGTTCAGTGTCTGAAATCACATGAGGTCTGGTATAGACCTGAGTTTACCCAAGCAGTGGGTGCTGTCAGAGAGTTAGGAGCCAATTCGGGGAAGTGGGTTCTCAGGTATTTGAGAGGGACCAGCAGCAGGGATGCATGCTATGTAGGGTCAGGACTTCACTACATGGGTTTGTAGGTTCAGATGTGGCAGGTTACTCGGATGACAGGAGGTGCACCATAGGTTGTGTGGTGGGTGGTTTTCAAGATTGATTTTGAAGAGGGATACAAGCCAAGAAACAGATTAGACGAGGTATGAGTACAAGGACAGTGCAACTGTTTATCTCCAAGTGAGAGATTGTTAGGTTGTGGAGCTAAAAGCTTCACTGATGCAGACATGGAGGAGGTCATTGGGAGAGGTTGCTGAGTGTCACAGACACCGACGTCGGTCAGGCCAACCGACGTCGACAGAGTACAGACAGAAGAGCAATCGACGTCGGTCAGGGATCGGTCGGCATTGGCACCTCCAGGCAGACAGGGACCGACGTTGGTCGCCTGTGTGGTTCGAAACTGCGAGTGTTACATACAGTTAGTTAACGAATCGATTGTTTGCATGATGAGAGCCAATTTTAGACTCAAAACTGCGGATCTAATTATTGTAATTAGGTGTCTAATTATTGTTGGCATGAGATCTATTTAAGAGACTCATAGGCTGTATTGTAAAGGTGTGCTAAAGAGTAAGAGCAAAATATTAGCTCCTTCTGTGTGTGAAGAGAGCATGGTGTGTTCCTCCTAGTGCCACAGTGCCAAGTGTGGGTGCTGGTTTTGGAGAATCATAAAGGTTCTTCATGTATGTAGGATCTTGGTCAGCAGGGTGTGCATGGCTATTTTTGGAGATCTACATGGGTAAGTAAGATCATTGATCTGCAGGTGTATGTGTGTGCATGATTCAGATTTGCAGGGGTGCAGACCCAGATTGATTTGCAGGTGTGCAAGATCAGGGAGGACAGCAACACAACAGGGAGCAGTATCAGGCAGGATCTACTTGGAGTACGGTGTGTACTCGGTTTAGAGCAAAGAGAAAGGCAAGACAGTTCCTTCCATAAGTAAGATCAGTGAGTTGCAGGTTGTTGTAGTTCAGGGGAGATCTACTTGGAGTGCGTGGAGCACTTGTGGAGTGTGTGGAGCACGGGTGTATTGGCAGTAGTGGATACTGACTGGTTGGAGGTGAACACCAACTCTGTGTTTGAGTTGTGTGTTGGGACCGTAAGAGAGAGAGCTTTGAGGAGAGAATTACTGTTCACTTGAGGTGTGGGAAGCCTCTGAGAGGTGGTGAAGAAGTGGCATCTTCTTTATTGTATTCTTTTCTGTATGAATATTAATACAAGTTGTGTATTGTCTCTCAAATTCTGTGTTGTTTTTGGTTTCTAGTTACTTGTTACTTCTGGTTAATTCCGTATCTTAAGTTGCTTGTATATGGTAATCAATTGTGTGCTTCCTCGAGTTCCTAACACAATTGGTTAGCTCGGTTGGAATACTATTGTTTTAACCCACTAACGAAAGAAATAATTACCTGGACTAAATAAAAGATAGACTAATTGCAAAAATTGGAAACCCACTGGACGAGAGCAATAGACTATTGGGTTGATGCCACCATAGATAGATACATTACCGAGTTTGCAGTACAAGGATACCTAGTTTTCAAAGCTATCCAGGATCATTTTGTTCGAGGAATCTAGAGGAATTTTTTTGCAATGACAACCTACTCCAGCCAATATGGAGTAGTCGCTTCAGACGTAAGGGGGTGTGTGCGACATGACGATGAATGATGGTTAGATGAGTAAGGCTTGAACCTGAATCCAAAATGGAGACACGAGGGAAGAAGATTCAGAAGAAAAGTCTAGATTTAGAACGAGAACTGTGATAACAAAACATACGTAATAAACAAAAGAATACCTAGGTAGTTGCAAGTAGAGGTAAGAGTAGTAGTCAACTAGAGGATGAATGAGTAAGAAGACGTGTCGAGCGATATGATGAATGAAGGACTAAGAAAGAAGATGACGAATGTCGATAGATAGAGCAAAGTGATGAAGAACAAGACGAAGAAGAGATGTTTGAAGAGGAAGGCGAGAACAGTGTAAAAGTAGAGAAGATAGATGATAGATGTAGTGCACAACTACAAGAATGAGTATTATAATAAAAATAAGAATTATGTAAAGAAGCATAACACAGTTGTAAGTTAATCGTATGTTCAAGCACAACAAAAAAAGAAGTCATAGGAAAGAAGCATTCATCGAAAGAGCACACGTCCCTATAGCTCAATCTTTTATATTCTAGTAGAAGTTTTCAGCCAGGTAGAAAGGAAGACAATAGTTGGGAAGGACCATTTTCAGAGCAAGTGCATCGTTGGGGTACTTAAATTCAAACAAGATCAATTAGAAAGGCTTTGAAGGCCATAAGACTTGTTGAAACCAAGCAAAGAAAAGAAGGAAGCGTAGAAGAACAAAGTGTGCATGTTGACTCTCCTAGTGCATAGAGTAGTACGTAGGCAGAATTACATAGAATGCAACATCCTCTGGTAACAACTGCGCAATAGATTCCATCAATACCAGTTTACACAATGTGTCATCTAGGAGGATTCATAAACTTAGCAATCTATGATGGGTCTATAAACCTCAAACAATACTTGCTAAACTATGAGATGAGATGGCAAGCTAAAGGCATCACTGATGAAGCTATCAAAAAGTGCGAGTTAGTAGGGGCACTAGCCGAAAGAGCACTTGAGTTCATATACGGAAGAGAAGTTTAGCAGGCAAGTCTACAAGACATTAAGGACTGACTTGTCATAGAATTCAAGATAAAAAAATGCACTAGTCAGACTATACAGGGCTTGAAGGAAATAAGGCAAAAGCTTGGAGAATCAGTCTACGATTATGACCACATATTCTCTGATGTGATGAATAAGGTAGAATTTACCTTAACAAAGACAAAACTACGTGGTTCATCAAAGGACTGCACTCCAGAATCAAGTTTGCAAATGCGCAAACTCAATATGCTACAAAAGCAGATGTTAGAGCTAATGCCTTGCACATAGAGCAAATGGAAGACTATGGAGAAGCTCCTATTGCCAATTCCAAGATTGAAAATACACTACAGGATTTTATGAAGAGAATGGAGCAATACCATGAGGCAGGTAAACCTAAATTGAGTCTTCAGTAGATGGAGTGCGGAAAGGAAGGACATCACAAGAATGATTGTCCTAAGATCAAGACAATATTCTATGAAATCTATTGAGTAGTGGGGCATGCAATGCAGTGCCACCTTCTTCAACAATATGTCAAGAATCCACAGAATCTATATTGCAATTTTTGTAAGTTGAACAATCACGATGAAAATAATTGTAGGGCTTTGTAGGAGCTCAAGGAAGGCATCACCAAAAACGTCTTCGCCATCACTATGCAACAAATGTCCTTGGTGAAGCAGACAATTCTAGGCCAGAGGTTGATAAAGGTTGTGCGACCCAAATAGGCCCATAATGGATTCCTAATTCATTACAATACCAGCCTCGAGGTTTGGCTGGTTGGACCCCTCTGTCAAGCTGGACACCACCATCTCCGCAATACCAGTATGCAACACCCTAGAGGTCAGCCATGATGCAACAACAACAGAGTTAGACCCCACCAACTGCACAACAACATTTCAGAATTAGAGATAATACCTAGTAGCATTAGCATTGGAACATTGTGCAACAACAAGGAGGGTATAGAGGAGGATATCAGTCCAACATAGGAGGAGCTAGGGGAGGATACAAAGGAGGTTACCAAGGTGGTAGACTCAATAACTATCAATGACCTCCTTTGCTATGCTATCTGTGTGGAGAATACAATCATGTACGACTCAATTTCCTGATGAATCCTCAAAGATAGTCTTACTACGTATACTATAGAATATATGACTAGCACGACACAAAAGATTGTCTTGTCTTGGAAAATCAAAGAAAGGACAAGGTTGTCCTAAATGTGAATATGGCAAGTGCGTAACCTAAGGAGGTTGCATCCCTGAACGCTGTTACATGACTACAACATGCATAAAAAGTTTTGCCTCCACTTGAAATGCTTCAGGGTCAAGGAATCCAAAAAGCAAAATAGGATAAATACCTAGACCCAATTATAGAAAAGGGGCTCATGTATGAAGCTGTATAGATGTTGAAAAGCATACAACATCAGTGCACTAGTGAGGGAGATGCCACAACAATAAATGCTCAAATGTATGGCTAGATCGTGTGAATTATGAACTTAGGATGGAGTCATCATTGCACTCATAGATCTTCTGAAACTTTTAAGCACACTGCGAACAAAGACATCTTGCAAAACATCACAAACCTACTACATAATCTATTGGATGTGCACACCGTGGATAACAGAAGACATAAAAGCTGCTCTGGTATGTCAAAACAAAGAAGCCCTAGGATGTAGACACACAAATTGACATTGAGGTTGCAGGGTATGAGATTCTAAATGCTATCTTTGATTTTAGCAGCACAGTCAACATGATTCCTAGGTCTACGTGGGAAGCTATCGGATGACCAATTCAGAGTTATAGCTCAGTAACTTTGAGTTTAGTTGATTATGGAAGGGTAGACCCTATTGGCAGATTAGAAGATGTTGAGATTAAAGTCACAAAATTGACCCTATGAGGTGAATTTGAAGTCATCGACATGAAGACAACAACACATTACCCTATGGTGATTGGCAAAAAATGGGCATATGATGGTCAGATGACTTTCAACATAGTGCATAATCAATTAGAGGTGCACCAATGAGATAAGGTTGTCATCATTCCTTTGAATAGAGCGCACAAACCTTACATAATTCCAGATGAACCAGATTCTCCATATGTTACACAAGAAACTTGTTGGATGAAGGTGAACTCTAAGGAAAACCCAAAAGCTCTACACACAGTTGAGTGCAACTTCTTGTATGAGCATACTAAACCTCAGGGACACTTATTACTCACTCAACAATTGAAGACATCAAAACAATGGAGGCCCAAACCAGAAGTTATGAAGCCATTGGCAACCCAATTTGTCATAGACGATTGTGCATCTATGTCTGCAAAATCCCTTAATCAGTCAAAAGTTGACTTCCTCTATGACGTCGATGATCATATGCAAGACTATATAGAGTTGGCCAGAGAAGGCACTTTGTCTTGGGAAATAGCTTCATCTGTCAGTAGACACTCAGATATACACCTCAATTGGGATTGAGGTGATCATGAACTTCAACCTATGAGAATGGTCTTTGCACAGGAGTGATAACTTCTTGTGTACTATGCAATTGAGAATATCAATAACTTCATTTTATGTTTATAGGTTCATGTACCTACTATCAGCTAGTGGGTCAGTGCTCTAAATTATGCTCTGAAGGGAGTTACCATGACATGGTGGGCAATTCATTGAAACGACCAACTCGAGTGGGATGATACTTACGAGCTCATGATTAACAGGTTTGAACTATCGCAGTTCATCCAAAACAATTGGCCTTTCTTCGAAGAAGGTGAGTGCCCCAAAATTCATACTCATAAATGTGTTGAAGTCTGGATTGAGGAATGTGTGGCACCAAAGTACTAGGTTCAAATTTTCCATTATATGCTTGTTCCGTTACCATCAGCATGGTATATGCATCAAGAGCGCAGAAGGGAGACAAAGCATTGGGCGTAGGTCCAAAGTGATTTCATTTAGACATTTGTTTTGAAGATGAAAACCCTCTGGTTCATAATGCACTACAAAAAATCAAACAATTCTTCTGCCATGGGTGTGCAAAAGACTTAAACACCACAACAGAATCCACTACACAGAAGAACACAACTTCTGATTTCAAATCGACATTACAAAGATACAACGTTGCCAAGAAAGAAGAATAATCTCTTACACATCCATGCAACCGAATACACGAAAAAGAGGACATTGAGGATTCTGATTCTTATGGTGATTTGAGTTTTACTGATTTGTTTGAACCTGAACAACCTATAGAACCACTAAAGGACCTCAATGCAGAACCTACTGAAGAAGACAAGCTGTGCAACATATAAATTCCAGAACAGGAAGGGAAACAAAGGATATACGAATCTGTTGATGAAGAAATGAGCAATATTTACCAGTAGCTCATCAAAAAGCATGTAGCAAACATCGAAACTAAGGAAGTTCCCAAATTGGCGCATATAGGTGATTATTGGACAGAAGCTAATTTTTTTGAAGTTATGCAACTCTTGTGAGACTACCAGGATGTCTTTTCCACTACCTTTTTAAAGGTCCGAGGAGTTGATCCATTTCTAGGTGAGATGCATATCGAACTAAAGGAGTTCACACGACCTACAAAGAAACAACCATACAAGCTAAATCCAAACATGAAGGTGGAAGTGAAGGCTGAACTTGATAGAATGCAGGACACATGAATAATCTATAATTAAGAAAAAACAGATTGAGTAAGTCCCATGGTAGTGCAGCGAAAGAAATCAGGGGAAATATGAGTATGTGGAGATTATCGCATTCTGAATGATGCATGTGTAAATGATCAATTCCCAATTCCATTCACAAAGTTTTGGAGCCTATCGCATGACATGAAGTCTACTCTTTCATGGATAGCTTTAGTGGCTATCATCAAATACCCATTGCAAAAGAAGACAGAGCCAAAATGACTTTTGCCATGGAATGATGATCTTTTGCATACAAAGTCATGCCTTTTGGCCTTAAGAACACACTTGCAGTGTTCTCTCGCGTAGTGGTGACTGAATTCAAGGACTTCATTCAAGATTTCTTGGAAGTCTATCTTGACGATTGGGCAGTATTTTCCTTCTTTAAAGAATGTTTGTCTAAGCTGCGCCTAATGTTAGAACGATGTCAAGCTCTATGCATTGCGTTGAATTTAAAGAAATGTCTATTCTTCACAGCCTTTGGTGTTTTGCTAAGTCATGTCATATGTAGTGAACACATTTTAGTCAACCAGGCCAAAATTGTAGTTATTTTGAGTATGCCTCCACTAGTAAGCTCCACTAAAGTATAATCTTTTCTGGGCCATACAGGCTACTATCACAAGTTTATAAAGGAATATGCAAATATTTCATCTCTGTTGGAATCCTTATTGCTCAAAAACACAAAATTTGTCTGGACTTTAGAGTGCCAAGTAGCGTTCATCGAGTTGAAACAAAGATTGATTACTATGCCCATCCTTGTCTTTCCAGATTGGAGCAAGCCCTTTCACATACATGGGGATGCTTCGGGTATCGCAATTGGTGTTGTGCTTGTGCAACCAGGGGATAGGGACTCGACCATCGTATTCATTTTGTGAGTCAGAAATTGTTTGATGCAGAGAAGAACTACACAACCATTGAACGAGAAACATTGGCTATCATGTTCACACTACATAAATTTTAACATTATCTACTTACGACACCATTCGAAGTCTTCACTGGTCATCAAGCCCTACGATACCTTGTCAACAAGTCGATGCTAGGAGGACGCATGTCTCGATGGTTGATGTTATTTTAGGAGTTCCAATTTTGCATTAATGTAAATCCAAGAAGAGAGAATGTGGGACCAAATCATCTCAATCACATTCTTAATGGCAAAGAACCAAAAGAATTACAAGAAGACTCTCCTGATAATCACCTCTTTCACATTTTTATAATTCCTAATTTTTTTTAAGTAATCACCAACTTCCTCGAACAAGGAGTCTTCCCTACGCACTATCAAGAACGTGATAAGAAGCAATTTGTTACTAGAGCTTTACCATACACCAATGGATTGGTGTATCACTTGGACAAGGATGAAGTTTTGTGCAAGGTTATTCTAGAACATGAACGACCTCAACTCTTGTAGGAGGAACATCAAGGAGTCACATAAAAGCGTTTTGCTGGAGAAGCTACTACTAGGAAGTTGTTACAGAGCAGGTTATGGGAGCCAATTCTCTTTCAAGATGCACATAGAGTAGCGCAACATTGCGATGTCTGCCAATGCATGGGTAAACCACTACAAAAAGATGAAATGCCTTTGCAACCTCTGTTAGTTGATCAACCTTTTGAACAATGGGGCATTGACTTTGTCAGACCTATCAATCCACCGAGCAAACATAGTAAAGCAAGGTATATCATCACTACTACCAACTATTTTACCAAGTGGGCTGAAGTTGTTGTGACACCTAGCTATGATGCGAAGGATGCAACAATGTTTCTCTATGAGAACATTATTACAAGGTTTGCATGCCCCATAAAGCTCATTAGTGATCAAGGAATGCACTTTCTGAATAACAACATCAAAGCTCTTATTGAGGAATTTATAATTTCTCACCATAAAAACATTGTGTACCATCCACAAGCAAATGGCCAAGCTAAAGCTTCCAACAAAGTGCTGGGTAAAATGCTGACAAAGATGTCAAGAGGGATGATTAGTGTTGTTCCCACAATATGTCACTCATTTTTAGGACAACATATGAACTATTTTGGTCCTACAGGCCAAAATTCTCTTTTCCCTTCTCAAAAAATTGTTCTAAGTATTCAAATTCTCCATTATGCAAGCTTTTTCAGCTAACAGACTCCGCACGCTAATTTCTATGGACTCCACAGGCCTGTTTCTACGGACTCTACAGGCTTATTTCTACATACTCTATAGGCTTATTTCTACGGACTATGCAGGCTTATTTCTACGGACTCCTCAAGCTGATTTCTACAGACTCTGCAGGCTTATTTCTACGGACTCTATAGGAAAGAAACAAGTTCCCAACACTTAGGCAATTTCAAAGTTGGTTCAACGCCGAGGTTCAACCAAAAGGTCCATTGGCAAGCTTCAAACAAAGGATTGAACCATTGAACCCCGCTTCTAAAGGTTCAATGGTTCAAAGGGTTCAAAGGTTCAACGACGTCGGCAGACTCAAAGAGTTAAGCATTTCGGCAAAAGTTCAAAGTTCAGCCGCTTCGACAAGTTCAATGGCTTCGAAAGACTTAGAAGAAAATAAGAAAGATTGAACCCATTGAACCGTTGAACCTTGAACCAAAATGGTTCAAAGGTTAAAGGTTCAACGAGTTCAAATGAATGGTTTAAAGCGGTTGGTTCAAGCGGTCAATTGAATGAGCAAAACACAGTATTGAACCGTTGAACCAAAGTTGGTTCAATCGATCGGCTCAATCGAACGGTTCAAAGGAGTCCCCCAAAGCCCAAAGGGCAAGTGCCCTTGCGGAGGGCAGTGAACAAAAGGAACAAAAAGATATCATTCGGAAAGATTTTTCGCGGCTAATTTGACAAGAGAAATTCTTCGAACAAAATGTCCGAAGGAATTCTTTTGGACATTTTGTTCGAAGGAATGATCAAAGCCCTGATGGAAAGCGGCTAAGGCAAAGGAAAGATTTCCTTCGAACAAAATGTCCGAAGGAATTCCTTCAGACATTTTGTTCGAAGGATTTGAAGAAGGCCACTCGAAGGACCCCGAAGGGCAGGTACCCTTGCGGGGGGATCTCAGCGACTAGGGATTGGACCTTTCTCAAGGCCCGAAGGGACACCTTCCCTTCAGGGGGGTCCCAAAGACATAAAGCCGAAGGAATTTCAAAGCTCGAGAGACTTAGAGAAAACAAAGGCTTCTGAGAAAGAAGATGAACCGTTGAACCTTGAACCAAAATGTTTCAAAGGTTTAACGGGTTCAACGGTTCAAGGAAAGCGAATGAACCAAAGAAATGAATGAACCAAAGAAGCGATGGAACCAAGGAGCCGAGAAGGCCACCTGAACCGTTGAACCACTGAACCAATGACGTCCCCGCAGACGTCAAATTTAGGGTAATGAAATATCTGTTGATTTTCAAATGTGGCGCGGAACCTGAAAACAAACTTAGCGACCAGATGAAGAGGGAGCCGAAAGAGCCATTAGAAAGGGAAAAGATAGCCCGAGAGCTCAAATTGCAACATGAAAGAAGGAAAGATCAAAAATATCTGCGTAGGAGTTATTTCCAGTAGGTGGAATAGTCCACCAAGTAGATATTTGAGCTTGCAAACATTAAAGGCATTCTTGTTTTTCCTCCCTTGGAATAAAAGAAAGGGGACAATTGTGTACATATTTGGTGAAAGACCAGACAACCCATGCTGAGGAGAAGATATTTTGAGATGAATTGACACGCCACAGTTAAGGCAGACACCCTGTTCCAGCATGGCCCCTTTGACAAAATTGAAAATGCATTCAAGGCATTGAATGCAGCATGGGCCGTTTTATAAACAAAAACACCAAGTCTTTAGGGGCGGCTATATATTGTAAATCTCTTCTTTTCATCAGGGAGATCTTTTTGGTTATAGAAGCAAAACTCTGCCAAAATTGTGAGGCGATTACTGAGACTTTGAGCTCAGATTGTTGATCATATTTTTTTATATGAATGAGAAAGCAGGTTAATTCTAGACTTTGTGCTGTAATAGCTTGTGTCCTTTAGGAGATTGTTTTTATGTCTGTTTCCTGAATGTGTTTTGGTCCATTTTGATGAAATAAGCAGAACTAGTGGAAGTAATCAGGTAGGTGTCTTGAAGCCAATTGTGGAGAGACTTTGTGCTACCACAATTGTCTTTAGTGTGTTTTTAGTTTGTTTCTGTGTAAAGGATCTTGGGACGACTTTGTGTGCCGCATTATCCTTTATATTTCACTCTTGGATAGTCGAGGTGGAGACTTTGTGCTACACTTTTTTCTGCTGGTTACTACGCCCCCTATTACCAGTTACTTGTTATTTATCAGAGAGAACTCATGCTGTTTGCTGTAAAATCACTTCTGAAAGAAGAGAAGTGCTTTCAGTGTTTTCACCTGGATTTTTCCTTTGTTTGTGAACATCATCTCTGAAAGAAGAGAGATGGATGGTGTTGTCCTACCCCTGAGTGTTATTTTCTGCATATATATAGAGTATATAGCGCCTCATATTTTATAGGGAAACTCCCCTTGATGAGAGGAGAGATTTGTCCCCCTCTGATGTGGTAAACTTGCACACTTGGCCGACCAATCTCTTTATGTTGTGGTTGAAATCACCTATTTTGCTCATCAGTTAGCTGGTGACAAAATATTCACCCAACAGTTTTTGGTGACTTTGCTGGGGATCGACAAGCATTTTCAGTTCTTTTCTAGTCTATTTAAATTGAAGCATTTCATATTGCTGGAGAACGACGTGAAGTAGGAAAGAACATTGCCATCTCCACGCCAACAATTTTTTGGTGACTCCGCTGGGAAAGAATGCGCAGTTTGAAGCCTCAAGCTCCAAGCTGAAGCATGGCCAGTTATTTTTCATTTTTATTCTATAATCTGGCAACTCCACACTATACAAGAAGCCAGAAAGCTCAAGGTGTTGTTGACCCTATTTTTGAGTTGGTGCAACAGGGCAATTTTGATCTGTTTCCTCCACAACCTTACCTTCAACGAACTAGGAGTCTTCCTCCGACCAACACCAGGTCACCAACACAAGGCAACACTTCTTTTTTCTCTGCTAGCAGAGCTTTGCCCATACATACACCACCCAGATTTGTTATCCCCCCTTTCCATAGTCATACAATGGCAGCTCAAGGCCCTTTGGGTAACTCTTTTGGCCCACTCAATTTAACTCCACCTCTACATGAGCTACCACGCAGTTCAAGGGAGAATTTCTCCAAATTTTTTGGTGATGGGAGAGTTCATCCTGATGAACATATTGTAGCCTTCAGCATAGCCTGTGGCATGATAGGTGTGGAGTATGAAGACATAGCAATCAGGTTATTCGTAGAGACATTATAAGGTGCTGCTACAAACTGGTTCTATTATCTACAGGCCTAGACTGTGACTGACTGAAACACCCTCAAAGCCAAATTCGAAGCCAGGTTCAAGCCTGCAGAAGATGCACATGCCCTGCTAACCCAACTCACACAAATGAAGAAAGAGCCTCATGAACCTATGAGGGACTTCATTGCCAAATTTGACAAGTTGATGAATAGGATTCCTACAATTGCTCAGCCAACAACTGAGAATCTCGAATGCTTCTTCATCAACTCTCAGCTGCCTGAAGTGAGTTTTCTGTTGAGACGCGCTGGCCACATAGACCTTGATGCAGCTTAAGATTTGGCTACTGAGGTGGAAGATGATCTCATCTTGACATGGAAGATAAGGAGAGATCCTAACAAAGGTAAATCTTCTTCATCTTCTGAATATCCATCTACATGCACCACTGATCCAATGGTGCAAACGCTGACAAATGAGTTGCTAGCTCTCAAAAAGTAAATGGCGCAAGGGATGTCTGCCCCTCCATACCAAGGAGGACGTTTTCCAACCAGTCATACCAAGGTAATGCTGTCAGGAATCAAGGGCAGCGAAATCGTCTTCCTCCCCCTCAAGGGAAACTTACTATTGAAGCAGCTCCAGCCAACTAAGCAGTTGGATATCTCAAAACAGAATCTGATTTTTTTTCTAGCTTGAGTTGAACCCAGAAGATGATGTTGATCTCTTTGCAACAAACCAAGAAGAATCAGTTGGCGACTCCAACATTAGTTTTCTAAATTACCAGGATGAACCCAAAAGTAAAGGTGAAGCGTTTGATGGATCATACGCTGTATTTACCCAGTCCCAGAATCAGTCAGCCCAGCAAGATGATAAGAAAAAATTAGGGGAGCGATCTCAACTAGTAATTTCAATTGCTAAACGAGGAACTTCTCTGCCTTTCCAGCCAAAGGATCCAGTGATTGCTAAAAAAATAAGTACCCCAAACGTTTCTGCACCTTCAACTTCAAATTCACAGATTAGTACCCCCTAAAAACCAGAAGGATGAAATGCCTTCCCTCGTTCCTAGTTCATTTCAGACATTTGACATAATCGACCATGTCAATAAAACCAAAATTCAAATGTCTGAATTTGAATTCTTGCAATCCAACCCTACGCAGTTGGACATGGTGGTTCAATGTGAAGAATAAAGCCGTCCCTGCAGGACAAGAAATTTTGAAAGCAACTCCTGGGCCCCCCAAGAACACATCCACCCGAAATAACCTTGTCATTACTCCTCCAGCTGCCCCTGGGAAGACATAACTGTTTTGTCTCCCTGTTGATAAATAGACATCAGTTGAACAATTGCATCATGGACTCAGGCACATCTGACAATGTCATGCCTACCAAAGTGGCTGAATCTCTTGGCCTCATGCTGACCAAGAATTTTGGGAGATGTTTCTCCATGAAAAATAAATAAGTGCCACTGCTGGGACAAATCAAGGATGCCCAGTTTGAATTTTTGGCCTTTTCAAGAAAAAAAATTAAGATGACGGTCCTTGTGGCTGAGGTCCCAACCTCCTATGACATTCTGCTTGGACAAAATTTTTGCAAGGATGTTGGAGGAGAATTGAGCATGGACATGTCTGAGGCGAGGATCCCTGTTAAAGGTGTCATGCAGAAGCTGCTCACTGAAAAGGAGGCAAAATACATTGTCACCCAAACGTCGGCCCCTGCAACTCAAATTCTATTTGAGTCTTGAGGTAGGGGTAATTATTTTTTTATCTACTGAAGACGTTCCTGTTACAATAGATGAAAGCGTTGTAGGTGGCGATCCAAAATTGATTCAAACAAAATAGCAGAAGAATTAATACAGCACAACGTAGGTGCAGAAGAATCCTTCCCTCCAAATGAAAAAAAATCTGAGGTAAGGTTAGCTTCTAATGATGTATAGATACTGAAATTTGATGGCAGCTGTTCCTTTACCGATTCAGGAGCCAAAATTGTGTTGATATCTCCTCAAGGAGATATTTTTTCTTCTTCATACAAGTTGTAGTTCAGCAACACCAACAACACTGATGAGTATGAATCTCTGTTACTCGGGTTGAATGCTGCTCAAGATAGGGGCGTCAAACTCCTTCATGCAAAAGGAGACGCTGTGCTGGTGGTTTGTTAAGAGAGAAACCTGTACCAAACCAAAAATGAGAGATTGCGACACTACCGCAATCTGGTATGGGATCAAATTGAAAGTTTTGAAGCTTTCAATATTTTTGTAGTGCCCAGAGAGCTTCATAATTGTGCAAATTCATTAGCTATCCCTGCAACCTTCATGGTTCCTCACCTCGATTTTAAAGATAATAGGTACACTATCAAACTGGTCTTTCGACCAAGTGTGCTTGATAAAGCTAACCATTGGTAGGTGTTTGATGCTGACAATCAAATCATGTGCTTCACTAGACCAGAAGAGCAACAAGTTATGGTAGTGGACCATATTGTCACACGTCAAAATTAGGTAAAGAAACTCTTCTACAAGAGAACAAGGATTCATGATTTTCAGATTGGAAATCAAGTCTTGCCATGGGGCAAGAAGAGAGAACCAAAAAGAGTGCATAAAAAATGTGATTCCTGGTAGAGAGTTCTTTTCGCCCATCACCGATTCTAGGGAGAAAATAGTTTTTTGCTGATTTATCAAGACAAAACGCTATTTTCACTGTTTCACAGTGGGTACCATCTAAAACACTTCAATTCTTGAAGTATCAGATAAGATCATCTGTACATATGTATATTTGTATAGTCTTTATTTATGTTTTGTGCTTTTCATTTTCATTTTTGGCGCCTTTCTTTTTTGGGTAGCATGACTTCGTAGCCCAATGGCATACTTGGAGGCACTGGAGATTCTGGTTTCTACTCCCCTCAGCAGTTTCAAAATTTCAATTGAAGGAAGTTCCCCAACTGGAGCCAGCGGTTGTTCCCAAAATCTGTCACTCATTTTTGGAACAATATATGAACTATTTTAGTCATGCAGGCCAAAATTCTCTTTTCCCTTCTCAAAAAATTGTTCTGAGTATTCAAATTCTCCATCATTCAAGCTTTTTCAGCTAACAGACTCCGCACGCTGATTTTTATGGACTCTGCAGGGCTGTTTCTACGAACTTTGCAGGCTTATTTCTACGGACTCTGCAGGCTTATTTCTATGGACTCCACATGCTGATTTCTACGGACTCTTCAAGCTTATTTCTATGGACTCTGCAGGAAAGAAACAAGTTCCCAACATTTAGGCAATTTTAAGGTTGGTTCAATGCCGAGGTTCAACCAAAAGGTCCATCGGCAAGCTTCAAACAAAGGATTGAATCATTGAACCCCGCTTCCAAAGGTTCAATAGTTCAAAGGTTCAACAACGTCGACAGACTCAAAGAATTAAGCATTTCGGCAAAAGTTCAAAGTTCAACCGCTTCGGCAAGTTCAACAGCGCCAAAAGACTTAGAAGTAAAGAAGAAAGATTGAACCCATTGAACCGTTGAACCTTGAACCAAAATGGTTCAAAGGTTCAAGGTCCAACGAGTTCAAACAAATGGTTCAAAGCAGTTGGTTCAAGCAGTCAATTGAATGAGCGAAACACAGTATTGAACCGTTGAACCAAAGTTGGCTCAATCGAACGGTTCAAAGGAGTCCCCCCAAAGCCCAAGGGCAAGTGCCCTTGCGGAGGGCAGTGAACAAAAGGAACAAAAAGATATCCTTCGGAAAGATTTTTCATGGCTAATTTTACAAGGGAAATCCTTCGGACAAAATGTCTGAAGGAGTTCCTTCGGACATTTTGTCTGAAGGAATGATCAAAGGCCCGACAGAAAATGGCTAAGGTAAAGGAAAGATTTCCTTCGGATAAAATGTTCGAAGGATTTGAAGAAGAAGACCACTCTAAGGACCCCGAAGGGCAGGTACCCTTGCGGGGGGCTTTCAGCGACCAAGGATTGGACCTTTCTCAAGGCCCGAAGGGACACCTTCCCTTCGGGGGGGTCCCAAAGACAAAGTCGAAGGAATTTCAAAGCTCGAGAGACTTAGAGAAAATAAAAGCTTCTAAGAAAGAGGATGAACCGTTGAACCTTGAACCAAAATGGTTCAAAGGTTCAACGGGTTCAATGGTTCAAGGAAAGCGAATGAACCAAAGAAATGAATGAACCAAAGAAGCGATGGAACCAAGGAGCCGAGAAGGCCACATGAACCGTTGAACCAATGAACCAATGACGTACCCACAGACGTCAAATTTAGGGTAATGAAATTTCCATTGATTTTCAAATGTGGTGCGGAACCTGAAAATAAACTCAGCGACCAACTGAAGAGGGGGCCAAAAGAGCCAGTAGAAAGGGAAAAGATAGCCCGAGAGCTCAAATTACAACAGGAAAGAGGGAAAAACTAGAAATATCTATGTATGAGTTATTTCCAGTAGGTGGAACAATCCACCAAGTAGATATTTGAGCTTGCAAACATTAAAGGCGCGGCTTATTTTTCCTCTCTTAGAATAAAAGTGAGGGGACAGCCGTGTACATATTTGGTGAAAGACCAGACAACCCATGCTAAGGAGAAGATATTTTGAGATGAATTGACACGCCACAGTTAAGGTAGACGCCTTGTTCCAGCATGGCCCTTTTGACAAAACTGAAAATGCATTCAAGGCATTGAATGCAGCATGGGCCGTTCTATAAACAAAAACACCAAGTCTTTAGGGGCGGCTATATATTGTAAATCTCTTCTTTTCACCAGGGAGATCTTTTTGGTTATAGAAGTAAAACTCTGCCAAAATTGTGAGGCGATTACTGAGACTTTGAGCTCAGATTGTTGATCATATTTCTTTATATGAATGAGAAAACATGTTACTTCCAGACTTTGTGTTGTAATAGCTTGTGTCCTTTAGGAGATTGTTCTTATGTCTGTTTTCTGAATGCGTTCTTGTCCATTTTGATGAAATAAGCAGAACTATTGGAAGTAATCAGGAAGGTGTCCTGAAGCCAACTGTGGAGAGACTTTGTGTTTCCACCATTGTCTTTAGTCTATTTTTTGTTTGTTTCTGTGTAAAAGATCTTGGGACGACTTTGTGCCCCCATTATCTTTTGTATTTCACTCCTGGGCAGTCGAGGTGGAGACTTTGTGCTACACCTTTTTCTGTGGGTTACTACGCCCCTTGTTACCAGTTGCTTGTTACTTATCAGAAAGAACTCCTGCTATTTGTTGTAAGACCACTTCTGAAAGAAGAGAAGTGCCTTCAGTGTTTTCACCTGGATTTCTCCTTTGTTTGTGAACATCATCTCTGAAAGAAGAGAGATGGATGGTGTTGTCCTACCCTTGAGTGTTATTTTCTGCATATAAATATAGTATATAGTGCCTCATATTTTATAGGGAACCTCCCCTTGATGAGAGGAGAGATTTGTCCCCTTCTAATGTGGTAAACCTGCACACTTGGCCGACCAATCTCCTTATGCTGTGGTTGAAATCACCTATTTTGCTCATCAATTAGCTGGTGACAAAATATTCACCCAACAATTGGTACGATCACATCCCTGTGATTCTATGGGCATATTGCATGCACTACAAAAGAGCCACAGGTTTTACACCTTTCCAGTTGGTGTATGGACTTGAAGCAATTATCTCGATGGAATATCTAGTACCCAGTTTGTGCATTGCCATGGTCATACGACTAGGGGATCGTTACTCTCTAACTAACAGACTACTTGAACTGAATATGATGGATGAGTATATACATAGAGCAACATGGAAATAGGAAGTTCACAACCAGAGCCAAAAAACATGGCATGATAGGAATTTGCACCATAAAGAATTTCATAAAGATCAACCAGTCTTATTATATGATAGTCATTTTAGAGCATTTTTGGGCAAGTTATAGATTTAATAGAAAGGGTCCTATGTTATCCATGACTTATCGCTGCAAGGAACCGTGGTTTTAAGAAATCTTCAAGCAACCATTTTACTAGGGCAAGTAAATGGTTGTAGTATTAATCCCTACTACCAATAGTCAAAATTATCTCATTTTGCTAAGTGAGTGGGTGTTGAGTAACACCAAGTAGATTAGGATTTCCCCATTTTGCATGTTTTTTGTGTCTTTTTCTATATATATGTGTTTGTAGATGATCTCTTCAACAACATTTGAGAATCAAGATACTAAGCATAGCGTGCACCATCTGTGCACATGAGAATCCACATGTGCCATCATGGATGTCAAAGAATAGTGAACAAAATAAATTAAGTCTGGGAAAGGTACGAAAATGTCACATTAATAATATTTCCACCGTATAATGGTCATCCATCAAAAGTAAATGTCAGGTCCAAGGGTCGATTGATGTGATATTAAAAAAATGATGACCCATCAACATCATCTGCTCATACCTTCATACAAATACCAAAGAACATAATGACATAACTCCACACATGTGCCAATGACTAACGGTCTTAATTGTCAGATTAGATCAAGATTTGCGACATCCATCATTGCATTCATGACGAGTGGACAACTAAGCATGACATCTACATGGAATTCAATAGGCAAAAAATTTATAAAGGCCAACTTCGAAGAACCAAGTCAACATTTCATCCTTGTGCATATTTTTCATAATCTGCAATTGTAAAGAGTCGAGCTAGTTTTATTGCACAAAGAGTAGATAGCATTGTAATTTCAACACTTCAGTAGACATGGATACTTCGCAGATCATTAGGGGTCTGATAGAGGCACTAAAAGAAACAATGGGCATTGATATGGCTCTCATATAAACTAAGTTCAATGATTTAGAGCCCTTTGACCTCCTTCGACAAGCATAACATAAACTGTTTCGTTTAGACCCTATTGATGTTGTGTAACCACTCGCTCTTGCAGCTCCCCACCAATTCCAAAACATAGATGTTGAGCTCTTACTGTGAATGCCTACTTTTGGCAACCTGTGGGAGATTATACAAGTTTTGCTTAGCTGATACAATGACGATAACATCTACCTTGGCCCGAACATCACTATCATAATAAAAACATAATCCATGGCCCAAGCCTTGGGCATGCCTACTCGAGGAGACTCCCTGTCTCCCTACAAGATAAGAATGCCCCCCATTCTACAAAAAGTTCAAGATTTGTATGTTCGGAGCAACAAATGGATTCCAATTGATGAAATCCTAGATGATCCAATACATGCCGTTGTGGAGTGCATTACATGAAGATTCTAGCAGACGACCAAGTATGTGAAACAAGTACCGAAAGGGGTCATGGACATCGTTCATTGAATGCTCCACAAAAATGAGCAATTCAACTGGCCATAGTACTTCATCAAGGAGATACTCACCAACATTGAGAAATGTCACACCTCTCCAAGGTAGATGTTTCAATACCAATTCCTCATCTTCGTGCTTTGCTTCACGCAATGGAAGTCCTCAGAGGGAGAAGTGAACCCTAATACAAATTATTGGTTGGCGTAGTAATTTCATAATCTCATCTAGACATAGGAGCATGTATCCCTATTACATGAGGGCAAGTTCAAAGCATGGTGGGAGGAGTGTTTGGAATTGATTACTACACATCCTCAGGTGCCACCATATGTCATGCAGTATCTAGGTCAACTTGCAACTATCACTTTGCTCCTAAAAGGTGTGTTCATCAACATTCATGAGTTTTTGCGATCACCATTCACACCGTTCCCATTATTTGTCACAATGGACATGGTGCAGGTCGAATTTACCAGACAAAAAGCATTCACAACGAGGCATGCAACTCCACTTCAGGGCATACCACCTGGTGCAACCATCCCTATAGTGTAGTAACCAGCTTGTAGTAACAAAAGGAAAAGTGCAAGATTCCTGTAGAACATCATCAACATCATCTCCCTTGAAGCATAAGACACGTAGCAGAACAACTTGGATGGATGATTTGAAGGTGCCTTTGATCACGAGCTTGTGCGACCTTCTACAGATGGGCACAAATGAGTAGGAAGTCTACCAGGTTAGGATGGCAGACATGGCTAGGGATTTATGTGATAGGGAGGATGAAAAGGAGTTATTATTTTGGAAGGCTTGTGCATAGTTCAAGTACAAAAGTGGGTTCCCCCAAAACCATGGGTGGACCTTCTATCTTGCCCACCATCCATAGTTATTGATACTATAAGGGAAGAAGCAGAGTAGCAGCAACATCGAATGAAATTTTACCATCCACAACCTTCTCCTACCTTCGTAGTTGAGGACATATTTGCACCCCTTCCAAAGAGCCCACCTGAATCGCTTGTGCGTAGACCTCAAACAAGGCGGGAGGCCAGGGTCTCCTCTACACTTGAAGAGCGTAGTTTTGGACAACTAGCCACTGCGCAGAAAGCACAACTTGTCCTTGCCTTTACTTCACCACCACCAAAATGTAGGTTGGTCACTATCGAATGCAAGAAGGCATAGGTTTCCAGCTCGAAAGTCTGAACAAGTGATTCGATGCTATTAGCATAGACCCAGGATGTTGAATAGCTCACATTTGAGTAACCCACAAAAGAAGAACATCAAGCCTCGAGGGAAGAAGCAACTCGTGTAGCAGAATGACGAGTGAGGAAGGAGGAGAAGAAGTGATAGAAGGAACAAGCGCAAGAACAACAAGCCAATCAACAAGCTGAGGAAGCCAATGCTGCACAAAAGGCCAAGGACATAAACACTAATAGACAAAAAGCCATGGAAGTGGCGAAGAAGGCCTAGGAAGTTGTCGATGTAGCTCATAAAGCATAAGAGGAACAAGCAAGGAAATAAAAAGAAGCTGAGCTCACTACCAATGCTAAGGCAAAGGAAGAAGAGAAACAAAAATAGGATGCAATGATCCAAGCACAATAGGCCATCGAATCTTCCAAGAACGCATAACAACAAGCAGAGGAATCTATAAAGAAAAAGGACAAAAAAGATGAAATCCTACACCAACAACAGGTACAAACACATGCACAACAACAAACACAAGCACAAGCACAGGTTCAGGCTACACAAGAGCAAGCCAAGGCTACGACCTTGGTAGAACAGAGGAAGAAAGAAGAAGACCAGATGAAGTTGAAGGTCAAGGAAGAGCAAGAAAAACTGCAAGTTGCCCAGGAAGAGATGAAGATGAAAGAGGAAGAGGAGGAAGCAAAATGAAAGTAGGTTGAAGACGCTATGCAACAACTCAAGCTAGCAGTAGAGGCCATAACGCTACAGTAACAGGCACTAAAGTAACCTTAATCACAAGCAGAGCAACCAACATAATAAGAAGCATCAACTTCAGCTCCGACAGGTCCTCAGCGTCTGAAACTACCATTGAGAGACCTCTAGCTCTAGGATGTCCCAATAGTTGGTGCTCAACACACCACTTTCTCACTCCCACTTGCCACAATGCCACAACCATACCTTGAAACATCTGTAAGCACATTGACCACACTCTCAATCAAGCAAGAAGCCTCATTGGACGTTCCTAGACTTCCATTGAAGAAATAATTGCAGGGCGCAACAACTTTACATGAATCAATTGCATAGAAGGCCACCTCCTTGGAGCTAGAATTGGATCAATCCAAGGCAAAGAATATAGAGTTGAAGGCTCACCTTCATGAAGCTACCAAGATGAGCTAGGACACTTACCTAGAGTTGGTTACTCGAAGAATCATGGACCAAGTTATGTCCAACTAGTGCAGACTCAAGACTTTGGTCTCTGAGTTAGTAAAGGACTGGTGCATAGCCCAACAACTCTGCACAGTCGGTACATTGGGCCAAAATGTGAAGACTGAGATAGCCACACTAATCACCTTGATGGAAGAATACTAGAGTATGCTAGACATTACAACACTCTAGGGACAACAAATCATGCATACTTTGCTGGATTGGAAGCAATAACTAGATAAATCTCTAGCCAGTTCTAGCTTAGACTTTGCCACAACTGCAACCACCAAGACAACCATGGGCAACCACACCACCTCGATGGATGAGAATGACAAAGCTCTCCAAGACTTGCTCAATGCTTGGGACAATGTGCACGATAAACTTCTCAACTAGTAAAGTGAGCTTCTATGTAGTTCATTCATAGGTATCCAGGCCCAATGCCATGCATACAAGATAGAGAAGCTGAGTGGAGAGATCCAGATGAGGGTGAACAACACTAAGGCATCCATGAGCATCATTGATGACTCAAACCTAAATCAAATCATTGGCTATCATGCATCGCTACGCATCTTGTTGTGCATGGTCCAGAAAATTATGCTCGATTGGCATGCATACAAGACAAACATGTCTCTGTTCTACAGTGAGGTTGCCTAGATCCTCAACATTCTAGTCTACAATCCACTGTTCAAACTCTAACAAGTCATCATACAATGCAAGACTGTACAGTTTGTGGCCAAGGATCTTGGTGGCTAGTCATCATTCGCATCCATGCCACCTCCTTCAAGCTAAGTACTATGCAAGGTGCCAATTTAAAAAAAATTGTATTGGGGATGACTAGTAAGACAAGCATGGCCAAGATGGTTGAAAACCTATCAAGGGCGACCACCTAGTTATGCCAACCTATTGAAAACCCAAAAGGGCAGTAGGTTGGTATGCTACTAAGCTGAAAACCCGAAAGGGTGGCTAAGTAGTGCACAATAGGTGAAAACTAAAAATGATGCCTTGAGTAATTATTGCGACTCTTACTGGTTTAACCATTTTTTCAGTTTATGCCCTTTGTGTGTAAATTCAGATGATCCTACAACATTGTCTCGGGATGAGACAACATTTTAAGTTCAAAAAAGTATTGGGAGAAGAAATCACATAGTAAAGCTACATAGGATATTCTTTTGATATTCGTGCGTTATGTATTCAATTGTCAGATATATGTATATTTTTTCCTTTCCTCCATGACTTGTAATAGGTTAGAAAATGAACATACTCCTCTTTTGGTGCTAAGTATGAGAAGAATGTGAACAGTCAGAGATTGTAAACGACTATATATGTGTATGTTTGTATGAAGAAGGGAGTTCCACCTTCGAAGAGATCAATATATATTATTTGGTTATGGTTACCTGTTGTGTTTCTTATTTTGTTCCTTGTGTGCGCTTTCATGCTTAATATTTGACTTATTTCTATCTAATTTACTCCGAATGCTCTGTAAACATTAATGAAGTATTGGTTGTTGCTCTTTCCTATCTAACACAATAATTCATCTCTATTATGCTTCTATTTTATCACCTTGAATATGAATTCTCTGCACTATCCTGTGCACTTGAGTAAAACTTAGCTATCCTCATCCTTAGCATGTTTTGATGCTTCAGTAACTTCTGCGAACACCTCTCCATTTAACAATAAAGTATATTTAAACTTATATGAATGAATTATATTTTATTATTGACTTAATAATGATTTAATTAATATTTATCTTGTGCACATTCTAATTATTAGTTGAGTGGGTCCTGGAAAAGGGATGTCACTTAAGTGACATCTTTATGAGGTGAAATTTAGGTTTTAAAACTCTTTTACACTTCAAAACTATAGTATGCTAATGTGGTTTTACATCAACAATGCACTGCACTAAACCATATACAATGTACAATTCAGTTTGGAACAATTCTATTCAAAAAAATAGTAAAAACAAACCTTAATTGCAATAAAAGAGTAATATAAAATAATTAAAATTTACAAAAAGGGTTATGAATATAATATTGAACTATCACAAATCTCTATACTATCTAAGGTTTAAATAAGGTGCAAACATGTACAAGAACTAAGGTAGACATAACTCAAAAAATTCAAAATAAACCAACTACTTAAAAAATTTGACCAGGAATGGAATGCTATGCTCCTAGCAGGACAAGTACATACTAGTACACTCATAGAAACAATGTTATTTCGCGACATAAAAACTGACGACTCCAATTCTTTGCTTTTGGGTGCCAAAAATCTTAGTATCGCATGTTTCACCTCACATTATCCAAAAATCCTTCTTCCTCGAAACCATAATATCCTCACAAAACTTTGCAAGACCTTAACAAAAATGGTATTATATTGGAGGTCTACCTCAGTTAAACCCCCATGCTTTAACCAACACTCAATACAAATTTAGAAAACAATTGTGGTGATGCAAGTTCTAATCCTTATATGATATTTCATTACATGAACAATTGTCGATGATGCAATATGAAGACTTAAGTAGAAATATTCACTAAGCATTTTAATTCTACCCTTATACTTTTGCTTATCACTCTTGACCTTTTCAATTATCACTCTTGAATTATTCTCAATCATTTTTTCCCTTGTTCTATATGCACTAACACACCCATGTATATATAGACTTATCAAATTCAAATAAAGACTTATTGGAACACAATATGACACACAAAGGATGGAAAAGCCAAAAAATTCAAACACAAAATAAATAGGGGGAAAGCTCAGAAGAACCCATATAAAGAGGGGAGCAAAAGCATAACACTATGCCCCTGATTAGACCATGAGTGTACTAGTACACTCCTTGTCAACTAGGAGTGTAGTACTATTCTCCTCAAATAACCCAAGAAGAAACATCAAAAAGGGAACCAAGGAAAACAAGGAGAATATAAAAAAATAAAAGGACCAATTGGTGCCCAACATAGAGAAAATATACATAAATAAGATCCTAACATGGATTGATAATTGACACACACAAGTACCTTAAATCAATGCAATATGACATATAATACTACCCCCAAACCAAACATTAGTGTCCACTTAATGCCCCACTTTGATGTGTTAGTGTTTGTACATATCGAAGTAAAACAAACAAGTGTACGTAAGAGGGATGGTAGAATATGTGGTGGCTGAAACTTGTAAAAGTTATTGAAGTAAATATAGGAAATGATAATGATCTGAAATTCAAAAACTAGTAGAGAGGTTACCTTATATCAGAGCCCACCTCATGCTACCTACAAAGTAAAAAGAAACTCAGTATTCAAAATGTATTCAAGGAACTTGAATGCCATTATGAAAATCCCCAAAGATCCTATAACAAGAATCCTTGCTTCTATATATAATATGAAACTTGAGTACATGTAAACATAAATAAAACATTTGCAAGTGAGTAATTTTCTATATAAATCGATAATCAAGGTACTTGCTGAAATCAATGAGAGAAAATAAAAAATAGGAAAACTGTAAATCCATCTCTATGAAATCCATATCTCAGAATCTGTATCATCTCTAATTATGTGTCTTGTTGAGGAGGCCAAATGAAGTATGTCGTATAACAATCTGTGACTACTTCCAAATGCATGAGCAAGGAGAAGTTGTAAGACCCTGTTTTGCATAATGTTTATCTTTGACAAAGATGACTATGAAATTATAACTCGTATGTTTTGATTATTAAATTATGTTGTTAAGTCACATCCAACTGAGGCATACAAGGATTTATGAAGGCTTTTCACGTGTTGAGAACCATGAAAAAGCCTATTATCAATCTTGATTGATTGCTTAACTTATGAAAGAATGATACTTACATTCATCTATGCAATGTCTCTTTATGAAATTTGATTGTCAATGAGATATATTGACTTAAATCATATTAAATCATTGATTCTAAGCTTATGAAATGGCAACTACTTATGTATTGAATCATATGAAATTATCTATGTGGATGTTAATATTCCATGAATAATTAGATATGGTTAATGTTAGCCAAATTTGGCTACCATTAGGGGGGTTCACAAAAAACTTGCTATTTGGCTCATTTTAACTTGGTTGATAGCCATCATAGTCTTACAACGATCTCCAAATGGTCACTGGGAACCTTATTTAGCATTTTTTGAGATTATAACTTCCTCATGTGCTTCTGGAGCGATCAATGTTAGGTTAGAGGGTCATAAGCATGTGTTAATATGGTGTATTGTTTTTCTAGTCTTCCCATTGCCTTGTTACCTTGGTTGAAGAGTCTTAAGCCTTGTTTGGAGATGTTAAGGTAATTTGGCATTTGTTAAAGTTTTTGACAAAGTTAAGGTTTTCATTGTGGTCAATTTAAGCCTTCCCAAGGTTTCCTTCGTGCATGAGTCATTAAGGCCAATGGTGAGAAGGTCAATTGAAGTGAAAGGTCATCCTATAAATCTCTATGTTCACTTCATGAGGCTATCAAACATGAATTAATGTCTTTCATACTTGTCAATGCATCTCAAGGCATTTCAATCCTTTTTTGAACCAATATGAGGTCTTGTATGGACATTTGTAATTATCAAGCATCCCAAGAAGATAACTAATGTGCCTATATGTTAGTACAATTTAGATTATGGTCAGAATTTTTAGGTTCAATGTACAAAAGAGAGAATCACTCCAAAGAAGACAGTTTCAGGCACTTGTACAAACTTTAGAGAGCTTGTCTTCAGGTGAAAGTGTTGCAAAGTGTCTCTTCATCTTCTCTAGGTCAAATCCATGATTTAGAGGAAGTTACAGGTCTCAAAAAAGCAAAAAACACACACGCCCTCCCATCGTTCCCTTGGCAAGCTCACAAAGGTCAACTTTGGATGCTCATTCCATACAATCAAGAGGGAGTGGTCCTAAGATTTTTACTAGAGAAGGGGGTTGTAATGGCCTTAAAATTCATGACCATAGTCATCATATTGGTGTCCCCTCCTTTATGAACAATCCTTAATAAGACATGGTGGTCTTAAACCTTATATAAACCCCATAGGCTCATTTTTTCTCCTTGAAATGATAGTTTGAGATTGTTCGGAGGCATGGGAGTAATTAGAGAGGATGTAGATGGGTTTTAAAACCATCTGACATGTTTTTCAAAGTCCCAATTGACATGTGTAAGCTCAAATTGATAAGAAAACTCCACTTTTGTATAGTTTGCAAACTAAATGTCATGGTATCTTGATGCTCTAGGGTTTTCAATAGTTGAAGGAACGTAGGTGAAGGTCTCCCAACATATTTTAACTATATTAAATGTAGGGACAAGTCCATTAATGGTTCTCCATGCTCAATCCACACCCATAAGCTTCTCAACATGAAGGCAACCTATAGATTCTCACTAGTGCATCAGTCATCAATGTGCAAACAAATATTTGATATTTTGAGGGTCCTAAGTTGCATGTAAATAATTATAGATAGTTATTATAGTGTGTTTGAGTCTTTAAATCCATCCAAAACTCTTTAAGGTAGTATTAACACCCAAAAAGGTTGAGGAAGTCATGCTCTCATGATCCACCAAAAGATTGTGTAGCCTGCAAGTTGGAAAACAACAAGATCTTGGTCATGAATATTAAAAACTAGTGGAGTGAATTTGTTCTATATGAAAATCAATGATACATTATATCATTAAGAACCCTATAACATGACTAGTTATTCCAATTTTAGCCCCTCCAAGCAATATAAAGTGGTTTTAGCCTAAAGAATGTATATAGGTCTGCTAAACACAGAGGTGAGTTGGAGAGGTAACAAATGTTGCATCATCAGTGATATATGAAGTTCATAACCTCATGAAAGAGGTTTAATGGTAGTAGATAAGTCATCTAAGGGTTTATATGATCAAGATAGATAATTAAAAGAGTTTTAATCAATGAAAATGCAGACCTATAGGTCTGCAAATCTATAGGTTTGTTTTTCACATGAAATGAAATGAGTCTGGCTTGGAGTACGATGTTGAAGTGTAAAAATAGGTGTGGGATTTATGTGAAAAAACTATGGATATGTGTACATGCATAAAGAGGACAACCATGTCATTAGGGACCTTTTCTAAGCTCTAGAAATCAACATGCCCAAGCAGACCTAAAATGAGTATATACACGGCCATGTGAGAGCATGAGAAGGAAGATGCAATGTGTGCATTGGAGTTGGGATCTAAATGAAGAAGCAAGGTGTATGGAGTTGATAGAGATCAAAGAGGACCTAAAAGAAGATGAGAGACTATGATGAAAACAAATCCATCTTAAAACCTACAGTCACACAGTTTCATGCACATACATGCCTAATGTGAGTGTTAGGTTTATATTCAAATGTGAGGGTTTAGATGCAAAATTGCATGGAAATTTGAGTTTAGATGCTTGTGAAGAAATAAAAGAGCATGGTGAAGGTCATATAAGTGATGGGCACACCTATACTGGAGTCAATGGACTCAAACAAGGATCTAAGGTCAATGATGTTAATTGCCCTAAAAACCCTAGGTATAGTTTAAACTAGCCTTAAATAGTCTTAAGGGAACCAATGTATTGGATAAGCATCTACAAATAGGGGGAGAGGTGATATAGACATATAGAGGTCATTTTTAGCATAAAGCAAACTTCAAGATAGCACCTTTAGGTCTAAACTCTCTCTTGAGCTCACTAAACATAACCTACCTAGCCCGAGAGGATCTTTCCTGTGTTCATTTATATGTTGAAATTTCACATGGGACTAAATGGAGTTTGGAGATGTTGGAGGCATATCCCACTTCCATTTTGTGGTATTAGGAGAGAGAAAGAGGCCTTGGTCTTTATGAACCATTAGTAAGACTACAAAGTGATCACAGGGTACCAAGAAGCCTTCTGATGACCTAATGAGAGATACATGCCCTCAAATGTCTTAAAATGGAATGTTTTGACCTTGAAATGAATTTGGTGACCTTCATAGGTCTCATGGACATTTGGATATGGTATTTGGTGGCACGTGAGAAGAATATGTTGTATGAAATTAGCCTAGAAGCATGACTATAGGCCTAATGGTGAGTGTGCAGGGTTGTGTAAAGCTTACAAATCAGGTAAAGAGGCTTCTTAGGCATGCGCAGACGTCCTTTAAACCATATGCACATTTAAAAATAAATTAAGAGGGTAGATGAGCTTTTCATGTCACCCAGTTGGGTAAAAAAAGACATGGCAACACTATTTGTTATCCAAGAAGCCTATCTACAGACCTGAGATTACTCTTAGGAGAGATCTCTTCCAACATATTGAGTTATTCCATGATGTTTCAGGCGTCAGCAGACCATAATCAAACATTGAAACTCTTGTATTGTAGAATTGTACCCTTGTGGGAGAATTTTTTAGGATCTCTCACTCCCACCTACAATATTGGAGCAACCTCAAGCTGTGGGTATCCTGTAGTGAGGTTGAATCTCTGGAGAAGGCCGGCTTCTTCTTGGTAGATCACCTAAACTAATGTTTCTGCTTGGAAAAGAGGTAGAGAGGGGGTATAGGGTAACTAAGAGATATAAATGAGTGATACACCAAATTGATTGACACTCACATAATCATGAAATAAACACTAATTCAACATAAGATAATTCTTGCTCACACAACCTCACAAACTAGTTAATATACATAAGTGTTTCATAAACTAGGCTCACCAAATAATACATGAAGCAAAGAGGAATTTCAAAATTCACACCGAGCATCCATTAATGGCGGAAAAAGCTCAAGTTCAGACCTGCAACTAACTTGAAAACACCTAAGAATAGGCAAGAAAGAAGGACAATGGACATGGAAGAACACTTCTTCACAAGGCCATCATGCACAAGCTTGCTAAGCACAATTTGGAGGCAAGAGATAGGTAAAAATTGATTTTTATTGCTTCAAAAGGTCTTTCTTACAAATTTTGACAGGGTTTCTCCTTGTCAAATGAGAATATCTTACAAAAATGGGAGAGAAATGGGAGATATAGGAGAAAAGGGGAAGAGAGAGAAGAGACAAGCAAATAAAATTCAATAAATGAGATCCAACCACCCTTCATGGATTATCATCCACATTTGGGTTAATTAGAACTAATCCTTCTTCAACAAATTAACCTCCATTAACTTCAATAGTCTTCAAACCCTCTCATTGGTTGAGAAACACACTAGAAGATATAAACTTGTTGAGGATGATGATGTCTTGATCCACTAAAAATGAAGAGTCTTCAAAGAATTTGAAAATATATTGAATGCTCCACTTGCACTCTCCAACCTCCAAATCTCTCTCTATTGGACTTCTATGCCCCTCTCCACTTGCTCTTCTAGAAGATGTTAGGCAAAAGGTTAACTAAATTGGCATTTTGTGCTTAACTAATCATGGAGGTTATCTTTCATGTTTGATTTTTGAAATTATTTTCTATTTATAAATTGACTTTGATCCTCCAACTTGCAATAAACTCCATGATACCTACAACTCCCATAAACCCCATTGATGGAGGTCATAAGCTTGAGCCACCTTGAACCAACTACCTTGAAACTACTCCCAAGGCCATTTAGCACCCTCAAGACCACTTCTGGACTTATATAAGACTTTCACATATCCATGGCATGTGTATGATGAAGAAAATGAATATTTGGAAAACCTTCAATACCTGCAACAATGGTGGAAATCACCATTAAAGTTGCAACAATGCACAAATATGTCAAAAACTAGGTTTTTGACCTTTTTGCTTAGCAAGACAGCATGGAAACTCTTGTGAAGAGCTCTAAATTCCATGAAATTATGTTTTAGGTCCCATTAGACCCCTTCCATTGTTTTATACCATTTTTTTCTTTGAAGACCTATAAAAATATGTAATTTTGAGCCATTTTGGGCCTCTTAAGCACCCAAACGTGCTAGATTCTTCTACAAAACAAGTTGGTCAAGAGTTGGAGGTAGCACTATACACCTTCCAAGTGGTCTCCAATCATTCTAAGCCATTTGATGGACCTATGAGTCCAAAAACACAAAATTGGTCAGAAGGCTCCATTGCAAGCTTAAGCAAGTTCACTTTCACGATGATTGTTCATATAGTGAAGACACCCATCACACCAATTCTTGCTATAGATATATGGTACATAGGCCCATCAACACCCCTAAAAATATTGGGCTCCCATACGGAAAGTGTAAAAATATACACATGTAAAGTTGATTGCTTGCAGGGTTTGGAAGCATTCTGGACATGCTTACATTCTTAACAATTGTTCATAAAAATCAGGACATTAACCAATCTCAATCCAAAATCAATTTCAAGTACATATGGTTACTCAAAACATACTAGAAGCACTTGCCCCAACTCTTCATGGTATGAAAGAAATAAGCATCTGAATATGGGCTAAAACTGGGTATCTTAGGCCAAAATAGCTTGAATTTTATCCAAATGAACAATTTGACATTTCTCACTGATCTTCCTTGATTTTAAAACATCTTCATGACATCTGAAACACCTCACAACACCTCTCTAAATTATCAAAACTCAACTTTGCCTTTTATGCCTTTGAGACTACCTGTGGTGTTTTGAGCCTGCCTTTGGAGTTTGCATGAAGATTAGAGTGCGAAAAATCTTTAAATGTGTTTAAGAGGATTAAAAAAATATTAACATGCTTCTAAAACACTCCCCTAAGCTTGTAAACTTCAAACACACCTTAAAACTCCTAAAAGCGTGCCTGCATGAATAACGACCATTATGAGACATAGGGGGGACTGTGACAAAATAACGAGCACTTGAGCTAATCACATGACCCTACCAATATTATGGATGGATATAATAGGTCATGATGACCAATCTTATCAAGTTTCAAGTCATTTGGATGTGTACTTTGTCCTGTAGACCATTTTTACCAAAAATTACTTTGAGCTGCCTACATGTTTTCTTCATGCCAAAACTTGTCCTTCAAACCTTTGCATGAAAACCTTAATTTTATCAATCCAATAGGATAAGATAGGTTTTCAGCATCATATTCTACCATTTTAAGACCTCTCCAAGGCCTGAACTGCTTCTTGGCATCCAGAACTGACAAAACTTTATTTGGTCTCCAATGACTGCCTTCTTGAGTGCCTTTGAACTATGTAACGATGGGCACTTGCAATCTTGCTAATACCTTGATGATGGAATTTAATGATTTGGTAGGTCATGGAGACCATACGTATCAAATTTTGTGCTTTGACTCAACCTTTAAATGCCCCAAAATGGCCAATTCTTGCAAGGCATGCTCTAATGTTGACCATGATTTGACTTAGGGTTGACTATATTAAAACAACAAATAGTTTACATTTTCAAAAAACTTATAAATGATGTTGAATAGGTAGAATAGGTCATATTGAGCCGCTCCACCAAATTTTGTGATTGGACCTTGCATATTTTACCTTGTAGGCCCATTTTTGCAAAAGCTAGTGACATGTGCCTGCATGGTCAAGTTTCACAAGTGAGTCTTCCTCCTTTTTGACTTGGTTTTATGCCTTAGCATGATGAATTTGACTCTAATATGTCATATATACCTTCCCTTTCATGATTCCACCCTTTATTGGTTTGTGTTCAACCTCCCATGCCACCTTATACCTTCTCAAAAGACCCCTCATGACTGTGCTTTTTGCTTGATAGTGATGATTTCATGGGAAAATTAAGCCTTCAAGATCAATTTCATATTCAAATATCTCAATATCTCTCTCAAAATTCTTGGAATCATCTTTCACCCTTCCTCTAACATGCTTAGATTTTGTAACAAGGCAATTAGGCTTCAAACAGACAACCTCCGTACAAAGGTCTGTAGGCGCAATTCTTTGAGGTGTATGATTGTGTCTTATGTGTTTAAACCTTCATTTGACCCTTACGATATGCCTTTACATCTATTACAAGCTATACATTGATCTCAACATCCCATTTCACATACAAGGCTCATCTTGGGTTTCTAAGGCTTGTAACCCTTATTTTGGACTTTTCTCCTTGGTTTGACCATTCTACAAATTCTTTTGCAAATATGAGATCATTTATAGCTACTCTCCATCTCATTATAGGTGTGTGACAAGTTTTATGACCTAATTCGACTCCAAGATCGCACTCCCTTTGGAAACCGCCCTTCATTTAGGCCTAATTAGCCCTATTTTGAACCCTCAACTCTAAATCCATACTGTACGGACTCCAATCAACTGAAAACCTCTTGAATCACTTATATCACCTTGAAATACATTATATTGAAAAAATTTGGAATATTAAAACTCTTGGAAACAAGAAAACTCTAGTTTAGGGCTTTTCTCATGCTCTTTTTAAGACCCTATTTTGGATTGGGTGGGTTAAAATGAGTTCTAGGCCTTACCTAGATCTATTTTTTGATTCATTGGATAGGTATTAATGGGGAAGACCTGGGAGAGTTTGAAAAAATCATAAAAACATCACCAAGCTCTCAAACGAAAAATAATTAAAAAGTGCCAACTTGCTACCCTCTTTTTGCTTTGACAATGGTTAGGGGTGAACTAAGGAAACTGAGAGAGGTTTTTATGGATCATCCATGCACCCAACTATCCTAAAAATTTCAGGGCTTAAATCTCAATAAAAGTACTACTGTCACCCCCTTCTCTTCTGGCATTTTAGGCCTTTCCTAGCTTTCTAGGCCTAGAAAACTAAAAAATTGATTTTTTGTCCTTTGCATGTATGAAATTTTTTGGGACAAGTTTTATTCACCTTGGGAAAGCTACCATGATGTTCCATGCCAAATTTGAGACCTTTCATTGCTATCTTGAGTTGTGAAGGTCATTTGATACTCAAACCCTGTAAAATACACTAAATGATCATAGTGAACAAAAGTGAAACTTGGAGGCACTCAAACAATACTCTCCTCTATTCACATGCCTTGTTCCTTTTGCAATGCTCTTCCCCTATGATAGGGATACAAGATGGGGACATTTGGATGCATCAAATCTTCTTGCAACATTGTTTCATGGCATCAACAAAGGTGCTTGGGACCTCTTTTTTGTGTTTTAGAGAAATTGTTCTTAACACAGTCATTCAACCTTGAAGATGGTTTCTTCCAACTTGCTTGGCACTTTTGGACTCAAACATGATTCCCATGTTATATTATAGGTGCAAACATCATATCCTCTTTATTTTAAACCCACTATAGGAAAATAAAACTTTTGTAGTTGACAAACTTGCTTGCAACTCCATTGGAGCTCCAACTAGCAACTTGACTGTTTAACCTATAAAGGATTAAATGAGATACTGAAGATTTCTGAGCAAGATAGATTATGTAAGTTGATATGTCATAAGGAGGATGAGGTACATTATCCCTCTTACACATGTTCTGCTCTAAAATTGATCAAATGACCATTTCACAAGAATAGGAAGGAAAACCTATTTTATGCCATAAGTACCTTCTTGGAATGAACTAGATGATGAAACAAATTGGAATAGGTCCTATTTGACCCTGAAATGACTTCTAAAACCATTTTTCTCATTGAATTTTGAAATGAAAAAATAGGGGAAAACTTGACCCTTTTGGATGAGTAGGCCATCTAGACACCCTTGTACTGTTAGCAATTGTTCATAAATATGGGGAGATGAACTAGACCACCAATGCCAAGAAGTGGAAGGCCTTTGGGGTCCCAATAACTATCCAAAATCTTCTGGCCCAACTCTCTCTCTTCTGACTGTACTGAGTAAAAATCTGAGGCTCTCATAAAGCTGTCCCAAACTACCCAAAATGGTTTTTCCTTAGCATGAATAACCAAAAGTCTACCTATGTAGTCCAACACTTGGGAAAGATTTTTAAGGCTGTAAATCACCTTTCCTTCCTTTTGAAAACCCTCTAAAATACCCGGAACTCCATAAATGGCAAAAAACTTGTTTCATGCTTGGTTTACAAATAATAGCTTTTCCTTACCTCTACTAGTTCCTATGTTGGAATATGATTTTAGGGGCCTATGAGGGGATATTATGGACACCATGGATGTCTGCATATGATAGATGAGCCCTGCATAAAGCAAATCCTCCAAAAATTCATTCTTTTAAAGCTCCAAAATGCTCCAAAATGCATCCTTTTGCTCTCAAACTCCTTCCCTCCACTCCAAATGATCTCAAATGACCTTGAAAATGTATAAAAGGGTAAAATTCACCATATGGATGTGGGAAAAAGTCAAAACCAATTTGACTTCCTCAAAATGTCACTTTTTCATGGGAAATTTTTATTTTGAGGATACTTAAGTCATCTAATGCACTTTGGGGTTCTTTTGGGCATAATAGCTTCTTTAGGCTTCATTTTTGGCTCGTTAGTATCTCTGAGACTTTGTGCAAACCTCTTTCATGTTTCTGGATGCTCGAACACTATGGAAACTTGCTGGATCCTTCACTTGCAGTTTTAGACTAGTTTCTAAGCCTACTTCTCAAAATCACCAAAATCACCTTAAAACTTGCTTAAAGTGTTTCAAAAGCTTGAAAGTGACATGTGGTAGGGTCATTAGGTTTGTATCATTCTCTCACCATTGGATCACTTACTCAACTGAACTCTGCTCAATTTCTCACACCACACTATGTCTTCCCAAAATACTGCACTGCATCATCAATTTAAGACCACAAAGGGATTAGTCATGGGGGTAGAAGGTTATTGAGAGGTCCAAGAGAGTTGCCTGATCCATATAGGCAAAATTTTCATATGTAGGCCAATTTTGGCCAACATTTATGGTGACCTTCTGGGATTGCATGCTTGCTATGCAACATATTAGTCTCCTTGTCTAATCCATCTGGCATATGGGGTCACACATCTTTCTTTTCCAACTGATATGAAAATGATATAATGCTGTCCCTTTCTAAAAACCTTCTCTTAAAGCAACAAGGACAACAAGAATTTAAAAAACACTGTGCCCAAGGAACTTAGGGAAGGGAAATACACAATTGAAAAGATGTGCACAAGGCACTTAGGGAGGGTAACATACAAGCTTCTATTTACAACTAACCTAAAGATTTATCCTCCTAGATCGAAAGAAAAGGTTTTTGGATCACTTCCTTCATGAATAGGAACATGATTAAAGGCACTCTGCTTGTGAATTTATACTTGCTTAATCATGTCTCTCATGAGGGTCAACTGGAACAAACATGTCCCCAATGTAGAAGTACTCCTAAAATGACTCAAAACTGATCGCATGATGTTCTTCAGTGTGAACAATGTCTTGGGAGAAGGTCTTAGTCTGATTTGGGAGAGTGACTGCTATCTCTCCACTTGGTGTCTCTTCAAAGATAAGAGAGCATTCCTACGTATTTATGATTGCAACCTTGGCTTTAAAGATCTCATTAGGCTCACACTTTGTCTTGGCAGTCATTTGATCCATTTCTTGTCTTGGGAGTGAAGGTTGGGTGTCCAAGTTTGCACAAAAGGACTCTAGATCATTCTAAAAAGCAGTTTCCTTTTGGTCACTTGGGATAATGCCAACCTTAACACCATTCTTGCTCTGCTCACATTGGAAAAATCCACATGGAAGCTCACCAACCTATCTAATGTTCAAAATGTCATATTCTTATGGTTATATATCTGACCACTCTCCTTCGTTCTTGAAAACATTAGTACCACCTTCAATGGATAATTCATCTTGAGACTGGTCAACTTCTATAACCTGATTTGCAAGTTCATTTTCATGCTCTAGAAGAGATATAAATTGGTTTAGAACCTCTACCTAGTCCATGAAGTTATGGTACAACTATTACCATACTTCATTTTGATCCTCTTTTTCATCTATTTAGAATAGAAATTTAGTAGTCCATTCAAGGTCTCCCTTATATTCAACTTGAAGATTGTCTTCTTTAGGTTCTAGTTCATTAGTGTCAAAGCCATGCCAAGAAAGCTATTCCAAACCTGATTTTTCCTCCTCTGAATGAAGTGGTCTACTTATCAAGATTTCTTCCTCATACACACTTACCTCATCTTCTCAAGACTCAGTTGAGACTACAAACTCTTCCTCTATCCTTTGTAAAATAGGCTCTTTCTCCAAGAGGGAGATGGTGGGAGGGTGAAAAAGTTCACCTTGCTTGCAGATTGAGAGAGTGTCTTTCCAACTAGGTACTTTGAGTGGTCTCTTTGGTGGCTCTTGAGGGAGGGAGAAAGAGTCTTGGAACTCTTGTAGGGAAAGCTCATTGAGCTGAGCTAACACCTCTTTTTTATTTTCTTCAACCACTAACTCCTCTTGAACTGGTTCTTAGACCACCACAACTGACACCTCTTCCTTCTCTATGCCTTTCTGAAGCGATTTTCATGATGGAAATGTGCAAGGAACAACCACCTTTTCTTCTTTTTGAATGGGTATAAGAGAGGGTGGTTTCGCAAGAGAGGCCATAACATAATCAGGGTCAAAGGTGTAGGAGAAGATCCATGGTGGGATGATTTCAAAATCTTGAGTCGGAATGGTCATAGGGGTAGGAGAGGACAAACTGATTGGTTTGGGTTTGACATGCTCATCTTCCCAATGAGTCAACATATCCTCTATTGAGAGTATCCATTCCTTCATCTCTTGCTTCTCAACATTTGGATAGTCACCTTCTTCAATGGATACCCACACACTCCAAAACTTATGCAAGAAGATCTTTATCCCCTCCACGGCATGAATGGGGAATTCTTGTCCAAGTCCAACCTCCTTATTGATTTTCATGATTGTTCTCCCTTGGTCCAGTATTTCTTCTCTGATTCTTGACAAGGATGGAATTTGACAAGGTTGACTAGGGGGCTAATTTGAAACCCTTGGAGGTTGAGATTGAGGCTCTTGGAGGGGAGAGGATACATAGGACTGATTGTATTGAGTGTGCTGATCTTCATAAGATATCAACACACTTTTCAAATTTTGGACCATGCTTATCAACCACACCTTGTTCTCCCTCTCACAAACTGCCCATTGTTCATCCTCACAAACTGACCACCTGTTCTTGACCAACTAAAGAGAAATCCTTACCTCTTGTAGAACATGAATAGGGATGACTGAAGAAATTTCTAAACCCCTACCAATCTCCCTTATCAACTCAATATAATCTGATAATACTTGCTTAAATCATGACAAGGATGTAACAAGATAAACATAGTCTTGACAAGCGGAATTAGAGGACTGATTTGAATGCATAAGAGGCTGATCTTGGTTGTACCTAGGGGTGGGAGGAGGGTAAATGCCATGATAGGGCTGATAGGTTGTTTGAGTGCCACTTGGGGGGAATACATAAACATTGTTAGCTTGATAAGTGTGATGCTGAGGCAGAGAATAAGCTTACTGATCAAAAGATGGTTTATTATACATACCAAATATGATGATTAGGCACTTGGGGCTGCTCATACTAGTTGATGAATACCTGGAGTCACCATTGGTGTTTTCACACATGCCTCCAAAGGTTGATTGGATGAAGAGAACATCAAAACTCTCCACTTAGTGAACAACGTTGTCCCATCGGGTGTGCCAAAAATTGTTGTAGTGTAGAATTGCACCCTTGTGGGAGAATTTTTAAGGCTCTTTCACTCCCAACTACAATATTGGAGCAACCTCAGACTGTGGGTATCCTATAGTGAAGTTGAACCTCTCGAGAAGGCCAACTTCTTCTTGGTAAATCACGTAAACTAATGTTTCTTCTTGTAAAAGAGGTACAAAGGGGGTATAGGGTAACTAAGAGAGCTAAATGGGTGATACACCAAATTGATTGACACTCACATAAACATGAAATAAACACTAATTCAACATAAGATAATTCTTGCTCACCCAACCTCACAAACTAGTTAGTATGCATAAGTGTTTCATAAACGAGGCTCACCAAAAAATACATGAAGCAAAGAGGAATTTCAAAATTCACACCAAGCATCCATTAATGGAAAAAAGAGCTTAAGTTTAGCCCTGTAACTAACTTGAAAATACCTAAAAATAGGCAAAAAAAAGGATAATGGATATGGAAGAACACTTCTTCACAAGGCCATCATGCACAAGCTTGCTAAGCATAATTTAGAGGCAAGAGGTAGGTAAAAATTGATCTTTATTGCTTCAAAAGGTCTTTCTTACAAATTTTGACAGGGCTACTCCTTGTCAAATGAGAATATCTTAAAAAAATGAGAGGGAAATGGGAGATATATGAGAAAAGGGGAAGAGAGAGAGAGAGGAGACAAGCAAACAAAATTAAATAAATGAGATCCAACCACACTTTATGGATTCTCACCCACATTTGGGTTAATTAGAACTAATTCTTCTTCAACAAATTAACCTCCATTAGCTCCAATAGTCTTCAAACCCTTTCATTGGTTGAGAACACACTAAAAGACAGAAACTTTTTGAGGATGATGATGTCATGATCCATTAAATAGGAAAAGCCATCAAAGACATTAAAAATGTATTGAATGCTCCACTTGCACTCTCCAACCTCCAAATCTCTCTCTATTGGACTTCTATGCCCCTCTCCACTTGTTCTTCTAGAAGATGTGAGGCAAAAGGTTAGCTAACTTGGCATTTTGTGCTTAACTGACCATGGCAGTTATCTTTCATGTTTGCTTTTTGAGGTTCTTTTCTATTTTCAACTTGACTTTGACCCTCCAACCTGAAATAAGCTCCATGATACTTGCAACTCCCATAGACCCCATTGATGGAGGTCACAAGCTTGAGCCACCTTGAACCAACTGCCCTGAAAACTGCTCCCAAGGCCATTTAGCACCCTGAATGCCACTTCTAGACCCGTAGAAGACTTCCACACATCCATGGCATGTGTATGATGAATAAAATGAAGATTTGAAAAATCTTCACTACCCTGCAACAATGCACAAATATGTCAAAAACTGGGTTTTTTACCTTTTTTCTTAGCAAGACATCATGGAAACTCTTGTGAAGAGATATAAATACCATGGATTGATGTTTTAGGTCCCATTAGACCCCTTCCATGGTTTTATATCATTTCTTTCTTTGAAGACCTATAAAAATATGTAATTTTGAGCCATTTTGGGCCTCTTAAGCACCCAAACATGCCATATTCTTCTACAAAAAAAATTGGTCAAGAGTTGGAGGGAGTATTATACACATTCTAAGTGGTTTCCAAGAAATTCTAGGCCATTTGATGGACCTATGAGTCCAAAAACACAAAACTAGTCAAAAGGCTCCATTGCAAGCTTAAACAAGTTCACTTTCAAGATGATTGTTCATATAGTGAAGACACCCATTACACCAATTCTTGCTATAGATATATGGTACATAGGCCCCTTAAACACCCCTAAAAATATTGGGCTCCCACATGGAAGGTGTAAAAAGATACACATGTAAGGATGATTGCTTGCAGGGTTTGGAAGCCTGGACATGCTTACATTCTTAACAATTATTCATAAAAATCAGGACATTAACCAACCTCAATCCAAAATCAATTTCAAGTACATATGGTTACTCAAAACATACTAGAAGCACTTGCCCCAACTCTTCATGGTATGAAAGAAATGAGCATCTGAATATGGGCTAAAACTGGGTATCTTAGGCCTAAAAAGCTTGAATTTTATCCAAATGAACAATTTGACATTTCTCACTGATCTTGATTTAAAACATCTTCATGACATCTGAAACACCTCATAACACCTTTCTAAATTACCAAAACTCAACTTTGCCTTTTATGCCTTTGAGACTGCCTGTGGGGTTTTGAGTATGCCTTTAGAGTTTGCATGAAGTTTAGAGTGTGAAAAATATTTAAATGTATTTAAGAGGCTTAAAAAAATATTAACATGCTTCTAAAACACTCCCCTAAGATTGTAAACCTCAAACACACCTTAAAACTCCTAAAAGTGTGCCCACATGAGTAACAACCATTATGAGACATAGGGGGACTGTGACAAAATAACGAGCACTTGAACTAATCACATGACCCTACCAAGATTATGGATGGATATAATAGGTCATGATGACCAATCTTATCAAGTTTCAAGTCATTTGGATGTGTACTTTATCCTATATACCATTTTTACCAAAAATTACCTTGAGCTATCTACATGTTTTCATCATGCCAAAACTTGTCTTTATTCAAAACTTTGCATGAAAAACCTGAATTTTATCAATCCCATAGGATAATATAGGTTTTCAACATCATATTCTACCATTTTAAGACCTCCAAGTCCTAAACTGTTTCTTGGTATCCATAACTGACAAAACTTTATTTGGTCTCCAATGGCTGCCTTCTTGAGTACCTGTGGATTGTGTAATGGTGGGCACTTTCACTCTTGATAATAACTTGACGATGGAATTTGATGATTTGGTAGGTCATTGAGACCATACATACCAAATTTCATTCTTTGACTCAACCTGTAGATGCCCCAAAATGGCCAATTCTTGCAAGGCATGCTTTAATGTTGACTGTGATTTGACATGGGTTGACTTTATTAAAACAACGAATAGTTTCCATTTTCCAAAAAATTTTAAATGATGTTGAATAGGTATAATAGGTCATAATGAGCCTCTCCACCAAATTTTGTGATTGGATCCTACATATTTTACCTTGTAGGCTCATTTTGGCAAAAGCTAGTGCCATGTGCCTGCATGGTCAAGTTTCACAAATGAGTCTTCCTCATTTTTGAATTGGTTTTTATTCCTTAGCATGATGAATTTGACTCTAATATGTCATTTATACCTTCCCTTGCATGATTCCACCCTTCATTGGTTTGTGTTCAACCTCCCATGCCACCTTGTACCTTCTCAAAAGACCCTTCAAGACTGTGCTCTTTTCTTGATGGTGATGATTTCATGGGAAAAGGAAGCCTTTAAGATCAATTTCATATTCAAATATCTCAATAGTTCTCTCAAAATGCTTGGAATTATCTTTCACCCTTCCTCTAACATGCTTTAGATCTTGTATAAAGGCAATTAGGCTTCAAACACACAACCTCCGTACAAAGGTCTGTAGGTGCAAGTCTTTGAGGTGTATGATTGTGTCTTATGTGTTTAAACCTTCATTTGACGCTTAAAATATTCCTTTACATCTATTACAAGCTATACATTGATCTCAACATCCCATTTCACATACAAGGCTCATCTTGGGTTTCTAAGGCTTGTAGCCCTTATTTTGGACATTTCTCCTTGGTTTGACCATTCTAGGAATTCTTTTGCAAATATGAGATCATTTATAGCTACTCTCCATCTCATTATAGATGTGTGACAAGTTTTACGACCTAATTCCACTCCAAGATCACACTCCCTTTGGAAACTACCCTTCATTTAGGCATAATTTGCCCTATTACTAACCCTCAGCCCGAAATCCATATTATACGGACTCCAATAAATTGAAAATTTATCGAATCACTTATATCACCTTGAGATACATCAAATTACAAAATTTTGGAAAATTTGAAATGTTAAAACTCTTGGAAACAACAAAACCCTAGTTTAGGGCTTCTCTCATGCTCTTTTTAAGACACTATTTTGGGTTGGGGGGCGTTAAAATGAGTTTTAGGCCTCACCTAGCTCTATTTTTGGATTCATTGGATATGTATTAATGGGGAAGACCTAGGAGTGTTTGAAAAAATCATAAAAACATCACCAAGATCTCAAATTTGGCATGGAACATCATGGTAGCTTTCCCAAGGTGAATAAAACTTGTCCCAAAAATTTTCATACATGCAAAGGACAAAAAATCCATTTTTTAGTTTTCTAGGCCTAGAAAGCTAAGAAAGGTCTAAAATGCCAGAAGAGAAGGGGGTGACAGTAGTACTTTTATTGAGAGTGAAGACCTGAAATTTGTAGGATAGTCGGGTGCATGGATGATCCTTAAAAACCTCTCTCAGTTTCCTTAGTTCAACCCGGGGTGATAGTAGTAATTTTATTGAGAGTGAAGACCTGAAATTTCACCCAACTATCCTACAAATTACAGGTCTTCACTCTCAATACAAGTACTACTGTCACCTCGAGGTGAACTAAGGAAACTGAGAGAGGTTTTTATGGATCATCCATGCACGCAACTATCCTATAAATTTTAGGTCTTCACTCTCAATAAAAGTACTACTGTCACCCCCTTCTCTTCTGGCATTTTAGGCATTTCTTATCTTTCTAGGCCTAGAAAACTAAAAAATGGATTTTTTGTCCTTTGCATGTATGAAAATTTTTGGGACAAGTTTTATTCACCTTGGGAAAGCTACCATGATGTTCCATGCCAAATTTGAGACCTTTCATTGCTATCTTGAGTTGTGAAGGTCATTTGATACTCAAATCTTGTAGAATACACTAAATGATCATAGTGAACAAAAGTGAAACTTTGAGGCCCTCAAACAATTCTCTCCTCTATTCACATGCCTTGTTCCTTTTGCAAGGCTCTTCCCCTATGATAGGGCTACAATATGGGAACATTTGGATGCATCATATCTCTTTGCATCATTATTTCATGGCATCAGCAAAAGTGCTTGGAACCTCTGTTTTTGTGTTTTAGGGAAATTGTCCCTAACACAGTCATTCAACCTTGAAGATGGTTTATTCCAACTTGCTTGGCACTTTTGGACTCAAAAATGATTCCCATGGTATATTATAGGTGAAAACATCATATCCTCTTTATTTTAACCCATTGCAAGAAAGGAAAACTTTTGTAGTTGATAAACTTGCCTGCAACTCCATTGGAGCTCCAACTAGCAACTTGACTATTTAGCCTATAGTGGCTTAAACGTGATACTGAGTATTTTTGAGAAAGATAACTTATATAAGTTGATGTGTCATAAGGAGGCTGAGGTACATTATCCCTCTTACACATATTCTATTCTAAAAATGATCAAATGACCATTTCACAAGGATAGCGAGGAAAACTTATTTTATGCCATAAGTACCTTCCTAGAATGAAATAGATAATAAAACCAATTGGAATAGGTCTTTTATGTCCTTGAAATGACTCCTCTAAAACCATTCTTCCTCATTGAATTCTGAAGTGAAGAAGCAAGGGAAAACCTGGGCCCTGTTTGGATGAGTAGGCCATCTAGACACCCCTAAACTGTTAGCAATTATTCATAAATATGGGTAGATGAAATAGACCACCAATGCCACGAAGGCCATTAGGGTCCCTATAACTACCCAAAATATTCTGGCCCAACTCTCTCTCTTTTGACTGTAACGAGTAAAAATCTGAGGCTCTCCTAGAGCTGTCCCAAATTGCCCAAAATGGTTTTTCCTTAGCATGAAGAAAGAATAGTCTACCTATGAAGTCAAACACTTGGGCAAGATTTTTAAGGCTGTAAATGACCTTTCCTTCCTTCTGGAAACCCTCTGAAATCCCTATAACTCCATTAATGGCAAAAAACTTGCTTCATGCCTAGTTTACAAATAATAGCTTTTACTTTTTCACTTGAAATTTCTATTTTGAAGACACTCAAGTAATCTAATGCGCTTTTGGGATTATTTTGGGCATAATATCTTCTTTAAGCTTTGTTTTAGGCTTTTTATAATCTATGAGTTGTGCAAACATCCTTCATGCCCCTGGATGCTTGAACACCATGGAAACCTATTGGATCCTTCACTTGCAGTTTTAGACTAGTTTCTAGGCATGCTTCTCAAAATCACCAAAATCACCTTAAAACTTGCTTAAAGTGTTTCAAAAGCTTACAAGTGACATGTGGTAGGGTCATGAGGTTTGTATCCTTCTCTCACCATTGGATCACTCACTCAACCAAAACTCTGCTTAGCTTCTCACACCACACTAGGGCCTCTCAGAATACTACACTACATTAATTTAGGACCACAAAGGTACTAGTCATGGGGGTAGAAGGTTACTGAAAGGTGCAAGAGAGTTTCCTGATCTATCTAGGCAATTTTTTTTTATGTAGGCCAATTTTGGCCAACAATAACTCATTAAATTCTTGAGAAACCACTCCAAGTACCTCTTGAGCATGAACAACCACCTAGGCTAGGGTTTTGGCCATTTCTTAGTTCACCCATTTGTACAACGTATCAGATTCCCTAATTTGACATGGATCTTGGTTAATGGGTATGGAAAGTGAATCAAACATTTATTTGTATTTTTGCACATCTGGGCATTGATTAAATCCAAAACTTAGTTTCTTATCGTAAAAACCTAATCGAGGCCTAATTGGAGAGTGAAATAGGTTGAGTAAGTGTACTTTCACTCAAGTTTTGGTCATGAAATTTTTTATAGAGCTGTAAGAGCATACTAGGTACTCTAAACTATGTTTAGTTTTCTAGGATCACCTGTATATTATCCTACACAAGGAATTTTGTGTGTTTTGAGGGATAGAAGGAATTGAAAGCTAGAAGGGGCTTTGGGTGCAAAATGAAGTCTTTGATTTTGTTTGATGCATCCCAAAGGGTTGATATAAGTTGGTTAAGACTGAGAGAGACCTTTCATGGAGATAAGTTACGTGCATGGAGATAAAATCAAGATTTGATGCTTTCAAGCAAGGAGAGGCATAATGGGACTAATGGGTTTCAAGACACCTAAGAAGAGATCATCACCACTGTAATGTCAGAATAAGGAGGTTATAAAAATGATGCAAGGTGTCAAGAGCATGGGTAGAGAGTAGTTCAAGATGACTTGATGATTTAGACACCACTTGTCACTTTCCAAGCCAAGAGGAGGGCAGATTGAAGAAGAAACAAGATGTGTCAAGCAAATAATGAAAACTCCTATGCCATTTGGGAAGGAAACATCATCAAGAAAGCAACACTTGACCGTAAAGACCTTATGAAACTACTCTTTAACCTCCTTCTTGATTGTAACTCTTTCTTGACACTTGTTATTTCTCTCTTCTACGCCCCTTCTCTCTCTTCTACTCACATTCTCTCTCTATATAGCTTTGTTTAGTTTTGTATGGATCTTCCACTTGGGTATGACAAAGCCCTTCCCATTTGTATGCCTGTGATTAATGAAAGAATACTATTTTACCTCCTATGATTGTAATTAGTGTGTGCACATGGATGGTTGATCTTGTCAAGTGGTTTGCTTAGTCTTCCTTGGCATGTTTTCTTATTCTAACACCTATATGCAGTTTGAAAGCTTCTTTTTTAGGCCATGTGAAGTGTGTAAGTGTAGTGCAAGGGTTAAGTGAGTCTGTCTCTTTATTAGAGTCATATTTGACCTCTTGATTAGTCCTTCTAGCCTAAACATTTATCACAACCTCCACATTAAAATGCTGATGTGAGAGATTCAGATTAGGAGTAGTGTAGTTAAGGTTAGTCTCACAGTCTTCATGTACACATGTATCTTGTTAGTAGTGATCAAATTATTTGGTGTATCACCCCCTTATTTAGTTTGCTATCATGTTATTTCTCTCCCTTTTCCTTTGTAATATAATAGTAGAACCTAATGATACATCAGGGGAAGCTAGCCCTACAATCTATTGGTTTGGTCCACCTAAAAATCACCCATAACTTAGGATTAATCCCATTGCATAACTCAAGTTGAGAGGGCTTGAAACACCCTCTTAAGAGTGCAAATTTGATCTATAATAGTTCTAGTATGCCCGATGGGAAAATATTAACAATCAATTAAAGAGATTTTGGTGTTGCTCCTCAATTCATCAACCTTTCGAGGCAATAAATCAAGCAACGATGATGACTCCAAATGAATCTCAGCTGGTATAAGTAGTCCAAGTGCCTCAAAAATAGAAAATTGGTATGTATCATCATTCATATGATTAAAATTCTTCTTGTGTACCTTCATATTAGTCTTGTCAAGTTAATGGTGTTCATGGTTTCTCCCCAAGTGGCCCTTAAACAACATCATATCAACCTTACCATGGCTATCAACAATGTTATGTGCCATCTCCCAATCCAACTCAACCTCATTAGCAGGCTACTCATTCCCTTAGTTAACCTTCTCAAAGTTATTTTGCTTCTATTCCTAATCTCTTGGACTTTAAATAAACTATTACAAGTATGCAAATACAAATGAGGCAAATCGATAAAGAGAGGGAGCTTAGCCTACTTATTTATGATCTTTCTAGTCAAAATGAGAACACTCAAATGATGAATAATCTTGTGCATTCCATTAAGAATGGGTGGGCAGATACTGAGAAAGAAAAACATCATCTACCAATATGTGACGTGATGGAGATAAGAAGCCTGATCCAATGTCTTTAAAATATATTGATACTTGAAGAGAGACAACAAATGCAATGCCTTCAGCCTTGTATGCCTCCTCCTACCTCAAATCAACCTTCATTTACTCCAAATATCCTCCAAGCTATAATACAACATCAAAATAAGCTTAATGAACCTCTTAATGAGTCAACTAGCTCCAATATTCAAAGTTGGAAGACTTGTATTTCCTAAGAGAAACCTATGTCTACTCCAACTCCATTCACCCTTCTTCAAGAGCCTAAGACCATTCCATCTTGGAGGCCTTCCTTGACCATGACTTCTAATTATGTCATGCCTATCCTTGAGAATGAATCTTCTCCTATACCCATCCAAAGATAAAAGGTTGTAGAAGTCACACCAAAAGGCTTTCTAAGCTGGAAGGAGGTTCTTCATATGAAAGCTCAAGAACAAAAGGGAGGAAGAATGTTGGAGGTCAAGTCAAGAAAGCCTACAAACCCTTCAAGTCCTTCATATACCATTCATGTTGCATCTATCCAAGAAGCATCCAATCAACCTAATTCTCCTAAAATACCAAGTTGAAAAGACACTCTAGTAAGTTTCAAGCAAGCTAATTAAATCTCTTGCCCTCCCACCCTCTCCTTTTGTGAAGGAGAGTCAAGTGCATTGATGTAAGAAGATAGACAATCAATTGAAAAGAACTTGTCAAGAAAGAATGAAGATGTTGTAGTTGTAGGTGAATCTCAATAAGGTTTTGTACAGAGCGATTCTAGTGATCATGAAGAAAAGATCATCAGTGGCACTCCCCTTAGTGGAGAAGAAAACAAATTAACTTTCAAGGATGAGCAAAAGTTTATACCTTTTAACCAACAATTTGACAACTCTCTAGATGTCACAAATGATCAAATGGATAAACTTTATTGGTATGGATTTGAGATTGATGAAGAAGAAAACAAATCATGTTTGATTAAACAATAAAAACATGCAGTGATAGATCTGAAGTGGATAGATGAGCTTCCTTTCTTAATTGAGGAAGAGGATCAGTCTCGCCTTGATGAAGAAAAAGATGACTATGCAACAGTTGAACAAATTTCAGCCGAACATAAGTTGATAGAACTTGAAGAAGAAAACTTGCAGCCATGCCGTGATCTTGTTGATGAGTTTGAAGTGTTTGATGAGCCTTTTATTCCTCAAGAGAAAGGTAAGGTTGGTATTTAATTTGACATGTTTACAAGTGTTGAAGAATAAGCTACCTTTTGGGAAGAACTAGATAAATTTTGTTCTAGTTTAGATATTAAACCTATAACCCATGAGGAGAGTGCTAAGGATGTTATCATGGACAAGGAGTATGATCAAAAGATGCATGATAAATCTCTTGAAGAGAACACCATGTTTTATGACCATGTTGAATATCATGAGCAAATTCAAGGAGGTCTTGAAGACATGTGGAAGTCCTACTTGGACATGTTCAACGAGTTTGAAGAAATTGGTAAGCTAGCACCACAAGAGGAAGTTGATGAAGAGTTCAAGGCTCTTAGCAAGCCAACAAGTTTGTTCAGCTATCACAAAGAAGTTCAAATCCATAATTTGGAAATATATGATGAGTATGACACTCTTCAAGATGAGAAAGAATAAAATATGCCAACTGGCTAAGAAGAAAGTGATCTCAAAGATTTCTTTGATGATATGGAAAGCATTATCTTTCAAAATGATAGCTCTCTAAGTGAAGGTTTTCAGGAGATCAAGGAGCAACCTATTGATGAGACAATAATGGTATTGTTTAGGCCAAGCAACCACACTTGGGATGAGTATGACTTTGTCCTTGATTCACATAGTTATCTCATGGACATGGAAATGGAGAAAGAAGGTATGATTGCTAGCCATGGAGATATTGAGAGCATGTCAATCATGTTGTCAAGCAAGAATCATGATCCGTCAAATGCTACAGTCAAAGGGCAGTTTGTTACACAATATTTTGCATCTCATGAGACAGCTGATCTAAGAAGCTTTCCATTTGATGCTAGTTAATTAACATATGTAGGTTAGTCATACATAGTAGCCTTTACTTTGTTTTTCCTAAGTGCCTTGGAACAAGTGTGTGTTGCTTATTCTAGCTTCCTTTGCTTTGTATGTTGTTCTTGTTTTGTATGTGTTTGGAGGTCAAGTTAGTTGTATTGTCTTGGTCAAGGTCAATTCAGGTCTGAGTTTGAGTGAGAAGTGACTCCATGCCTAATGGATGGACTAGGCAACTGGTTTAATATGCTTAGCAAGCAAGCATCCCCAGGATATTGCCAAAGATGTTAGTCAAATTTTAGCTACCATTAGGGGGGTTCACAAAAAAACTTGCTATTCTGCTCATTTTAACTTGGTTGATAGCCATCCTTGTCTTACAATGATCTTCAAATGATCACTAGGAACCTTATTTAGCATTATTTGAGGTTTTAACTTCCTCATGTAATTTTAGATCCATCAGGGTTAGTTTAGAGGGTCTTAGGCCTATGTCATGATGTGTCAAGATGGTGTATTGTTTCTCCAGTCTTCCCATTGCCTTGCTACCTTGGTTGACGAATCTTAAGCCTTGTTTGGATAAGTTAAGGTAATTTAACATTTGTTAAGGTTTTTGACAAAGTTAATATTTTCATTGTGGTCAATTTAAGCCTTCCCAAGGTTTCCTTCATACATGAGTCATTAAGGCCAATGGTGAACAGTTTAATTGAAGTCAAAGGTGGTCCTATAAAGCTCTATGTTCACTTCATGAGGATATCAAACATGCATTAATCTCTTTCATACTTGTCAATGCATCTCAAGGCATTTAAAGCCTTTTTAAAACCTATATGAGGTCTTGTAATTGTTTTTGTAATTATCAAGTATCCCAAGAAGATATCTGACATGCCTATATGTTAGTATAAGTTTGATCATGGCTAGACTTTGAAGGTTCAACATACAAAATTGAGAATCACTCCAAAGAAGGTAGTTCAAGCACTTGTACGGACTTAGAGAGTTCATCTTCAGGTGAAAGTGTTGTATAGTGTCTCTTCATCTTCCCTAGGTCAAATACATGATTTCGAGTAAGTTATAGGTCTCAGAAAAGCAAAAAACACACACTCTCTCTCCCATCGCTCCCTTGGCAAGCTCACAAAGGCCAAATTTACATCCTCATTTAAAACAATAAAGAGGGAGTGTGATCTAAGTTTTTACCATAGGAGGGGGTCCTAATGGCCTTAAATTCATGTCCATAGTCATTAGATTGGTGGCCCCTCCTTTATGAACACTCCTTAAGAAGATAGGGTGGTCTTAAACCCTTTTAAAACCCCATAATCTCATTTTTTCTCCCTAAAATGACAGTTTGAGATTGGTCATAGGCATGGGAGCAATTAGAGAGGATGTAGAGGGTCTTTAAATCCACCTCAAATGCTTTTCAAAGTCCCACTTGGCACATGTGAGCTCAAGTTGACAAAAAAATTCTACTTTTACGTAGTTTGAAAATCAAATGTCATGGTCTCTTGATGCTCTAAGGTTTTCAATAGTTTAAGGAATTTAGATGAATGTCTCCCACCATATTTTCACTATATTCAATGTAGGTATAGGTCTAGTAATGGTTCTCCATGCCTAATCCACACCCATAAGCTTCTCAACATGAAGGTAGCCTACAAATAATCACTAGTGCATCAATCATCAATGTGCAAATGAAGCTTTGATATTTTGAGGGTCTTGAGTTGAATGTAAAGAATGATAGATGGTTGTTATGGTGTGTTAGAGCTATTTAACTCCATCTAAAACTCTTCAAATCAGTATTAAGGCCCAAAACGGTTGAGGAAGTCATGCTCTCATGATCCACCAAAAGATTGTGTAGCCTCCAAGTTGGAAAACAAAACGATCTTGGTCATGAATATAAAAAAATAGTGGAGTGAACTGGTTCTATATGAAATGAAATGATAAATTAGATATTTAAGAACCCTCTAACATATCTTGTTATTCCAATTTTAGCCCCTTCAAGCAATATAAAGTTGTTTCAACCTAAAGACTGTATATAGGTCTGCTAAACATAGAGGTGAGTTGAAGAGATAACAAATGTTGAATCATTAGTGATATATGAAGTTTGTAACGTCATGAAAGAGGTTGAATGGTATTAGATAAGTCATCTAAGGGTTGCTATGATTAGGATAGATATTTAAAAGAGCTTTAAGCAATGAAAATGTAGACCTGTAGGTCTCTTTTTCACATGAAATGAAATGAGTCTTGCTTGGATTATGAGGTTAAAGTGTAAAAAGAGGTGTGGGAATCATGTGAAAACACTATGGAGTTGTGTACATGAATAGATAGGACAACTATGTCATTAAATACCTTTCCAAAGCTCTAGAAATCAACATGCGCTAGCAGACCTAAAATGAGTGCATACAGGTTCGTGTGAGAGCATGAGAAGGAAGATGCAAAGTGTGCATTGGAGTTGGGGTATAAATGAAGAAACAAGGTGCATGGAGTCACTAGAGATTAAATAAGCCCTGAAAGAATATTAGAAAGTGTGATGAAAACAAATCCATCTTAAAACCTACAGTCATAGTCTACTAGAGATACAAGCCTAATGTGAAAGTGTTAGGTTTGTACTCAAATGTGAGGGTCTAGATGCAACCCTGCATAGAAATTGGAGTTTAGAGGCTTGGGAAGAAAGGAAAGGGAATTGTGAATTTCATGGAAGTGATGGGCACATCTATATTGGAGCCAATTGACCAAATAGGCTTCTAGGGTCAATGATGTTAATTGGCCTATAAACTCTAGTCATAGTTTAAACAAGGATTCAAGAATATTACAAGAGAAAATGCATTAGATAAGAATATTAATATAGGGGGAGAGGTGATATAGACCTAAGGAGTTCATTTGTAGCTTAAACCAAACTTTAAGATAGCACCTTCAGGCCTAAACTCTCTCTTGAGCTCACTAAACACAACCTGCCTAGCTTGAGAGGATATTTATTGTGCTCATTTGTATGTTGAAATTTTACATGGGACCAAATGGTGTTTGGAGATGTTGGAGGGGTCTCCCTAATTCCATCTTGTGGTATTAGGAGAGAGAAAGAGGTCTTGGTCTTCTAGTGACCCGATGAGAGATATGTGCCCTCAAATGCCTTCAAATGGAATGTTTTGACCTTGAAATAAATTTGGTGACCTTCACAGGTGTCATGGACATATGGATATGGCATTTGGTGGCATGTGGGAAGAATATACTTATGGAATTGGCCTAAAAGTATGATTTTAAGCCTAGTGTTGAGTGTGCAGGGTTGTGGCAAGCTTCCAAATTAGGCAAAGAGGCTTTGTAGGCTTGAATAGATGTCCTATAACACATATGCACATTTATAGATCACTTAAGAGGGTATATGAGATTTTCAAGTCACCAAGTTGGGTCAAAGAAGACATGACTGCACTACTTCTTATCCAAAAAACCTATCTATAGACCTAAGATTACTCTAGGAGAGCTCTCTTATAACATATTGAGTTATCCTATGATGTTTCAGGCCTCAATAGATCATAATCAAGCATTGAAACTCATTAAATTCTTGAGAAACCACTCCAATTGCCTTTTGAGCATGGACAAACACCTAGGCTAGGGTTTTGGCCACTTCTTGGTTCATCCATCTATATAAGGTTTCAGAACCCCAAATTTGACATGGAGAATGGTCAAGGGGTATGGAAAGTGAATCAAACATTTATTTTGAGTTTCACACGTGCTATAGAAAAGTTCACTAGGTTGGCTTTGTGCCTAGTTAGGTGCTTAGCTAATAGACCAAGTCGACTCTAGACTTGATGGAGCTAGGCATGAACATAGCAAGGTCTGGTGCACAACATTTAATCATGTTGTGGTACTGACATCAGTTTCACACAAGGCACAAGCCTTGTGCACTCACCTGAAGTGCAACAGTGGAAGGACCAAGCCCACGTTGGGCTAGTTGCAATATGACACAACTTGGGGTTCAAATGGGTTTACACATTCACCCAAGGGCTTCAGGTGGCCTTCCAATGCTAGGCTATCCAAGGGAAGTTCAATAGGCACAAGTCTTCTCAATGGCATAAGTCCTAAGGTGTGAACTTGTAACTAGCTAGGCATGACTCTTAATGGCACGAGATGGGAGAACAACTAACTTAGGGTCACTTGGGTATTTAGGTAAATAATAGAGATGGCTTAGGTTCAGCTACTCATCCTCAAGATAGGTCCCTTATCACGGGTCTTGGAGCCTTGGTGTATCCTGGTACCAATACTTAGTCCCTTTCTAGATGAGCCAAGGTCACTATATGGCACAAGGATGCCATTAGCGACCAAGGATGAATCTCCATTTCGCAATACATTCACTTAACAACTACAACACTATTCAAATGAAACTAACTCAGAAGCATAACATTATGCAAATTATAACACAAGCATCAATACTTCATTTCTTCATTAACTTATAGTTCAATAACAAAGTTCAATACAAAGAAACAAAGCATATGCTCTTCCTAACTATATTCATGCCCAGTGGCTCACAGGCGAGCTTGGGATATACATTCAAATGTCTAAACTACCATATGTAGAATAATAAATACTAATGGTTCACTCTTTATGTTTTTAGAGCTTCAATTCCTTGGTTTCCCTCTCTTTTGTCGATCTTCAAAAGTGAGTCTTCTTTTATAGGCCAAAGGGAGTCTCCTTGCCAAGTCGGATGGGTGTGTGCCGAGTGATGAGATGTCGTGATTCTGTCAGCTCCACTACGCTGTCCAGAGTGGATGAGCATACGTTGTATGCTGATCTATCACTGAGGGGTTGATATCTCACCTGTTCCACTCTTTGACATCCGTGCTTCTTGAGCCACCATGTACAAGTCTTGGTAAGGATGTCTTTATGTAAGTCAATGCTATATAACTACCTGCCAGCTAGCATGGGATCCACGTGGATGTCTCCAGCTAGTGCCAAAATATATAAAAGGGGAGAAACCACTTCAAAGGTTGCCTCATGCTGAGATAGGTCTAGTTGGCATGGTCTACGTACTTGCTCCAAAAAGGGGCCCAACATTACCCCATATAAAATTGCTAGTCCATCCCGAACTAGTCTATTAACACCTTAGGTGCACAAAACGTGGGTGCACCTTGCTCTAAGTTTGCCTTGAAATTCTCAAATTCTTGGATGGTGCCCTTAATTTCTTCAATGGAATCATCTACTTCTGTGGATGCGGCCTCGAGAGCAAGCACTATTGTGCTTTCTAGTTCTTTCCTACAGGCTTCAAGCCTTTCTTTTGTGTGCTTCACCCCACCATCCAATATCTTCCCCTGATAACTAGCCTTTATTTGGAAGGCACATAAGATTACCTCCAATTTTTGCTCTTGATTCTTCAATTTGGTGCTTAAGGAATTGACCTTTGCCATTATTTGCATGTGCTTAGTCCTGGTTACCGTGAAGGAGTTTTATAACAAAGCATCCTTCTCCACCTTTGCCTTCTTTAGGTGTGCATTAATCACTGATGCTTGGTTGGTGAAATTGCAAAATATATTGTTTGTTGCTTCTACACCCTCTTCAAGTTTAGTGAAGAGGTTTTCTACCACATCCAATTTCTTGTTTAACTCTCCTCTTAAAGTCTCACAGGGATCCTTCTATTCTTCGATCATCAACGTCATCCTTGGTATCATCTGCTCTATAAATGTGTAGATGTAATTAAATTACTTCATTCCATTGGTATCCACACCATCCAGGGGGATGGCTTTGCCTCTTTTACATGCTCTATTAGCTATTTGAGCTCGAGCTTTGTTGCCTCAAGCTCTCTCTTGATGTCTTTTGCTATTTTCCTCCAGCTGCTGGCATGAACATCATTGATGATGTTCTTGCATGCCACCAAGGATGCCATCTTTTTTAGTTCATTTGAAGAGTGCACAGGGTTCATATCATGATGATTGAGTAGGTGGTAATCATGTCTTTCCTTAAACTTCTTGGCACATCGAATTGCCTTGGTCAGAACCTCAAATTCGGGCTCATCCATATAGAAATCCAATACCCAAGAAACCTGGTGGCACATTAGGGTTGCAATAGTCCTTGGAGGCATGCACTTCATCATGTATAAGTCATCATCCTCATTAAACCCCTACTATGCCCTTTCTTTGTTTTTGGGCTCATATTTTTCATCTTCACCTAGCTCTTCCTCTTCATTGGCGATGGTACCCAAACTAGTGTCTTCATCCTTTTCCCTTTTTTATTCTCCTTATTCTTTCTCATCTTCCCCTCTCTTTTTCTTTCTCTTTCTCTAGCTCTAGACCCATCATTGTGTTTCTCTTGTAGGGGTTCTTCTGTGGACTTCTCCCCTTTGTCCATTTCTTCTTGTTGTGGCCCTGTTTTCTCCATTTGCTTCTTTAAGGTGCCAGTATCACCTTTATCTTCAGGCACCTATTTAGAGTTGGGACATTCCTGTTGTGTAGCTTCCTCTATTGTCCTAGTAGAGGTGCTAGGCATTGTCTCTGGTAATTTCTCTTCCTTGGGTTCTGTGCTAGTGGAACCCAACTTCTCCCTTTCCTCTAACATGCATGCCCTTTCCTCCCAGGGCACTTTCTCTTCTCTCTCCCTCTTCTTGGCCTTCTATACTTCAGCCTTTCTTGCTACCTTTTCTTTCTTGGCCTTCCTCTATGTGGCTTGCACAGTGCATTTATTTTCTCTTTCTCTTATCTCTTTGGCCTCTAGTCGATTGATCTCTGTCTGGGACATGCCCTTGGCTTTCATCTCCTCGCACCTTCGGTGCAATATTAGCACTGCATTAATCTACAGTTGGTCAAGGCCATGCCCTTCCACTAGTGCCGTAGCTCTTCTTCCATTGGTACGCTTGAATGGGTTACTTCCTTGGGCTCTTTGCCTATTTCTCCTTTTTGACTACCTTCTTCTATCATTGCGTTATGCTCCTCTTTTCTCTGCTCTTCAACATCCACCATCTGAATGACTTTCTGTGGCACCCCTACCTTAGCCATTTTTTCTTTCTATTATCGTAGCTCTTGTGCCTTATGTACTTTAGTTTCACTGAAGCTAAGCTTTCTCAACCTCCAAATTCACTTTTTTGGCTCAATTTAAGGTGGTGGGGAAGGGGTTTGTTCACTTGACAAGGACTCCTCATCCTTAGGTACAATATAAGTGCCCATCAAACCTTCTTCTTCCTCCATCTCCTCTTTCCTCTTCTGCATATATAATAAATTTGGGCATTGAAGAGGGAACCTTCCCCTTATTTTTCTCCTTTGCATTAGGGGAGGCTTTGCTCATGAATCTCACGTGCTTCTTGGCTGACTCTAAAGCAGATGCACCCCCTTTTGAAGTGATCTTCAGCGTCAGTCACTCCTCAATTTCTTCTAAGGTCTCCCCTTTCTTCTTCTTTGGAGACTTATTTTCAACGATCAATAGGGTTCTTTCATCTTCGATCTGCATTGGGGGGTCTCTTCTTTGCTTGGTGCTAGACTTGACACTGGAATCATTCTTTCTTGGCTTCATCACTTAGTATAGTCTATGGATGAATCTAATAATGGTGACCTCTTAAACTAGATTGATGTCTGTGTGATCTGAGGCATCTTCTTCGTCTTCTGTTGCACTTCCATTTGCATGGGGAAACCTGCACCTTATTCTTCGGCTTTTTGCATCCATTTCCTTGATTGAAATATCCATCTTTTGCACATTTGGGATCTAATGCAATGCATCCCTAAATTATTATGTTAAGAAGACAAAGGGGAGCTTCAATCATCTCGACTTGTTCCCATCCTTCAACACCAAGTGCACGATGCGGTAGTGTTACATCACGACAAAAGTTGTCATCTTGAACATGCTCTTGGGAACCCTTGGGGGATGCATCACTTTAGTCTAAAGGCTTCGATGTACTACTCACACCAACACATTATGCAAGTCTTATTTTTTGGACCAAAGGTGGTGGGGCAAGTGTAGTCCTTATACTTCTATGTAGGGGATTCATAGTGTTCTGGAAACAACCATAGGTTATCTTCACTTCCATCAAGGATCCCAATCTCCTCCATCATGATCAAGATGAGGATGGAGCCCCACCAAAAAGTCCTTTTGGTGCTGTGGCATTCCAACGCATTCTTGATCAATTCTTCTGCAATGAATTGGGTTATATTAAATTGCATGCCCTACACCATATGATACACGATGCAGAGGTACACCTTAGACACATCTTTCCACCGATCGCCAGGACATAATTTAAACTTATGAGGTGGACCACCGCCCTCGTGCTTGGGTCCCCACAATTGTTAATTGGGAGTGTATAGTCCCCTTGAAGTAATTTAAGATCTTCGTAATGCACTCCACTTCTTCGTCATCATCCATCAACTGATGGATGTCTCTACCGGTGTTTGAGAGCTCAGTTATCCATTTTATCATCTGCATAGAGATCTTCATGTGCTGGACTGCAAAGTATATATGATCCTTATGGATGTGCGAGAGAAGGAATTGGATCAGATCTTTGAGTTTTTTGAAGCAAGGCAACTCATAGAGCTGAGTTGCACCAAATGATTTTAACTTATCTTGAATTGAGACATCAAATAGGTAATCCCCTTTCGATGTCTTGCACCTTGTATCTACCATCCAATCCTATGCCATGTCTTGGAAGTGAATTGACTTCTGATGGTTGTATTCCTTCAATTGGCATACATGTCCAAAGGAGCACCATGGTTCTCCTACTGATACTTCCGATGGGAAATGCATGTATTGGTAGTTTTTGTTAGTGCCTCGATATCCACTACTATGATGCTAACTACCTCAACTGTCTACACCTTTATCTTGGTGGCAGATGCTTCATCAATATTTTTTACCCATTTTGGTTCTAGCTGCATTAGTGCATAGCTTGTTGCCTTCCTCTTTTTCACCATTTTGAATCTACTTGTATTAAACCTCAGGAGGTGTGGCCTGTCAAAGCCTCAAATGATGACCGACACTTCAATAGTCATGGGGTTTGTGACTATTTTTTTAGATATGAGTTTCATTGGCTATTAATGGTGGCTTGGGTGACAACTTCCTAGTTCAACTTGGTTCTCTACATGAACCTCTCTCTTTAATCCTTCATACTAATCTTTACTATGAATGTACTCTCCCTCTATGCTTTTGTTCATTCTAAGGTGCTTGGATTGTTCAAGCGCTCAATGTGACAGGCTTCTCCTTAATTTAGCTCTCTGGTTTCCTGTCAGGTTTGCACTAAGTGTCGAGTTCGCATAAACATGGTAACCTAAGCAAGTCTACTATTTACCATTTTATTCCCTTCACTTGTTAACTACCATTATTAATGCAAGTTTAATGGCATAGGCACCTCAATTTATTGAAAACATGAAAAATCTATGAGATCTTCAAAAGTCACTTTTTCTATATGAATTAAATGCATATCTTTGTGCCACCATTACCGCCTCATTGAATGCTCCTAATAGATTTTTCGATGAAGTGACGTGTGGTTCAAACAATCACTTCTCACTCCTTCCTAGATGGACGCTGGCTGTATTAGATGACTTCCTTCTGCATGGGTATCCTTGGTGTGACCTTCACCATTCTTATGGTAACCTAGGCATAGTGCCTCACATGCATGTGATTCAGCCTCCTCGGTTCCACTATCTTCTAGCTGGACACCTATTTCAAGTGCACTTTTTTCCTTGGTTGGTTTCTTACTCATTATCTTGCCTTGGCCTGTCCTACCCCATACAAATCCCTTGTGTTAGCCCATCAACACTTTGTTTCTTTTCTGATTCTCTTGCACACTTTTAGAGTGCATTTTCACTATCTACCTTGCACTCAACCATGTTGGGCATCTTCACTTATTGCCTCTTGGGGTATCTAGTGCCGAATCAATAGATGCACCTTCTTGCAACTCTAGTGCAAAAGTAGCACTAGAGTGGTTCATTCTTGGGCCTTTAAGGGCCTTGCACATTCCATCTTATGCATATGTCGCTCTAGTTGCTTCTACTTGCACCTGGTACATTGCATGTGCCCACTACTTAGATGTCTGGCCTCATGCGCTTATGGGCGCAAATGATTGACTCACTCGATTAAAATTATGCATGAAGTGTTGACACAAAAATTCTTGCGGCCATTGTGTGCCACTCACTACCTCTATACACTATATAAGGGATGAACAAAATAATAAAAAGAATGGTTTGGCTTGCACCAAACAGTTTCCTGGTCAGCTTACTCCCAACTAACTTATAACCAAGAAATTAGTGTTTTCATGGCACGAGCGCCATCTTTCTGTCTATATGGTTTCAATCAGTTGCCATTGAAATGCCGAGGGAGCATTTTGCTAGATAATGTGCACAGCTTGCATGTGTCTATTTCCAAGATATGGTGGATGATATAGGGACCCATCCACTAGATTTGCAACTTTCTTAGGTGCTTGAAGTACTTGGAATCATAGAGCAACTGTTGGAAATATTGTCATTGATGTCAAAGGTCTAGTATTATTGTATTTAATATTGTTTGTAATAATTATATCTTGGCTAATATGAGTTAATATTTATTTAATATTAACGAATATATTTTTGGTTGCATATGAGACAAAAAAAGGGTCCATGGAGAAGTCGAAGAGCCACGGAGTAAAGACAAAAGAAGGATGGGACACATTTTCCCATGAAGAGTCATCTTGGGGAATACCAAGAGTCACCAAGTGAAGACAAAAGAGTAAGGGCACAATTTCTCATGAAGGGACACTTTGAGGAATACGAAAAGTCACCAAAGATAAGAACAAAAGTGGGAAGGATATTTTTGGTCATGAAGGGTCACCACATGACTTTTCAAAAGCTTGAATATGAAGGGTCATCCGAGATTGGTGCCATTTTCCATGAGGATTGAAGGGTCACAAAAGGGAAAAGCCAAAGGTCATTTGGAAGTCTATAAATAAAGGCTTGAGAAGCCATTTGTAATATGGTTGAGTGAGGTTGATTTGAGATTGTAATATCTAGCTTAGAAAAGCAATTGTGAGATATGAATAGTATTTGTTATATCTAGCTTAGAAGAGCAAAGGTGAGAGAGAGGAAAGAGATGTTGTATTGAACTATCATTTGTTGAGATAGCAACATTGAGAGATAGGTGTGTGGTGTACACAAAGGGGTTGGTGCTCATGAATTGTTGCTGGGTTGGTGCTCGGCAAAGGGGTTGGTGCTCCTATGGGTTGGTGCTCACGAATAGTTACTAGATTGTTGCTCGGCAAAGGGGTTTGAAGCTCCTGTAGGTTGGTGCTCACGAATTGTAGTTGGGTTGGTACTCGACAAAGGGGTATGGTGCTCCTGTGGATTGTTTTTCATGAATATACTTGAGATTGTTCTCCGTGGTTTTTCCCACATTGATTTTCCACGTTATATCTGGTGTCTCTCTCTATCTTGTGTGATGTTTATTGTTTGAGTTTTATTGCATATCTTGAATGTTTGATTAAGTGGAATTTGATAAAAGAAAAGTTTTAATAAGATATATGATATACTGATTCACCTCCCCTCTCAGTATATTCTGTGCTTAACAATTGGTATCAAAGCAGGTTCTTTTTTTGAAAAGTTTTACAGCTTGAAGGTAAATTGGGAAAGCACGATGGTTGGGTCACAGTAAAGATTTTCTACAAATAAGGCACCTTTGTTTGATGGAACAAATTATGCTTTTTGGAGCATGAGAATGAAGGTTTATTTGATGGCCCTTGGATTCGACATATGGAAAGTAGTGGTGGAGGAATATGAAGAGCCACAGACATCTACAATTACTCCAGCATAAAAGAAGGCAAGTGAATGTAATGTTAAAGCTTTAAATGCTATTTTATGTGGTTTATGTGAATCTGAATTTGTTATAGTTATGCAATGTAAATCTGCTCATGAAACTTGGGTAAAACTTGAAAATATTTACAAAGGGATGGAAAGGTTCAACAAACTAAGCTGCAGACTTTTAGAAGGCAGTTTGAAAGTTTGAAGATGGAAGAAGAAGAAGATATAAAAAGTTATCTTTTGCGAGTTGATCAAGTCATAAATTAGATTCAAGGTCATGGAGAAACGTTGGATGAGTCAACGGTGGTGCAAAAGGTTTTGAGATCTCTACCAGTGAGATATGATGCAAAGGTTTCGACAATCGAGGAGATGAAGAATTTAGCCAAGCTAAAGATGGATGAGCTTCATGGTATTCTCATGGCATATGAGATACGAATAGAACAAGATAAACCCTCAAAGAGAGAAGTGGCTTTTAAGACATCAAATAAGGAGAAAGCTAAGATTCAAGAATCAAGTGATAGTTCTAGTGATGATGAAGATGACAATGAAGCACTTTTCATTCGCAAGCCGAAAAGAGGAATAGGTAAATATCAAGGAAAATTACCTTTTAAATGTTTTAATTGTGAAAAGATTGGACATTTTTTAGCTAGATGCCCAGATAAGGTTAATGATGATGAAGAATAAAAGCCTACATACAAGAAGAATTTCAAAGGCAAATCTAAGAAGGGTTTCGAGAAGAAGAGCCTATATTCTAAGGATCCTAGTTCAAGCGGAGATAGTGGAGTCAGTGATTCAGAAGAAGAAGAGATTCAATTCATGGCCATACATGAAGGTGATCAAGAAGAGGAGGAGGAAGCTAAAGTGAATATGGAAGGTGAGATCATTTGTACCTTAGAAGAGTTAGAAGCTGTTCAGAAGAAGAATTGAAGATTAAAGCACTAGATCGAGAAAAATGATCAAGAGTCAAAGGAAATGATTGAAGATATACAAGCACACTTTGAAGAAGCCAAGAAGAATGAAGAAGACCTCACAACACAGTTGGAAATAGCAAGAAAAGAATGTCAAAGGTATGTTATTGAAATTGCCTCTTTAAAAGAAGATATTAAGAAAACAGTTGGTGATAAAGTAGTCAGTGATTCAAAATTTGAAGATAGCACTAACATGCTGAGTAAGATATTGGAAAGTGAAAAAGCATACTCAGATAAGACAGGGATCGATTTTAAAAATAAAAATAGCTATGCTGAAGCTCTTACACAAGAAGAAACAAAAAGGAGAGAAGTGAAGAATACGGAGGACTTTCCAAACAGAGAAGGCTGGAAGGAACAAAGCTACAAAAGGCAATCAGGTCAGAGATATACAGACATGTCTTATTTTTATGGCTATTGTTTTTATTGTAATGGATATGGTCACAAGAAATTAGAATGTAAAAAAAGAGCTAACAATTTCAAAAATAAGGAGAAGGAAAGTCAAGTAGAGTCAAGTAGAATCCACAACTCTTTTTCTCCTCTATCAAGCTTTGATGAAGAGACAATAGTATGCTACAAGTGCAACAACTTCGGACACATAGCTCGGTATTGTAGAAGCATGTTCGAGTCAGTCAAGAAGGATCAAAGCTTCAAAGCTCCATTCATCAAGAAGAAGGATCAAAATCTCAAAGCTCCATTCATCAGGGAGAAGGTTCAGACATGTACATGGTAGAAGAAACAACATGAAGATTCTATTATGGTTTAGATAGCCCTACATGTAAAAGGTAAAGATCAACGATGGTTAATTGATAGAAGATGTTCGAGGCATATGACATGAGATAAAAGTAAATTCATATCTCTAAAGAAGATCAATGGTGGTACAGTGAGATTCAAAGATAAAACCACTGCCAGAATAGTCAGAAAAGGTACTTTGAGGTTGGATTCTAGTAGAACTAAGACAAAATGTTTTGTATGTAAAAGGTCTTAAGCATAATCTGTTGAGTGTTAGTCAAATATGTGATCAAGGATATACATTAAAGTTTCATAAAAAAGGTTGTGAGATTAGAAGAAAAGATTCAAATGAGTTGATTTCAAATGCTCAAAGGACAGGGAACAATGTGTATGTATTGTCAAATATCTTCTCAAAGGCATGATCAAAGGATACATTCAAAGATCAACGAGAGGAGTTGGGAGTAATTTATATTACTTTCTACCATTGATATTCAACATTAGTTGAGGGAGAGCTAAGTGTTAGCTCTAGGTAGACCCTTTGCCATTGATGTCAAAAGGGGGGAATAACAGGTAGAGGTGCAGAAAATAGGTACAAAGAATAGGTACACGTTGCTATAGTAAGGGGGAGTTATTGTATGTTTTCAGATGACAGTATGTGTAGGTGACAGGATGTCGCAGTTTCAAGATTGAGGTTGCCATCAATGACAAAGGGGGAGATTGTTGAAAATATTGTCATTGATGTCAAAGGTCTAGTATTATTGGTGATAAAGGCCCCAATGCATTTAATGTTGTTTGTAATAAATATATCTTGGCTAATATGAGTTAATATTTATTTAATATTAACAAATATATTTTTGGTTGCATATGAGACAAAAGAAGGGCCCATGGAGAAGTTGAAGAGCCATGGGGTAAAGACAAAAGAAGGATGGGACGCATTTTCCCATGAAGAGTCATCTTGGGGAATACCAAGAGTCACCAAGTGAAGACAAAAGAGTAAGGGTGCAATTTCTCATGAAGGGACACTTTGAGGAATACGAAAAGTCACCAAAGATAAGGACAAAAGTGGGAAGGAAATTTTTGGTCATGAAGGGTCACCACGTGACTTTTCAAAAGCTTGAATATGAAGGGCCATCCAAGATTGGTGCCATTTTCTATGAAGATTGAAGGGTCACAAAGGGGGAAGGTGAAAGGTCATTTGGAAATCTATAAATAAAGGCTTGAGAAGCCATTTGTAATATAGTTGAATGAGGTTGATTTGAGATTGTAATATCTAGTTTAGAAGAGCAATTGTGAGAGATGAATAGTATTTGTTATATCTAGCTTAGAAGAGCAAAGGAAAGAGATGTTGTATTGAACTATCATTTGTTGAGATAAAAACATTGAGAGATAGGTGTGTGGTATACACAAAGGGGTTGGTGCTCACGAATAGTTGATGGGTTGGTGCTTGGCAAATGGGTTTGAAGCTCCTGTGGGTTGGTGCTTATGAATTGTAGCTGGGTTGGTACTCGGCAAAGGGGTATGGTGCTCTTGTGGGTTGTTTCTCACGAATATACTTGAGATTGTTCTCTGTGGTTTTTCCCACATTGAGTTTCCACGTTATATCTGGTGTCTCTCTCTATCTTGTGTGATGTTTATTGTTTGAGTTTTATTGCATATCCTAAATGTTTGATTAAGTGGAATTTGATAAAGGGAAAGTTTTAATAAGATATATGATATACTGATTCACCCCTTCTCTCAGTATATTCCATGCTTAACAACACCATTGCTCCTTCAGTCAACTCTTTGGGATTGATGCGCTTATCATGTCAGTACTTTTGGTGCACTTTCTCAACCTGTTGACTCCACTTGGCTTGGGCATGCTTCTCATCCAAGCGCTCCAAGTATTCCAACCTTGTAATTAAATATTATTGATCATCTAACTGATTGATCCGTGCAATGCGTAAGGAGGGCCCCATGAAGTCCATGGGCAGAACTGCTTCAATGCCAAACACCAATTGAAATGGTGTAGCCTTGTTCAGGGGCTTGTAAGTCATGTGGTATACCCAAAGTACCACTGAAACATGATCATCCTAGTCCTTGTGACCGATGTCATATATCTTTATCAGGCACATTCTTATAATTTTGTTAAAAGCTTCAGCAGTGCCATTGGCCTGGGAATGATATGGGGTGGTCTTGTGGTGCGCCACCATGTATTCGATCAGAAGGATGCACACCATCTCATTGATGAAATGAGTGCCCCTATCACTATTTAGACTTAAAGGGCACTCATACTGGTTGATGATGTTTTCCCATATGAAGCACGTGGCTATCATAGTTGTGTAGTCTTTTATCAGTGCGGCTTTGACCCACTTGGTGAAATAGTTAGTGGCCACTAAAATGTATCTTGCACTTGTGTGCCATGCTACGAGAGTGATTGGACCAAAAAAGTCAATGACCCATTTTTTGAATGGCACTTGGGAAAGAATGGGAATGAGAGGCATCTCATCCCAATGGTTGGGATTTCTAGTGCACTGGCATACATCACATGCCTTGGTGTACTCCTTGGCATCTTGGAATAGGCTTGGCCACCACAAGCCTGACTACAATATCTTGCACGCCATTGTGTTGCTAGTGTAATGGCCTCTTATGATCCCTTCATGCACTTCTTATAAGATGGAGTCATGTTCGTGTTCCAAAACACACTGGCATAGGACTTCATCCTTGCTTTTTTTGTACAATTCCCCCTCAATAAGCTAAAAGGGGGTAACATAGACCAAAAGTTGTTTCTTTTCCTTAGTGGACATGGTCTGAGGCACAAACCCAGATGTTAGGAAAGCGGTAATCTCTGCTAGATCTTTAGGAACACATTGAACTTTGTACATCTATACATCTGACGTGTCATCCTCAATCAACATTGTTACATCACTAGAGTTGATGTGGGACAAATGGTCTGGCCCCAAGTTATGCTTCCCAGGTTTGACGACTACAGAGAACTAGAACTCTTGGAAGAGAATAATCCATCTGCATATGCACCTGTGTAAAACATGATTGTTCATGAGGTACTTGAGCATCTCATGATCTATGAAAAAGATGAATGGGGTTGCTAGTGGGTATTGCCTAAATTTTTGCATGACATAAACCATTGCTAGTGCTTCGTGCTCGATGGTGGTATAATTCTTCTTTGCCTACATCTATTTTCTACTTGCAAAGGAGATGGAGTGGTCCATCTTGACTTCACTTGGTTATACCAATATGGCACCAATGGAAAAGCCTGAAGCATCAACGTGGACATGGAAAAGAGTCATCCAGTCGAGAAATTATAGAATTGGTGCACTAGCCAACTTTAGCTTCAATGTTTCAAAGGCCTTTTTTTGCACCTTGCCCCAATAGAATGGGCCATCCTTGTGCAAGAGATTCTCTAAAGGCACCATGATCTTTGGATAGCTCTGAATGAACTTCCTATAGTAGCCACAATGGCCTAGAAAGGTACAAATGTATTTTTACATTAAGGGAATCTGGAGCTAGATTATTATGGCTATCTTCATCGGATCAAAAAGCAAACCATCCTTGTAGATGATGTGCCTGAGCAATATCCTAAATGGAGTTACGAAGATGGACTTCTTCAGATTTAGAGATATCTAGATCTACCTATACCTCTTAAACATGAGGCATAGATTGTCAGAATGGTCTTTTACAAGATCATATAGAGTCCAATTGTCAAGATACACTTGAAGGAAGTTATGGATAAAGTATTCGAAGGCATTGATCACTACCCTAGAGAATATGGTAGGCGCATTCTTGAGTCAAAAGTGCATTACATTATAAATAAAACAATCCCATTCAATCAAAAAGGATATTTTGGGTTATCCTCCTCAATCTACACCTGATGGTATATCAAAAACCCATCATTGAAACTGTAGATTTTACAGCTTGCAACTCCATCTAGGACCTCATTGGTGAATAGGGTCAGGAATGGATCATTGATGCAAGTGGCATTCAACATCCTATAGTCAACGCAAATCTATATACACCCATCCTTCTTGATGATGATGATCATCAGGCTCGCCCATTTAGATTCTTGTACTAGGTAGATGATGCCAACCACTAACATTCCATCAATTTATATCTTCACCTTGGCACGGAGATTGAGGTTCATCTAATATGGGTGCTTCTTGACTGGCCTTGCACTGTCCACCAAATTGATGCTCATTTTGCCAAGGGAATGGTGGGTATCATTCATGTCCCTGTAGCTATGTGGGAACAAGTCCTAAAATTCTCTCAGGAGGTTTACAATTTACACCATCTTTGACTCAGACCAATAAGTGCCTATAGTGGCAATCTTCGGTTCAACTTCTACACTAATGTTTAATTTTGTTGTCTTGAGTGGCATGCGGTAGGGTTCAGTTCTCTCTTGGTGAGAGTCCTCAACTTGCCTTGTCCCCTCTATTTTTTCAATTCAAAGATGCATTAGATCTTCATCATCTAGGGTGTTGTCATCCACAAGGTGCACAAGCTTTTGTATACCTGTTAGTGCCTTCCAATTGCGCTCTTTCCAGGTCTCATTATCTTCTTTGTTGGAGTCACTATTGAGCGCTATCTCACCAAAGAAGGTTGAGAGTGTTAGTCCTTTCTCCCTGAACATTTCCTTCAGGCACTCTTCTAATATTTTAGTGTCCTCAAACATTGGCCTGTAGATGACTTGTAGTGGCTCCAACAACTCTAAGTCTTATGAAAAAATTAGGTGTGTATGAACCTTTTTTTGAGCATTTTCCTATTTCCTATCTTGTAGCATGTCTCATTTTCAATGTATCATGCCCATGCCCAAGTTTTCAAGGTCCTACAAAAGGCGTGCACCCACAGGCCTCTTGGTGCATCTTAGAAGCAGACAGTATAGGTTTCTTTGCATAGACACACATGCACAATTGGGTCAGAATCACTGGTGTAAGTAGGTATGTCTAGGTCTTCATTACTCTTTTTGAATCTAGTGTATATGGCTGCCTTTACATCTTTCCAAGTGTGCAAGCTAGGTCGTTGCACTACCCACCAATGAGCAACAATGTTCTTCAAGGTATGCACTAGTGCGCCCATTTGATCTCTCCTTTGGGATGCAAGCTTCAATGTCATGGACATACTTTTTTATGGGTTGGTTCCCTTCATACTTTGGAAGTGTTGCAAGATTGCCTTTATTGAGTTGGAACACCCTTTTCTCAATTTTTCAAGAGTGGGGGACCCATTTCTTCTTGGCGGGCTCAATCCTAACGATCCCTGTCCTAGCTAGCCTTAGCCCAATTGCATGCACTAAGGAGCACCTTTGGCTAGTGACCTCATAGGCTTCTTCGATCCACTGCTCGCAAGCAACATCAGTTGTATTAGAGGTTGATCGTCCATCCTCCCATTTGAGCATGCCTTGGTCATTAGGGTTGAGTTTCTAGGCACCCTACACCGTGATGTTATAGATGTGATTGATCTTGTCCTCAAGATCAACACTTTCAACATATGGGGGCCCTTGATCACTAAAAAGAGGGATCACCACCCTTTCCTTACCATTTTCAAAATTCATATAACACTTCTTAAAGTGCATGTTTGCATAACACGATGGCCTTCCCAAGAGCACGGGATAGTTGTCTTATTCTGATAACTCAATGACCTCAAAATTGGCACCCATAATATCTATAATGTTGCCCTTTAAGATCCCAATCAGTTGCACTCAAGTTTTGTTAGCCATGCACAACATTTGAGGTGAAGGCCTTAAGGGTGATCACCCCATCTTCTCCCAAATGGTTTTGGTCAAGATATTGACCCTTGTGCTCGCATCAACTATTACTTCACAAACTAATAATCCATTGATGGTGGCATTTATCAATAATTCTTGGTCATACTTGGTGTTTTGAGTATGCCTAACTTCACGTGCCCACTCTATATGTGACACTATAACCTCTATCACTTGAGATGTGGTCTCTTTCACTAGTTGTTTACCTACATGCTTCAAAAGCAAGTCCTTTAGCAGTGGTATCACCCATTCAGTTTGTAGGAGGCGTAAGATCTTGATCAACTCCTACACTTCAACCTCCTAGTGATCTTGCTTCTTGCATGAAGTGGTGGCTTGTGCCTTTAAATCTTTGGCCAACTAAATTTCACCCTGTAAATTCTGTATTACACTCATAACTTGCTTTAGGACATCCTTCTACTGTTTAGGGTTAGGATATGTTGAAGCTTTTGGCTCTGACCATGTTACATGCTTAGTTCGGCTTGATTTACCATACTCCAAGCGTAGATCTTGGTTTGATGAAGTGGGTGGTTGAGTGGTGAACCCATTCCTTATTGTGGCCTATACCTTAGGTAGCTCCTTGTGAGTTTGTTGAGGCTTAGGGACCCACTTTTTATCTTTGGAATCATGCCTAACCATTGTAACACATCTATCTGCACCAGGCCAACCTTGAGTTATCTACTTGTATAGGTCTAGGCATTCCTTGGCTGCATGTGGTGCTCGATAATACTCGCACATTGGATGTATGGGGAAATCATGCTGATAGTGCTCAATCGACCCACTCTTGTAGCACAATCATGGTGGGATTCTTCCTCCACCACATCCTCCTTGTATGTGCATGCCGCAATGGTTCCCATAACCCATATTTTGTTGGCCATAGCCTTCATTTCTTTGACTCGCCTGGCCACCAACTGATGTTGTTACCTGCCTCATGCCTCTTTCCATGTTTTGGTGCATCTCATTGATTACTCAATAATTTGTTTTTGAGTGTGTATAGGCATAACACATTTTGCTGCAAATGGTGGTATTTACTTGACTAGCATGATGCAGTATAGGGTAGTTTTGAAAGTCATGTGGTCCATGGCAAACATCACAATTGAGGAGTAAAACACAAGCATTTCTTTGTGGGAAAATTTTCTTGTTATGCCCCTCCATCTCACAGTCGATGCACCATAGCCCACTACGAGTGTCATGCACTAAACCAATAATTAGCTTTTTTAGTTGGGAGGCCATTGACATGATCTACACCTCTATGAATGGGCTGATATCGGTATCAGAAATGCCTACTACTTCAACCTAGAGTGTGGATTCAAGCACTTTGTGGGGGTCTGTGAAGGTCTTCATGGACAATGCTCTTCTAAATGGTACCAATAGGCCTCCAACAAACCATTGCACATGATGGAAGGGGTGAATGTCATATGTAAGCTTAGATAGAAGAGTTTTAAACTGTGCATCATACAATCACATGTTATTGGATAACCTCGGGCTGATTTATTTGAGCACTATGATGCTCTGTTATTCAAACTCAAGGATATCAAACTATTTCAAGAAGGTTTCATTCAGTACATTATAGTCAATGATAGCCTAGTTCAGATCAAATTTTTGGTACCAAGTATGGGTGTGATCTAACAGGGTGGTCATGAACTGGGTTGCCTTGCGCTCAGGCTGAGTAATGCCCCAAATGTGCCATTGAAACTCACACTTTAGCACATCCTCTGTGACGTTCTCCACACCACGATACTCGAGCAAGTGCATTACCATCTTGTAGTATACTTGATGAGGGGGCAGCACCAGGTTCTAAGGTGCTTATCCCCCTTTGTTTGTGTTAGAGGTGGCCCTCCAATGACTCCAATTGTAGGTTGGGACATTGATCCTGATGTTGTTGATTGCACAATCAAACTCATCAATGTAGTACCACTCACTTGTGGTGCTATGCCACTTCTTATAGGCTACTTCCCAGTTGATGTAGCTAACATTATCTTCACGAGAATGCTTGTGCCTATGTTCAGGGCTCCTAGGTTGGCACTTGATAGATTTTCCATATTGTTACTCAATTCCTCATAAGGAATTACTTAATCAATTACAAATTATTGATCCAAATTTTGGACCCTATCAAAATCTATGTTGATAACAGGTTCAATTACTGTTCTTCTATTTTTTGGTGGAGAATCTAGTGCATGAGCTTACACTTCAAGTTCAAAGGGGGTAGGTGCTTTTGGCATGTTCTCAAGCACCAAATTTGTAGGAACTCACTATATCCTACACCCAACTACTAATTCTAGTTTCTTGCTTCTTCCTCTCTCTCTTCATGCTACTGCAATTCAAAGGATCCTTCCCCATGCCCTTCCCACTTGCTACAGGTCCTCTCGGCACTTCCAAGTTTCAGATCCTCCATCAGCTTTTACCTTCGCTTAATATAGTTCAACCTCCATAGCTCTTGGGTGTCGGGTTGTTGTTCCTCTTCCATCATACCTTACACTTCACCTTCTCACCTTCTACACTTGCTCATACATGTAAGGACTTTCACCTTCCATTCTCATGGTTTCAATATCGTAATCCACTAGAAACTTTTTTAGTTTAGTGCTGAGCCCTCTGATGAATGCACCCTTTGGCTCATGAAGAAACTTGTACTCTCTTCTTTAGGGCATGAGAAGGTCGACACTAAAACTACAACATATAGTTGTTCAATGTGCCTTTCCACCACTTGTCCATAACACGCATCCAAACTTCATCCAGGCTTTCAATACTTTCTACACGCTTTACAATCCACTTGAGGTGTTGATCGTAGCTTCAACTTGTATAGGTTGTATAGGTGACCAACCACTGGTACACATGCTCAGGTAGCTCACAAAAAAAACACCTCATACAGAGCATCATATAGGTTGGATTGCACCCATTTTCATGGTTTCTATTTTTTACATGTAGGATGCTTCTGCACAAAACTATCTTCCACTTGCTCTAGCTAGTGCTCAATATTCTTGAGCGATAGTTAGAGCATTGCTTTGTTGCACCATTGCAGCAATAAAATTCAACATGAGTCCCAACAATGGAACCAAAATGTTGTAGAAAATTTCACTAGGTTAGCTTTGTGTTTGGTTAGGCACTTAACTATCAGACTAAGTCATTTCTAGACTTGATGGAGCTAGGCACAAACATAGCAAGGTTTGGCACATAATATTTAATCATGTTGTGGCACTAGCATCAATTTCACACAAGGTGCAAGCCTTGTGAGCTCACCCAAAGTACAACAACAAAAGGACTGAGCCCGCATTGAACTAGTTACAACATGGCACAATTTGGGGTTCAAACATGTTTAAACATTTGCACAAGGGGTTTATGTGGCCTTCCTGTGCTAGGTTATCCAAGGGATGTTCAATAGGCACAAGTATTCTCAGTGTTATAAGTCCTAAGGTATGAGCTTATAACTGGCTAGGCAGGGCTCTTAACAATGCGAGCTGGGAGAAGGGCTAACATAGGGTCACTCGGGTATTTAGGTAAATCATAAAGATGGCTTAGGTTCGGCTATTCATCCTTAAGATAGCACCCTTGGCATAGGTCTTGGAGCCTTGGTGTATCCTAGTACCAACACTTAGTCACTTTCTAGGTGAGCCAAGGTCGCTATATGGCACAAGGATGCCATTAATGACCAAGGATGAATCTCTATTTCGCAATACATTCAATTAATAGTCACAACACTACTCAAATGAAACTAACTCACAAGCATAACATTATACAAATTATAACACAAGGATAAATACTTCATTTCTTCATTATCTTATAGTTTAGCAACAAAGTTCAATATAAAGAAACATAGCATATGCTCTTCTTAACTCTATTCATGCCCAACAACTCATAGGCGAGCTTGGGATATACATTCAAATGTCTAAACTGCCATATGCAAAATAAGAAAAACTAATGGTTCACTCTTTATTTTTCCATAGCTCCGCTACCTTGGTTACCCTCTCTCCCCTCGATCTTCAAAAGCGAGTCTTCTTTTATGGGAAAAATGGAGTCTCCTTGCTAAGTTGGATGGGCATATGCCAAGTGATGAATTTTCACGAATCTGCTGGATCCAATACGCTGTCAAGGGTGGACGAGCACACATCGTACACTGATATGTCATTGAGGGGTAACTATCTCACTTGATCCACTCTCCAACATTCATGCTTCTCGAGTCACCATGTACAAGTCTTGGCAGGGATGTCTTTATGTAAGTCAGTGCTATGTAATTGCTTGCCAGCTAGCACGGGATCCATGGAGACGTCTCCAACTGGCACCAAAATATATAAAAGGGAAGCAACCACTCCAAAGGTTGCCTCATGCTGAGATAGGTCTAGTTGGTGCGGTCTATGTACTTGCTCAAAAAAAGGGTCCAACAACACGTGTGGGCGTTGATTAGAGCCAAAACTTAGTTTCTAGGCTTGAATACCTAATTGAGGCATATTTGGAGAGAGAACTAGGTGGAGTAAGTATACTTGCATTCAGGGCTTGATCATGAAATTTTGTACAGAGCTCTAAGAGCATACTAGCTACTCTCTCACTTGTTTAAAAAAAACATCATTACACTATCCATTTCATTTCAAAGATTTTCCTTGGATAAGTGTTTAGATTACCTAGTATGCTCTTAGAGCTCTATACAAAGTTTCATGATCAGGCCCTGAATGTTGTTTTCACACCTCTTTAGTCTAAGAGGTGTTACTCTATCTATTTTATGTCACATTTTTTGCCTTAGAGTTTTATTACAAAACTATTTGTTTGTCACTTGTTTAAAAAAACATCATTACACTATCCATTTCATTTCAAACATTTTCCTTGGTTAAGTGTTTAAATTACCTAGTATGCTCTTAGAGCTTTGTACAACATTTCATGATCAGGCCCTGAATGCAAGTACACTTAATCCACCTAGTTATCTCTCCAAATAGGCCTCAATTAGGTCTTTAGTCCTAGAAACTAAGTTTTGGCTCTAATCAATGCCCACACGTGTTGTTGGACCCCTTTTTTGAGAAAGTACATAGACTGCACCAACTAGACCTATCTCGGCATGAGGCAACCTTTGGAGTGGTTGCTTCCCTTTTATATATTTGGTTTTCTAGGATCCCTTGTAGATCCTTCTACACAAAGAGATTTGTATGTTTTGAGGGCTACAAGGAATTGAAGGCAAGAAGGGGCTTTGGGTGCAAAATGAAGTCTTTGAGAGTGTTTGATGCATCCAAAGGGGTTGATATAAGATGGTTAAGACTGAAAGAGAACTTTCATGGAGAGAAGTTGCATTCATGAAGAAAAAATCAATATTTGAATCTTTCAAGCAAGGAGAGGCGTAATAGGACTAATGGGATTCAAGACTCCTAAGAAGGGATCATCACCACTGAAATGTAAGTATAAGGAAGTTCTAAAACTAATGCAAGGTTTCAAGAACAATGGAAAAGAGCAGTTCAAGATGACTTGATGATCAAGTACACTACTTGTCACTCCCAAGCCAAGAGGAAGGGGTATTGAAGAAGAAACAAGATTTGTCAAGCAAAGAATGAAAACTCATATGCCATTTGGGAAGGAAACATCATCAAGAAAGCAACACTTGTCCTTGAAGACCTTATGAAACTTCTCTTCAACCTCCTTAATTATAACTCTTGCTTGACACTTGTCATTGCTCTCTTCTACATTTCTTCTCTCTCTTCTACTCTCATTCTCTATAAATATAGCCTTGTTTGGATTTGTATGGATCCTCCACCTAGGTATGGTGAAGCTGACCCATTGTATGCCTTTGATCAATGAAAGAGTACTAGTTTTACCTCCTTCTATGATTGTACTTAGTGTGTGTGCATGGATGGTTGATCTTATCAAGTGATTTGTTTAGTCTTCCTTGGCATGTTGTCTTATTCTAACACCTATATGTAGTTTGAAGGCTTCTTTTGTAGATGATGTGAAGTGTGTAAATGTAGTGCAAGGGTTGAGTGAGTATGTCTCTTCATTAGTGTCATATTTGATCTCTTGATTAGTTCCCCTAGCCTAAACATCTATCACAAACTCCACATTGAAATGCTGATGTGTGAGATTCAAATTAGTAGTGTATGTTAAGGTTAGTCTCTTGATCTACATGTGCACATGCAACTGATTGGTAGTGATCAAATTATTTGGTGTATCACCCCCTTAGTTATTTTGCTTTCATATTATTTCTTTCTCTTTTCTTTTGAAATATAGTAATAGATCCTAATCGATACATCAAGGGGAGCTAGCCCTATAATCTAGAGGTTTGTTCCACCTGAAGGTCACCCACAACTTAAGATAAATCCCATTGCATAACTCAAGTTGAGAGGGCTTGAAACATCCTTTCAAGGGTGAAAATTTGAGTTATAATAGGTAATTGAATGAAATTGCCTTGTTTGAATAAATTTCATAGCTTTAGCTATTAGGTTAGAGGAATTTGATGTGTGCATTGAGTGTGCATGAACAATAAAAAGGACAATGATGGAAAGAGACTACACCAAACATTTTTATATCAATAAAATAGATTTAAAACTTCTTAGATTCATGCTAAGTAATCAGTTGCCTAGTTTTCCAACTTTGTTGATGTATAATTTGATTAGGTGGCCAACCTTTAAACTTGGTTGGTGAAATTTGTTGTCACCCACCCTTTTGATCTTGTAGCCAACATCTAAACTATCCAGTGGCTGACTGATAGATATTTCATTGATTGACTTAGACTATAATCCAATGGAAAAAGAGGAAAGTGAATCTATGAAGCAACCAAAAAATCCTACAAGAGCCAACATGTGCCTTAAATGAACATAGAAAAGAACGTCCCTTAATGAGGCATGGGTCGGGAAGTGATTGGTGGTTGGCTGATTATGAAATGAATATATGTAGGAATCGAACTCCCTTAGTTTATGACTTTTGCCAATTTGAAATAAAGGAGACTGAGCATAAGATAGCAACAAATAGGGATATCTGGTTGCCGAGTCTAGACAACTAGAGGATAGTTCCTAGGTAGTCTTGGAGTCGATAGGTGGGCTCTTTATTAACTTATGTTTTCTATTGTTTCTTTGGAATGAAATGATGATGTTCTCTATTTGTTCTTTTGATTTTAAGAGAATAAGACCACTTGATTTTTTTTCTTGTTTTTATTGTCTTGTCCATGGTTGTGCATTGGCCATCATATAGTGCTTGTCTATTTGAGGTCCTTGGAGAGGTTTTTGATCCGTAATTGAATGAAATGTTTTTTTCTTTCTTGTGTGAATACATTAATTCTATTGTGACACAAGATGATGGTTGTCTATTAGAAGATCTTTCATGATGGTAGCGAGTCAAAGTCCTCTTGTGTTAGGCATGGTAGTAGGTTGTTTGAACCTCCCATGAATGCCATGATGGTAGTTCATCAAAGTCCTCCTGTGATGGGCATGGTATAAGGTTGTTCAAATATCCCATGACCATTGAAAGAATAGAGTGAGGTTTCCTCTTGCTACTCCAATTAATTGGAGGGCCTTGTTATGGTGTGAATGCTTGCTTGGTAGGTTTATATTTATGAATCCTTAACTTCACTTGAATGATCATTTAAATGCTTGTTTGATTATATTAAGACTAAAATTTATTGGGTAAGAACTGGGAATAGGATTGTAGGTTGTGCATGGTCTCTCCCTTGTGTTAAAACACCCTTGCTTAGGTATCCACCCTTGTATTCACCAAGTGATGCAAACATACTCAAAGCTAGGATTATTGATTTCAGAGGTGTCTAGAGCAACAAATTGACGATGACAAAAGGTTGGGTGGTGAGCCTTCCTTCTAATGACTAGTATATGCTTGAGAATGAACAAAGGAGCACCATTGTAGACCAACTGGACTTATATTAGACAATCTAAGCCTTGAGATGTGCTCTTGCTTATGTAAATGATTGGATGAATCTGATGTATTATTAATGCTTTAACATCTAGATTACTTGTGATATACTTACAAAATAAAGAGTTTGGATAATATTCCAATTAAGAATTAAGATATATGTTTTCTATTTACTGAAACTCCAGTGTTAAACTAAGTTGTATCTGTTATGAATACTTGATTATGGGATGTTGGGAATAATCGAATATGTATCCAAGGATTTAGCCTTATGGCGCTTTTAAATGAATTTACATAATGATTTCCTTGTTTAAGTCCATCTTGAGTGGATTGTTTATTAAGCATTGTGCCTCTCTTTATAATCAAAATATGATGAGTTAATGAACTTGAAATTATTTATACTTTGTAGAACTCATTTATATAATTTTGTGATTGTTATTAGGAATAACAATATAGCATGTTGAATGAACTGCACTTTGATGTTTTTTGGTTAAGATATTGTTTGGTGAAAGGTATTCTTGGAAATGATAACAATCAAGTAGGTTCTTGTTAGAACCCTCCAAAAAACTAGACCTATGTTATGTTGTGGAGCCTATTTCCACACTACAATTTATTTCAAATATTGCATATTAAAATTTTATGGACCCCCTCTTTTTTTGGGAGTATAGATACATGTTTTATCTATACTTGTATATGTGTGGTGTCATCACCCATGATTAATGGGGAACCATTATGGGTTGACTTGGCTCATGGTTTTGGTACCCATTGTTTTGTAAAAATGCTATGTTGGTTACCTATTGATATAATTATATATAGATAGACATACAATAGGTAATACATCGTAAAAATTGAGTTTGAGAAGGTGAACAGAGTGTGTGTATTTTAGAGAGTTTGTTGAGCATAGCTCCAAACAATATTTGTGCATTGTAATTATGAGAAGACTGATTTGAGAGTGGATTGTACTCTTGTTGGCTTGTAATAAGATCCGAGTAAGTGTTTATTGGTGGATGTATCCCATAGTGGGTGAACCACGTTAAATTTTATCTTCTTGTTATGCATTTTAATTTTTGTTCTTTATGTATCTCTGTTCATAGCTCTTGTTATTGTGATTTTGTGAAATTGTTTCGCATTAATTTTTGAATTATTCCTAACAACCTAAAGTAATATATATATATTTTTTATTATAAGCTTAGCTTTACTATATATTCTTATCAAGGCATGAATCCTTTGGGTTGGACTGAGGTCACCTTGCTCATATATTATTGATCTAAGAAGCTTCTATAGACCAACACATTGTTGCTAAGTTCTACTTGTTAATAAGTTAGTTATTTGATGCTTAGCTTTAATGAAGTTGAATGGGCCTAGGAGACATTAACACGATCAAAATAATCCTTAAATTTAATTAAAGTTGAATTCTTGGGTCTACACAGTACCTTTTTAATCCTTAGAAAACCCTTGCTCAAAATTAAAACATGTCAAAGATTATCGGCTAACAACTAAACTAATGAGGATATTGGTTTAGTGTTGAAATATTTGCTAAGCCTTGATGCTTTCTTACTCCATAAAATTATTCAATGTAGACTCAACTTAGCAGTGCCCTTTCAGAAAAAATAAAGACCTCATCCAGATCCTACAATCGACAATAATTAATGCATGCATTTATTTAACTACATTAGCCTTTAATCGAGTTACCTTGCACAATGCTTTGACTTAACCTTTAACCTTTAGTTGAGTTACCTTGCACAGTGCTTTGACTTAGCCTTCATCCTTTAGTCGAGCTACCTTGCACAATGCTTTGCCTTAGCCATATATTTCTTGGGCTTCACTTCGTAGCTTTTTTAATTTATCTAATTAATTTCTTTGGCCCATTTGTTTTGAATTTTACCTTAGATGATTTTAAAACTTTATGGAATTAGTCGGAGGAATACATGTGTCGTTATCCCACTAATTCAGGAGTGATGATAGCTTGGTTTGCTATGCAATCGATTCTAGGATAGTAAACTAATAGGATGTTACCACATGGTATCATCCTGATGACCTGCGATCTTGAAGATGATCATAAAAGAAGTTTTATTCTGGGTAAACAAACTAGTGGGATGTTACCACATGGCATCATCTCGATGACCCATGATCTCGAAGATGACCATACAAGAAGCTTGCCTTCAGGCTAATGGGATAGAAAAACATTGTGACATGGAATCATCTTGATGACTTATGATCTCGGAGATGATCGTACAAGGAGCTTGTCTCTGAGGCAACATGCTAGCTGGATGTTACCATGTGGCATCATCCTAACGGTTTGTAGCCATGGATAAATTTGTACAAAGGGCAACACCTCCAAACTAGCAAGCTAGCAGGATGTTACCATGTGGTATCATCCCAATGGTCCATAGTCCTAGGACTATAGGTGTAAACATGAAAGTTTATCAGATCAACATGCAAGTGAGAGGATACCATATGGAAAGAAAGGTTCTCAAGAGCCTGAAGAGAAATTAGCATGGCCTTGGAGCCTGTCGAAGTAACCAAGTGGATGTCGGCTATGCAAAATAAGACATAACTTTAAATTGATGGTCATATCAACATCATAATACAATAATCTTTAGTACAAGCCAAAGAATGGGTTTGATAACACTTGGCTAAATGAATAGTGATTTTGACCTCTTAATTGGTGGCATGCATCCGATTATGGAATGGTGGCAATGGCAGGGATTTCATGTGTGTTATGATTAATATGACTTCCTATATTTTATTATGTTTTATAATTGGTTATTTGTGTTATTGTCTATGTCATGCCTATTTTTAGAGAAAAAATGGGCATGACATTTTGGTATCAGATATCGGGTTACAACATGGGAGCCTTGGCATTTTAAGTTACTTTTAACCTTCTTGTTTTATGCATTGGTTATGATGTCTTACCTATTGGTATATATAATGTGAGGAGGACATCAAACATGTCATAATGATAATTCCATTGGCGAACATGAGCCTCCAAATTAGCCAAGACTGAATGAAAGTGGACCCCAACTCCTCTTAGCCATATAAGAGAGAAGGATGTTCTGTAAAAGAGATTTCCTATATTACAACATAATGAAGAGAGGCACTCTCCATCACATTCCTTGGATGTTAAAATATCAATTAAAAGAGAGAGGTTTAGGATTCCTCCCCATTGCCATTCTAAAGGTGATAAAGGTGAATCACATCACCACAATGAGCAACAAGAGAGACAAAACTTAGATTGCTATCCTAGGATTATTTCTAAAGATTTAGTAAAGGACTTCATCAAATTGCATCCTCCTACATTTGATGGTACTTAGAAAAGATTCATAGTAGAATCATGGTTAGCTAACATGAAAGGATATTTCACTTTGTATGATAGTGACTCTAATAGAAAGACCCATTTGGGCACTCATCTTCTCAAAGATGCAAGTAAGATGTGGTGGGAAGGAGAGGAGTAGAAGCGCCATTTGACATTGGCTTCCCTCACTTAGGAATTGTTTGAGGAGTGTTTCATAGCACACTACCTATCCTCTCATTATGTTTAGAATAAAGTGGAAGACTTTCATTACCTTAGACAAGGGAGTGGCACCATGGCTCAATATGAGTGTCATTTTCTAGATTTGATCAGACATGGGCAGGGTTACATGAATGAAACTATCCAAGTGAATAGGTTCATTAGAGGCCTAAATTTAGAGATGGCTAGAGTAGTGTGCACTTTAGTTCCCTCAACCCTTGGGAATACAAGTTTAAAAGGCCTATTTGGCCTAGGAGTCTCATGGAAATACTTAGGATGCCCAAAAGAATTTTTTATGAAAAATTACAGTCTCAATGTGACTCAAGGTCACACAGTACACAACCTACATAAGGGAAGTTAGGGAGCAATGCAATCCATCTCTAGACCCTCACAATAGTAGTAGGAGAGACATTTTTCCACCTATAGTCATAACAAGAACTAGTTTGAAAAAGACCATTGAAGATGAAGTGAGGATGGTCCTCAAAACTATCAATAGATTGGAACTATGTAGACTCAATAGTCTGAAAAAGTGAGACCATCAAGGTCAAATACTTATTTCATATTAGGTTCAGTTGGAGCTTGCTTTGGGTGAAATAAACAAATAGGTATGTGATTTACATGTAGATCACCTGATCACTATGCACATGATTATCCTTTAGAACTTTCAACTACCAATAGGTAGAAGGCTCTGATGTCATAGCGGACAATGGGTGATGTGGGTCAAGGACATAGAATTTATGTAACGATGGAAGACCACTAAGCTGAGGACTAGGCAACAGTCATTGAGACCACATGTATGACTGATGGAGATTTTATTTTAGTTTTGTTTGAATCAAGAGTTTTAGACTCCTTTATTTCTCCTTCTATCATGGACTGTTGTGGGCTGATGGCAGTTAGGTAGTTAGAGAATTGCAGTTGAGTTGGCCTTTGGGGCCAAGATGTCTATTAGCTCCTTGGTGAGCAGTTGCATTTTAGACCTTGGTTTCTTTTCCACCACTTTGGACTTACACATTATACCTTTAGGAACCTATGGAGTAGTTTTGGGAATGGATTGGATATCATCTCATAAAACAAAGTTAAATTGTTATGACAAGGTTATCGAATGTGACGATGACCTTTGGACTTCTATGGTGATATCAAGGGTCAAGAGACCTATATCCGTTTGCATGATCACTGCGATGCAACTCAAGAACATAAGGAAGGGTTTCCAGTTGTTTACTATCATGGTGAGTTATAGGTTGGATGAGTCTGAGAAGGCTTCATTGGATGACCACCCTGTGTTATGGGAATTTTTTGATGTGTTTTCAGATGGATTTCCTAGTATGCCTCCTTTGTGGGAGATTGATTTTTGGATTAGTTTAGTATAAGGGGTTGTGCCCATCTCAAAGGCACCATATCGAATAACCAAGTTGAAACTAAGTGAACTCAAGATGCAACTTGAGAAACTCGTAAAGAAAGGCTTGATTCATCCTAGTGTGTCCCCATAGGGAGCACCAATCATCTTTGTGAAGAAAAAGTATGGGTCCCTTTGATTGTGCATTGGCTATCACCAATTGAATAAGGTAACAATTAAAAATCATAATCCCTTGCCTAGAATTAATGAATTATTTGATCAAATGAGGGGAGCCAAGGTGTTATCCAAGATTGATTTGAAATATGGATACCATCAGTTACATATCACAAAACCTGATATTCATAAAATGGTGTTTCGAATGCAATATGGGAATTATGAATGTACAGTTGTACCATTTGGGTTGACGAATGGCCCAACAATATTCATGAGTATTATGAATGGAGTGTTTCAATCCTTTTTAGATAAATTTATGTTGGTGTTTCTTGATGATATTTTGATCTATTTATAGAATTAAGAGGAGCATGAGGACCATTTGAAGTAGGTCTTGTAGGTTTTAAGAGAAAACCTGTTATTTAGCAACTTGGAAAAGTATGATTTTGTGCAATTTGAGGTGAAATACCTTGGACATATCCTCTTAGGGGAAGGAATTTATGTGGAGTCCTCCAAGATTTAAGCCATTTTAGAATGGCCATCACACACAAATATTTTAGAGGTGCACAATTTTATGGGTTTGGCAAGCTAATATAGACACTTTTTGAGAACTTCTCTCACATTGCAAACCCCATTACCTCACTTCAGAAAAAAGGGAATAAGTTTGTATAGACAATAGGATGTGAAGAAGTTTTTTATTTGTTGAATAATTGAATCACAAGTGCACTAATTTTGGTTATACCTAATCCTACTAGGAAGTTCCTCGTTTGCACAAATGCATCAAAGGAAGGATTAAGAGCTATACTCATGCAAGAAGGTAGATTTATAACATATGAGTCTCAAAAAATCAAAGCTCATGAGTTATGATATCCCGCATATGATTTATAATTTTTAGCTATCATTCATGATTGTTTAAGGTGGTGACACTTCTTGCTTGGTCATCATTTTATTTTAAAGACTAACCACCTAAGTCTGCAACATCTATTTAGTCAATGTAACCTTAACACACGTCAAAGGTGTTGGATGGAATTGTTGTGTGAATATGATTATGAGATTCTATATATAAAAGGAAAGGAAAACATTGTTTTTGATGATTTGAGTAGAAGACATCACGAGTTGGCAATAATGAGTTTGTAAACTGACCTACGGAGTCAGATTTTGAAGCATCTTCCAAAGGATCACCTCCACAAGGAAGTAAGACAGTTGTTAGGTTATGGTTTGATTCTAAAAGGAAAATTTCAAGGTTATTATCTTGAGATACATGACTAACTACGTCATAAAGGGCATCTTTATGTTCCCTTAGCTGGTGTCTTGTGTGAGCTAATTCTATCTGAGTCTCATAGAGCTCTTTATCAAGTACACCTTGAAGTTAAGAAGATGCATGCAAAGTTAATGCAATTATATCATTGGGTCAATTTGAGGTGTGATATTGCTAAATTTGTTACTCATTGTATTGAATGTCAGAGGGTTAAGGCCAAGCATCAACATTTGACAGGATTGTTATATCCTCATGAGACTTCAGACTGGATATGGATATTATTTTCATGGATTTTATTGTGGGATTGCCTACCTCAACTTATCATCATGATGCAATTGTGGTCATTGTGGATAATTTGACCAAAGTATCTCAATTTTATCCCATGAATACTACCTATAGAGACACCTTAGTGGCAAGAGTTTTATTGGATGTTTTTGTTAGATTGCACGGGATTCCTTGTAAGATTATTTCAAATTGAGATGTAGTATACACTTCTCATTTTTGGACTTCTTTACAAAAGGCATTAGGCACACAACTTAATTTTTGTACTTCTTACCATCTTGAGACTAATGGATAGACTGAGAGAGTCAATTAGGTCCTAAAAGATATGCTGCACATGTATGTTATGGACCAATAATCCCATTGAGAAGACTATTTGTATCTTGTTGAATTTATTTATAATAATAGCTATTATAGTTCAATCAAGATGGGAACTTTTTAGGATTTGTATGGTCAAGCCTATATGACCCTATTGAGTTGGGACCAACTTGAGGATAGAGTTTTGATTGGCCCTGCCATGCTAGAAGACATGGACTGTAAAGTAGTTAAGATACAATAACACCTGGAGACTAATAAGGATCGATAAAAGAAGTATGCAGATGTGAAAAGAATTGATCAACATTATAATGTTAGTGATAAATTTTTATTGAGGGTGATACCCAACAAGAGTCCTATCAATTATGGGTAAGGGTCAAAGGTGGCACCTTGTTTTGTAGGGTCATTCGAGATCTTAGAGACTATTGGCCCAATTACTTATTGATTGGCCTTGCCACCTAGCCTAGCTCATGTTCATGATGTTTTTCATGTTTTTATTTTGAGATAGTATATTACTAATACTACTCATGTTTTGGATTGGATGGACTTTTAGGTCAAGACTGATGGAGCATTAGTTTTGGAGCCTGTCAATATTTTAGTGTGTAAAATGCAATCTCTTCGAGGCAGAGACCTAGATCAGGTCAAGTTCTAGTGAGATAAATATAATGAATCAATAACAACTTGGAAAGATGTTCAACCTTTTGAGGTTTAGTATCCTCACCTCTTTTAATGACTTCTAGGCATAAGTCTGCATAAAGGGAGGGGATGTAAGGCCCCATTTTGCATAGTCATTATCTTTGACAAAGATGTCTATGAAATTGTTACTTATATGTTCTGATTATTGAATTATGTTGTTAAGTCATGTCTAACTGAGTCGAGCAAGGATTTATGAAGGTTTTTCATGTAGAAACCATGAAAAAGACCTATTATTAATCTTGCTTGATTGCTTAACTTGTGAAAGAATGATGCTTACATTTTTATATATAATGTCTCTTTATGAAATTTGATTATTTCTATGAGATATATTGACTTAAATCATATTGAATCATTACTTCAAAGATTATGAAATAACAACTAATTATATATTGAATCATATGAAATTATCTATGTTGATAATCCATGAATGATTGGCTATTGTTAATTGATTGAAATTGCTTTGTTTGAATAAATTCTTTAGCTTCGGCTATTAGGTTTGAGGAATTTGATGTGTGCATCGAGTGTGTAGGAACATGAAAAATACCAATGAAAGAAAGAGACTAAGGCAAGCATGCTTATATCACTATAATAGCTTTAACCCTTCTTAGATTTATGTTATGTAATTGGTTTCCTAGTCTACCACCTTTGTTGATGTAACATTTGATTAGGAAACCAACCTTTAAGCTTGGTTGGTGAAACTTATTGTTGCCTGGCCTTTAGATCTTGCAGCCAATGTCTAAACTATCTAGTGGTCGATTAACAGATCGTCTATTGATTGTCTTAGACTAAAATCCAATGGAAAAACAGGTAAGTGAATCTATGAAGCAACCATATAACCCTGTAAGAGCCACCACACACCTTAATCAAACATATAAAAGAATGTCCCTTAATGAGGCATGGGTTAGAAAGTGGCTGATGATTGGCTAATTATAGAATGATTATATATAAGAGTTGAACTCCCTTATTTTAGGACTTTTGTCAATTTGAAAGAATGGTGACTGAGCATAAAATAACAAAAAATAGGGATAGTTGGTTAGGAGAGCTGAGTCTAGACAATTGGAGGATAATGCTCAGGTGATCTTGGATTTGACATGTGGGCTTCCTTTAATTTTTTTTCTATTATTTCTTTGGAATGAAATGATGATGTTTTCTTTTTTTTCTTTTGATTTCAAGAGAATAAGACCACTTGGTTTATTTTTCCTATTTTTATTGTCCTATCCATGGTTGTGCATTGATCGCTATATAGTGTTTGCCCATTTGAGGGCCTTGGAGAGGTTGTCCCTCAATTGAATGAAATGATTTCTACTTTCTTGTGTGAATACATTAATGTTATTATGACACAAGGTGATGTTTGTCTATTAGCATCTCTTTCATGATGGTAGTGAGTCAAAGTCCCTCTTGTGTTGGGCATGGTAGCAGGTTTTTTGACCCTCTCATGAATGTCATGATGGTAGTTTTTCAAAGTCTTCCTTTGCTAGGCATGGTAAAATGTTGTTCGACTCTCCCATGACCATTATAAGAAAGCAATAGAGTGAGGTATCCTCTTAATACTCCAATTAATTCATGGGCTTTGTTATGTTGTCAATGTTTGCTTGTTAGTTTTATATTTCTAAATGCTTAGCTTCACTTGAATGATCATTTGAATGCTTGTTTTCTTGTATTAAGATTAAAATCTCTTAGGTAAGAACCAAGAATAAGATTGTAGGTGGTTTATGGTATCTCCTTTGTGTTAAAACACCCTTGTTTAGGTCAAAAAAATTAATTTTTATTATAAATTATTTTTAATTTGTGTGTTCATTCATGTGGGAACTTGTGTCTTGTTCAACAACTTTGTTTGACATTTGACTCTTTCAACTGTTTGTCAATCATAGTCATCCAACTAGTTGATTTGTAAGTTTTGACATATTTTGGGCACATTCAGAAGGTCTTTTATTTGATTTGAAACCTGCTACTATTGATTTTATAATAATTTGGTTAAATAGAGTAATTTGTGACACTTTTTACAACACATGCGTCCACTTTTATGACACTTGAAACTTTCACTCTTGTTACAATTCTTTGTGTTGTAAAATTATTTTGCAATCAACTACAGTGGTTATTGTTATTTATTCACTGGAATATTTATTTTTATTTCAAAATCAAGTATAAAACATATTTACAAATTTACTTTATAATTTTTTTTTGATTTATATGAAATGCAAACTTGTAGTGTCGACTTTAAAAGAAAGAAGTCATGACTCAAATTATAATATGAATTATTCTTAATACGATATATAATATTTGATTAACTTAGTATCAAATTATTAGTAAATTTATTATATGTGCATCACATAACTTGTTTGTTAAATTTAACATGCTTGATTGCAAGCTTACATATACTCCTATTAGAAGTTGTGTTAAAGCTTGATCTAAAAACTGTGCGCAATAAAGTTAACTCCTATTTACAAATATTTTATTGGTAGTATTTATCTAACAATTACTGTGATAGACTTTTCATAAAATGTGGGTGTTGCTTATAGATTCATACATGATCCATACTTGAATCATTGAAAATTAATAAAATAACTACTTTAGTATATAAAAAAAACTCTAAACTTTAGTTTATATTATTTTTCTTTTGATTATGTTAATTTATTGGTTATTTTAATGCTAACCATATTATGATAAGTCTACTTATGGATATGTGTTTATGTTTGGTGTAGGTGCTATCACTTGGAACACTTCATGTAGAAGTTGTTAAAGAAACTTTGTGGCTATGAAAGACGATATAAGAATATCTTGTGAAAGTTTTTCATTATACCAACCTTCTTGATGTTAGTCAAAATTATATAGCTTTGGTGAAAAATTCAATGTAATACCAACAAACTAAATCCTATTTAAGTTCATTTAATCTTGAGCTTATCAAAATTGTGATTGAGGGGGAGTGTGCATGACAATGTCACTTCTTAACAACCATGTGGGTCATGTGTTTTCTTTATCTCTCTATACTTCTTCTCATTATAAAGCATTATAATATATCACTTTATGTAATTTTGATAAAATTCATATGGAAGTCTACATTGTATCCAACACATAGTAGCATGGAGGTCCTTATGTTATAAAAGACTCCAATATGCTTGGTTTATTATTCATAAAAAATTATGTGATGTATTCTCATGGTGGGATGTAATCTTATAATCATGCTAGCCTAAACCCAATCTAAGTGGTTCAAGATAACATAGTGTAATTCTTTTAAAGGTGTCTATGAAGACATAGTGCAATATCTTTGGGTATTTATAGTTGTATAGTGTAATTTCATTAAAGATAATTATATGACTGTGGGTACATAGTGTAATAATTTTGAGTATCTATAGTTGTATAGTGTAATTCCTTTAAAAGTGATTATGTGATTACAGTTACATAGTGTAATACTTTTGGGTATCTATAATTAAATAGTGTAATACATTTGGGTGATTATGTTTACATAGCATAATTTTTTATAAGTGACTGGCATGATGAAGGATGTTTCTTTTAATTATTACCTCTTAAAACTCATCATATGAATGGTTCATGGAGTATAACTTTGTTGTTATAAAAATGATTATGGCATGTATCTTCACTTAACATTAAAGAAGAGTATTGTAATAATTAGTGGTTAAGTGGTATTATTTATATACTTTTAATACATTAAATTACATTGATTAAATAATAATATGTTTTTTTATTTATCATGGATTTGTCCTCATAAATAAATAATAAAATATATTAAATAACCTTCAGAGAAGTTGGATCTATTAATGTGGTGATTGAAAAATATTACATTATAAATGTCAGATTACCTTGTCTCTATAATAAAGAGTTTATATTTTAAGATGCAATGGAAAAAAATAAGAAGAGAAATCTTATATTGGGTATATTTTAATTCTCAAATAATGAATAATTTTGATGTTTTCTAAACTCTTCATGAGATTTTTTTATAATATATTTGGGGTTTCATGGTGAATATTTTTTTTATTGGTCTTACATTTAGATCCAATGTTTGTATTCAATCGTATTACTTATTCTATCAATATGGTCTCTCCCTTGTATTAAAACACGCTTGTTTAGGTATCCACCCTTGTCTTCGTCAAGTGATGTATGATAAATTTAGCAAAATAATGCATACGAATAATGGATCTAGATATGAGATCAAGAGTAAAAGTACACATGAAATCAACACAAGATATACGTGATTTTTTTTTTTTAAAGTAAAAAATTCATAAAGATTATTCATATTATGAGAAACTAACAGGTACCTAATATAGTCTTTCTTACTCTCACTTCTTCTCAATCAATCTTCACATAACTTGGAAATGTGTTCACATTTTATTATTTGTATCAACTCTCATTTTTTTCATTTCATCTTATAATATAATTTTTTTATTATATATATAAGATAATTTGACTATTATAATGTGATATTCTACAAAAAATACATTAATGGGTCCAAATTTTTCAAAAATTATTTAATATATTTTATTATTTGTTTATATGAACATAAATTCATGATAAATAATAAAATATATTATTATTTAACTAATGTAATTTAATATATTAAGGGTAAATAAATAACATTCTTTAACCATTAATTATTATAACACTCTCTCTTAATGTTAAGTGGGGATACATACCATAATCACCTTTAAAATAAAGAAGTTATACTCCATGAACCATCTTTATGATGAGTTTTAAGAAGCAACAATATAACAAACTTACACTCCATGAATCATCTACATGATAAGTTTTAGAAGGTAATAATTGAAAGAAACATCCTTCATCATGCCATAGTTATCTTTAAAGGAATTATATTATGTAAATATAGTCACTCAAAAGTATTACACTATTTAACTATAGATACCTAAAGGTATTACATTATGTAACCACAATCACATAGTCATCTTTAAAGGAATTATACTATACAACTATTGATACCCAAAGGTATTACACTATGTAACTGCAGTTACATAATCATTTTTAAAAAGATTAAAATATACACCCATAGACACCCAAAGGTTTTGCATCATATACCCATAGACACCTTTAAAATAATTACACTATGTGACCCCAAACTACTTAGAGTAGGTTTAGGCTATCATGATCGTGAGATTACATTCCATAATGAGGCTACATCTTACAATTTATCATGAATAATCAACCAAGTATATTGGAGTCTTTTATAACATAAGAATATCCATGCTTCTGTGTATTGGATATAATGTATAATTCCATATGAAGTTTACCAAAAACATATAAAATAATATATTACGATGCTTTACAATGAAAAGAAGTATAGAAAGATAGAAGGAAACACATAACCCACATAGATGTTAAGTGACATTGTCATACACACTCCTCAATGGTAACTTCAATATGCCCAACATTGAATGAACTTCAATAAGTTTTAGTTCATTGGTACTGCATTAAATTTTTTACCAAAGCTATACAACTTTGACTATCACCAAGAAGGATGGTACAATAAAAAAATTTCACACAACATTCTTCTATCATCTTTCATAGCTACAAAGCTTTTTTAACAACTTTCACATGAAGTGCTCCACATGATAACATCTACACCAAACATAAACACATATCTAAAAGTAGACTCATCATAGTATGGTTAGCATCACAATAACCAAATAAACTAGTATAATTAAATGAAGAATAATATAAACTAAAATTTATATATATTTTTATATACCATAGTATTTATTTTATAAGTTTTAATGACCTAAGTATGGATCTTGCATAAATCTAGAAGCAACACCTGCATCATATGAAATATTTTTCTTAGTAATGGTTAGATAAATCAAACTATCAACAAGATATCTATAAAGATGGGTTAATTTTATCACATAGGTTTTAGATCAAGCTTGACGTCAATTTCAATAAGAGTGGATGTAGGCTTACAATCAATCATGTTAAATTTAACAAACATATTACGTGATACACATATAATAAATTCATTAATAATATGATACTAAGTTAGCCAAATATTATATATTTTATTAAGAATAACTCATATTATAATTTGAGTTATGAAATTGTTTACTTCCTTTTAAAGTTGAAACTAAAAGTTTGCATTTCATACTGAATTGAAATAAAAAAATATTTAGAAAACAAACTTTTAAACATATTTTATACTTGATTTTAAAATAAAAACAAATGTTTTAGTGAGTAAATAACACTAGCCATCTAGTTGATTGCAAAATAATTTAAAATATACAAAGAATCACAAGGGCAGAAATTGTGTCATAAGATAAATAATACACAAAGTCATATAAAAAGATTTTAAATCAAATAAAGGACCATACAAATGCATTTAAAATATGCAAAAATTTAAAAATCAACTAGTTACATAACCAACTTTGACAAAACATATGACAAGTCAAGGGTGTCAAAAATATTACAAACTTCACACATGAGATTTTGCATAGTTAATAACCATAATTTTAACTAATTATTTTAAAATTAATAAATTAAGTTTTATCAAAACATATATTGGGATTGAGATTTGATTGAAGGACCTTGGATCTATAAATATTTTTTTAAAAAATACTAGTCAATTTCCCTTTGTTCAATATAAGATTTCATATGCAAGCTACATAATTTGAAACGTATTTAATTAATTTTAATTTTTAAAATAAAAATATTAAATGCATATAAAATAAGTATCACTTAACTGTATAAAGAAAAAAATAAATATTTTTATTTTTTTTAGAAAATACAAGTCAACACATACGGAGCCTACCATGTGCTTACATGAAAAAAGTATTTAAAAATTATTTGATTTAATAAATACAACATTAAAAACTATAATAATCATTGTATTTTTTTTCATGATAGTATTAGAATAATGGTGCACCTATAGAAGTTGGCAGTAACAGGGGAGGTTAGGGAGATCAACTCAGATCCTGTAAACTCCTTAAACACCTTACACAGAATCTATAAATATTTTTTAAAAAAATACTAGTCAATTTCCCTTTGTCCAATATAAGATTTCATATGCAAGCTACATAATTTGAAACACATTTAATTAATTTTAATTTTTAAAATAAAAATATTAAATGCATATAAAATAAGTATCACTTAATTGTATAAAGAAAAAAATAAATATTTTTAATTTTTTTAGAAAATACAAGTCAACACACATGGAGCCCACCATGTGCTTACATGAAAAAAGTATTTAAAAATTATTTGATTTAATAAATACAACATTAAAAACTATAATAATCATTGTATTTTTTTTCATGATAGTAGTAGAATAATGGTGCACCTATAGAAGTTGGCAGTAACAGGGGAGGTTAGGGAGATCAACTCAGATCCTGTAAACTCCTTAAACACCTTACACAGGCCCTTTGATGCATTTACCAAGATGAGATCTAAGGTTAAGAGTCAAAAAATTATTTTTTCTATTGCTAATACTACATAGAGCCACACAAAGGCACCTATGGATGAAGGAAAATAGATATATCTTGAAGAAATGCTCCAGAAAACTCTGTAAATAGTTTTAAAACACTAAAAAACTAAGAAATCATCCAAAAATCATTAGAGGAGACTATATAATGATTGAAAATAAGCTTTTACACTCCTCTTTAGGGTCTGGAGCAACATTTAAATACTTAATCTACCTGATTTATTCCTTCTAGATCACAAAAAGATAAAAAATTATGTAATAATTAATTTTGAAAGAAATTTTTACCTCACAAGTCATATAAAGATGCTTGAGAGGAGTGAATTTTTTTGAAATTACTTATAGGGGTCCAAATCAGGCAAAATAAAGGTAAAATATGTATGAAAATGATCAAACTAAGCTAATGAAAGGTTTAAAATTGAGATTTTTTACCAAAAATCTAAAAATATATTGATTTTTATCTTTCACATGCTAAAAAAATAGAGTTGAGAGGAGAGAGAAAAATTAAAAATATTCAAAAGACTACCTTAGAGGTTTTAAGGAAACTTATAAAGTCTAAGACTGATTTTTTACTAATTTAGATGCCAAATAACAATAAAAAATATTGAAATTAATTTTTTTTAACCAAATCTTTAGGTAGAAGATCATATCATACGCTGTGCAAATCTTTCATATGATTAAAAATGACTCAAAAATGGCTTCAATTGATTAGATATGTCAAATAATACTTGAAGTCTGCAGATCATGAATTTGACAAAGTGAGAAGCCTAACAACATTCTCGTGAACATGCCACAGGATAAATAGATAGACTTTTGAGCAAAAATGAGCTTGAACACAATTCAAAAAGCTTAATCTACAATCTTGCCACTTGATCAATACATCTTAAGCTCTGATACCAAGATAAATTAAGCAAAATAATGCATACGAACAATGGATATAGATATGAGATCAAGAGCAAAGGAATATATGAAACCAACACAACATATACATGAGAAAACCTTCAAAAAGTAAAAAACCTCACAAATATTATTTATATTATAAGAAACTAACGAGTTTCAAATATAATCTTTCTTCCTTTCACTTCTTCTCAATCAATCTTCACATAACTTGAAAATATGTTATTCACATTTTCTTATTTGTCTCAACTGTCATTTTTTTATTGTATCTTACAATATAAACTCTTTATTATATAGGCAAGGTAATTTGACCATTATAATGTGACCTTTTTCAACCACCATATTAATGGTCCAATCTCTCCAAAAGTCATTTAATATATATTATTATTTATTTACATGAGGATAAACTCATGATAAATAATAAAATATATTATTATTTAATCAATATAATTTAATGTATCAAGAGTACATAGATAACACCACTTAACCATTAATTGTTCTAACAATGTAAACATATTTAGATTTAGGAGTCTCAAGTTCAAGGGTGTTTAGAGTAGTAGATTGATAATGATAAAAGGTTGAGCAGTGAGCTTTCCTTTTAATGACTAACAGATGCTTAGGAACAAACTAAGAAACATCGTTGAAGATCGACTGGAATTTCATTAGTAATCAAAGCCTTGAGATGTACAATTGTTTATGTACATTAACAAATGAAATCTGATGTTTTACTATTGTTTTAACAACTAGCTCACTTGTAATATACTTACAAAATAAATAGTTTAGATAATATTCCAACTATGGATTAGGATATCTATTTTCTATTTAATAAAACATCAGCATTAAATTGAGCTGAATCCTTTATGAATATTTGATTATGGGATCTTGAGAAGAATCGTATATGTATCTAAGGCTTTAGCTTTATGAAACTTTTAAATAAATTTATAGATTGATTTCCTTGCTTAAGTCTTTGTCTTAAGTGGCTTGTTTATTAAGTATTGCACCTCTCTTTATAATCAAAATATGATGAGTTAATGAACTTGAACTTATTTAAAATAGAGTATAATTCATCTATATAGCTTTGCAATTGTTATTGGAAATAACAATATAGTATGCCAAATGAACTGCACTTTGATGTTTTTTGGTTAAGATATTGCTTGGTGAAAGGCATCCTTGGAAATAATAGCAGTTGAGTAGGTTCTTGTTAGAACCCTAAAAAAATTTAGACCTTTGGTAATAAAAGAATTTTATTAGAAGCTTAGCTCTACTATATGTTTTTATCTAGGCATAAATCCTTTAGGTTATACTAAGGTCATCTTGCTTATAGATTATTGATATAAGAAGCTTCTTAAGACCAACACATTGTTGCCAAGTTCTACTTGTTAGTAAGTCCATTATTTGATTCTTAGCGTCAATGAAGTTGAATGGGCCTAAAAGACATTAACGCAATCAAATGAATTCTTAAATTTAATTAAACTCAAATTCCTAGGTCTGCATGGTTCCCTTTTAATCCTTAGAAAACCCTTGATCAAAAGTAAAGCATGTTGAATATTATCAACTAACAACTAAACCAATGAGGATATTAGTTCAGTGTTGAAGGATTGGTGGAGCCTCGATTCTTTCTTACTCCATGAAATTATTCGATGCAGACTCTATTGGGGTTAGTTTTCACATTGTGTGGATTTGAGTATTTATGGAGAAGGTAAATAGTAACTAGTTAAATTATCGAGAGTTAAATAATAGTTACATGATGGTTATAATCGTATGGTTAATACAGTAAGTTAGACTATTATATTATTGTGATATATTGTTATTTGTTATAACAATATATCTTAGATAGGTTAACTTATTTATAAGATTTACATGTGAGAGAATATTAGAAAAATTATAGGATTGTATTCCTATATATTTATATTATTCTTGAATGATTAATTATCAGAGTGTGAGAATTAATTCAATGAGTGACTAATAATATTATCAATATGTTTTAAAATATTCTCTGTGTATTGTTAAATCTATGTTTGGATCTTTAAATCTATATCAATGGTATCAGAGTGAGTATGCAATTATAAGAATTAAATGGGGAAGCTTCATTGTTAGTACTAATTGCCCATGTATATGAAATTTTTAAATTTGGAGATTTATTTTATACAAGATATTAGGATAGTTGTGTGTTTCTTTATTTTGCTTAGTTCTATGAATGAGAGGTGTCAGGGCTCAAAATTAATCACAAACCATGTATTCATCCAGCGTGTAGCCCTATGAAATACCCTCTTGTATATATTTTCTCCGTTAGCGTGTTCATGATCTTTGCATGTTGTATTATGCTAGATTGGAGAAACAATTTTTTTTAATGTTGTTCATAGTGATGAAATCATTCTTTGCCCAGCCTGCTTGAAATAGAATCATTTGTTAGTGTTGTTATCTACCAATACAAAGCCATTAGTATTCGGTTAAGGATTTGAATATCTATAATGACCTCCCAATGTTCCTACATTCTAATTTTTCACAACATCATTATATGTGCTTCATTTTCCAACACTCAGATGCATATTCCAAGGCAACTATTTACCTACAAATAGAATGATGATTAGGTGTGAAGATATTTGTTACCATTTAGGCACACAACAACATGCATCAAATTCTAGCCTATAAAAACACATCACAATCTTTGCCCAAGTCATCGAAGTGTCTCTTTGTGCCCTACCGCTAGTTTTATTGAAGACATTTTCACTTCAAATCAGTGAGTTCTCACTTGATGTGCTCAGATCATGAGTTTATTGGCAAAACTCAGCTCGTAAAATTTCATTTGGAGTAGTTTGAATCGTGTATTGAAGTATGCTCGACAAAACCACCTGAAGCCATACCTTTGTGTATTCATTATTTGGTAAAACCATTTTTTTAAAGTTTGTTTTTTTAGGTTTATTTACAAGAGTTCATTTTGAGTCTTTCGAGTCTTTCATGTCAATTGAGTACTTAGGAAAGTAATTAAATATTACTTCCATGTTTATGGGAAAAGGAGAAAGTCATTTTTTTTGGTAGTTAGTCTTATGATTTATTTTAAGTTGATAGTCAGATATAAGAAGTTTATAGTCATTAGTATTTTTTGAGTCAGTTTATTATGAGTTTAGTCATTTTTTGTCAATTCATCAAAAGAGTCAAAATCAAGAATAATTTTTTTTGTTAAAGCCATTTAGGTGAATTAGGTTAATGTCATTTATATCAATAAATAATTTTTTGAGTCATTAGTCAAAATCAAGGTGTCTATTTGGGTCCATGTACAAAAATACAAAGTGTCAATTTAAGTTAAGTAATTTTGTTAAAATTGTCAAAATGTTAAAAAATGAGTCATTTTTAAAAATGTGTCATATTTGTCAAAGAGTCAAAATTCAAAATTGTAAAAATACTTTTTTTTTGCCTTATGGACTCATTATCGCTTGTACATGATGTTTGCATTGTGGGGAGGATTTTTCTTAGAAAAATCATGTACCTAAGCTTCATCGAGATATCACCTGAGTAAGCAGTGACATACTAGAGGTTAGAAGATACACAAAGGATGGAAGTCTTTCAACGACCTCTGGTCAGTTACCAACAATAGGGTTGCACCAATATTTTGGTGACATTTTATGTGATGTGATTTATTTTAGTTTTTTTAGTGTGGTAGTTACATTTGTTTTTTAGCATGTGTGAAAAATAAGAACAGTTGTACCTATTCACTTATGATATTCCCATGTAACCCTTTTGTATATTTATATTGAAGAATATTGATGTAAAAAACATTGTAGCAATCATGATGAAATGTTAGTGGTAAACCTATGAAGACCATGTTGTAAGGTTAGTGGTAAATTTGTGAAAACCATTTTGTAAGGTTAGTGGTGAATTTAAGAAAACCATTTTATAAGGTTATTAGTGAACCTGTGAAAACTATTTTGTAAGGTTATTGGTGAACCTATGAAAACTATTTTGAAAAGTTATTGGTGAACCTATGAAAACTATTTTGAAAAGTTATTTGGAAAACCAATTGTAGATGAGTGTGAAGAAAGAGATGTGTGATGACACATGTATGCAGAGAAAATCATGAGCACACAGAGGTGGAACATGCTACAATACAAAAATGAGATATATTGTACCATGTAAAAATTATGGGGGGAATGTTGGGGTTAGTTTTTATATTGTGTAAATCTGAGTATTTACAGAGAAGGTAAATAGTAACTGGTTAAATTACTGAGAGGTAAATAATAGTTATAAGGTGGATATAACTGTATGGTTAATATGGTAAGTTAAGATATTATATTGTTGTGATATATCATTATTTGTTATAAGAATATATCTTAGATAGGTTATTTTATTTATAGGATTCAAGTGTGAGAATATTGGAGAAATTATAAGATGGTATTCCTATATATTTGTATTATTCCCAAATGATTAATTATTAAAATGTGAGAATTAATTTAGTGAGTGACTAATAATATTATCAGTATGTTTTAAAATATTCTTTGTGCATTGTTAAATATGCATTTGGATCTTTAAATCCATATCAGACACAAATTAGTGGTGCTCTTTTAGAAAAGCAAAGACCCCATCCATATCCTATAGTTGACAATAATTAACATAGGCATTTAACTAAGTGCCTTAGCCTTTAGCCTTTTGTTGAGATACTTTGTGCAGTGCTCTACCTTATCCATATTTTTCTTAGGATTCATTTAAACAAAATTGCCTTAGCCAATTAATTGCTTTGGCCCCTTTGTTTCAAATTTTACCCTAGTTGATTTTATAACTTTCCAAAATTGGTTAGAGAAAGTAACGTGTCATCATCCTGCTAACTTGGGAGTGATGACGTCTTGGTCTACTATACAATTAGTGTCGGGCCAATAGGCTAGTAGGATGTTGTCATATGACATCATCCAAATAACCTAAAATCCCTAAAATGATCGTATAAAAAGTTTAATTCTGGGCCAATAGGCGAGAAATATGTTTCCATGTGGCATTATCTTGATGACCCATGATCCCAAAGATGACCATATAATAATCCTTCCTTTGGGCTAGCAAGTTATCAAGATGTTTCCACATGGCATCACCTTAGTGACCCATGATTTTAGAGATGACCATATAAAGAGCTTATATCCAGGGTAATGGGTTAGCTAGATGTTGCCATATGGCATCATCTTGACGGTTTGAAGTCCCAAATAAGTTTGTACAAAGGGAAAATATTTTAGGCTAATGGTTTAGTGATATTTTACCACGTGACATCATCCTAATGGTCTACAATATTGAGGTTGAAGGTGCAAACATGAAAGTTTGTTAGATCAAAAAGTAAGTGAGAGGACATCATGTGGCAAGGTCCCTAGAAGCCTGAAGAGAAGCTAGAAGCTAGCATGGTATTGGAGCCCATTGAAGTAACCATGTCGATCCCAGGTGTGTCAACTATGACCTAGGTTTGAATTTATGGTTGTCTCAACATCGTAGCATAATAATCTTTGGCATAAGCCAACAAATGGGTTCAATAACGCTTGGATAAATGAATAGTGATTTTAACCTCTTAATCGGTGGCATACACATGATTATAGAATGGTGGCAATGGAAAATATTATATGTATGTTATGATTAATACAAATTCCTGTATTTACTCATATTTTATGATTGGTGGTTTATGTTTTTGGTTGTGTCATGCCTATTTTTAGAGGAAAAAATGGGCATGACAGAAGTATGCTTTATAACTATCTGGGACCACTCCCAAATGTGTTATAAAGAATAAGTATGCTATAAATCTTAAGGACCATTTGTATCATCATGTTACAGAAGGGTAGAATAAGTGTATCATATGCCCCACTTTTGAATTGTGGAATGATCTTGTGAATCACATATCTCAAAAGAAAATGATGACATAAAAAAATAAAACCTTAATGTATAACATAATAAGATGTCATTGTTAATGCTTTTATGTATAGAATAATTTGGTATAATGACATAAATATATTTTCATGAAATCACATATATAAAAGGACTTCAACATAAGTGTGGCTAGGTCTAAGTGATGTAAATAAGATATCCGCATGAAAATAGTTATGTAATAGGTAACTTGACTTGTGTGTTTGATTCTAAGAAATGACAGGAAAAGGTAATAATATTTTTCCCCTATATGGGCAATTTATTTATGAGAAATATATAAACAATATAAGCACAATCAATATGAGGCTATATGTGAAATATATAATCAATGACAGGGGAAAAAATAAATATCGTGAATATGGATAATATATAGTTAATGTAAGCATAGGAATATCATGACCCTAATGAGAAATATAAAATTAGTTAATCACAAACAATAATATTTCCCATGATAATAAGTGTAGAAACATATATATCAAAATAATACATACACATGGGGCCTTGCCCCATTAGATGCATGGTATAAACCACGACAACCTAGGAGAAAAAATAGTCAATCAAGGAACACTATGTATGATATAGATCATAACACCAATAACATGTAAATGAAGACTAAAAAAGGAATAAAGGAAAGCATACCAAGTTCATAGCAAACATATCAAATTCAGAGTAAATAAGACAAAAATGTCACACACACAAAGTAGACAATACATGCAATGCCACACAAAGCAAAAAAACAACATTATGTGACAAAGTATATGCCATAAGAAATGAAAATATATCAGCCATAGTGAAAATAAGAGAGGCACATTGAAAAAGAAACACGTGGAAAACACATTAGGAAGGGGGTAAAAAAGAAAGGCACACTCGACAATAATTATACAAAAAAGAAGCATCGATCACTCTAGAATGAAATCAATTCAATTGTATAACTAGACACAAAGAAACATTGAAGGCACAACACATATTACAATACATGAGCATAGATAGAATCACTATGCACACAATAGACATGATATGTTAAGATATATAATCAAATGAATGCTTAATACACAAGGAAAGCATGAAATAAAAAACATGAGGAACTATCCTGTAGAATGCTCTTAAAGTGAGCATGAAGGATGCTCATAGTCAACTATGAATCTTTAATCACATGGATAAACCTATAGGTTGTGTTTCTAACTAAATAATACCATCTATAACATGTGCATAAACAATGTATAACCTTTATCAATAGGTAGATAATTGAAATATGTTAAGCTACATAACCATGTAACACTAAAAAATAAAGACAAATAAATCTAATAGAAAATAAGACATTCAAAGAAATCAACCAATCAGGATGAAAGGAAATGAATGAAAAAGAAGAAGAATAAAGGAGGCAGGGATCCCTAATAACTTATAACTTCCCTCAAAATTATGCATATAATGGGGCATGTGGCTTTAATATATAATATGTTGTCATCATGGCAAAGTTTACGCAAGATTTTAGGATGAGAGACAACAATCAAAGACAAGGGCCACAATAAAAGAAACTAACACAATCAAACAAAGAGAGAGGCTAGAGGAATGACACATATATACACGAAGAAAAATACATAAGAGATAAAAAAGAGGAAACTTGAATCATGTTAACCATGAGATGAACTAGAGAAGGAAGTTAAAAATGAAGGACAAACAACACAGGAAGAGGGAATAAAATAAGACCAAAATTTAATTGAGAAAATATAGGGAACAATAGCAAACTAGAAAAGGCTAAAAACAAATAAAGACCCAAAAGGGTAAAGAACAAATAAAAATATATAGAATAAATTATGATTCCCTAACCAAACAAATGGAAGGAATAAATAAAACCAAAACCATACAAGCAAATAAAATCAAACAAGGAAATAAAAATACATAAAACTATGTACAAGAAAATAAGCTATTAAGGTGTAAGAATATGGGATTAACAAGCAAAGTTATCCAATAATATCATGTGAATCATCATTATATTGTATGTGTTAATGCCCCACTTTGTAACATGTTAAGATAACAACAATATTGGTGGGTTTGATGCATAGAATTTGGCATTAAAACAACTTTCAAATTATAAAGGCCAATTCCTCCTACTCTAACACTAATTTAAGTATGTTAGAGATGGAAAGAGAGATAAAAATAAAAACAATAAAATAAACAAAGACAATGTGTTAAGATAGTTATATGTTCTACCAATTCAAAAGAAAGAATACACAAAACACTATTATAAATATACATGAAACATTCCATAATTGTAATGTAAGAGATAAACAAACACATAATATAGACAAAGTGAACAATACGTTCACAATATCTATATAATGAAAAAATTACACAATTACATTAACAATGATGAAAATGAACATAAAACAAATGAACACAAAACTATTGAAACAAATAATATTGATAATAGATTACTAGGAGAACCTTCGGAGACTCTCTATTTATATAGAAAATGAAGAAAGAAACAAAAAGTCTTGGATATGCAACGAGTTGGTGTAAATTACCTCCCACATCAATGCCCAAATCCATTGTTTACATGCCTAAAAAAATTCCCGTGAATTCAAATGTAGGGGGCCAAAAATAAGACAAAACCAATTTTTAGTCATTTTCCACCATATTAAAAACTTAAATATGCCAAAGATAAGATAAAACCTATTTTTAATCATTTAAATATTATAACTAAAGCATGCTCCACCTTTTATTTAGCCTATCACTCCCGTGGTTCTTAATTTTAGCAAGGATTAAAATCCCTTTTGAGAGGAGACTAAAAGGTAAATAGCTTTTAGCTTATTTTCTTGTTTAGTCTCCGTGGATTTCAATTGGATTGAATAAATCCTTTTCTAATTTTAAATGGTGGACCTTACATTTAAATTTAAAGGTAGCCATCCATGAAAAATATAAGAGAATTAATTCCCGAGCTAGTTAAGAGAAATTATACATGTCAGAAAATGCATGTATTTATTTTAAGGAGTAAAATATTATAACAATATGTAAGTTGAAACAATCCAATCTTTATAAAAAATATCTAGACGTTTTAGGTACCCGAGTTTATTAAAGTATTTTATTTTATTTGGAATTTAGTAGTTTAAATAAATTGAGTATATTTTAAATTTTATAATTTATATCTAAATTAAATAAATTTAAAAATAATAGTAGGGTATAACTGATTTATTATAATTCATTATTTAAGGAAATGACTTAGAAGATAGGGTTCTTATCTTGTTTAGGATATGTTCTAGTTTGTGACAATGCACAATCATCAAATAAGATTTGCAAGGGATTTGTGTTGAATTAGATTAGGAATATACTTTAAAATTCAATAGGGCATGTTTGATACTACTTGGATGCATCCTGTAGTGGCTAAATAATACATGTTATACTAGATTTATCTAATACACCTACACATATATATGAGAGTTTCGATTGTTATGCCTATGCCTGCAAATAACTTATGTGTATTGAGATATCTTTGAAGTTATGCAAATAACTTTGTTTTTCTTATGTTTGCCTCAAAACCATAGCTAGAATCTAAAATAATCTATACCTAGAATTTAAAATAATCTATACCTAGAATCTACATTTTATGTGTCAAATTTTGAAATATTTGTGTAAAGGATTTAGTCTCTAAGAAAATTCCATTGTGTATGCCCCATTTTAAGGTGAGGAATGTAGCTTGAAAATTACTCATCTCAAAAGAAAAGAGTTATATGTATCATGTTATATAGAAAAATATGCAAACATGTAAAACATGTGCTAACATGATTAAATTATGTCATCATAGTAATATTAGATCATTTAAGCATATATGAAACATATATCTTAAGGCATGCAAGTGTCACATATATTTATATAACAATGAGACATGTAATAAATTATCCTAAAAATAAAAATCACATAATCATTGAGTAATAACCATGCAAAATATTCATGGTATTTGATTCAAAAATGGTAGTTTGTATACAAGCTCACTAAAAACCCAGTATCCAAATACTTTAATGAATTTTTTAATTTACCCCTTTTTATGTGAAAATTGGATTGAATGATTAAAATTCAATATTTAAAAACTTAAATTAAAATTAATCACTGAAGAACAAAGATAATCACAAATGGATTTTATAATGGAGTTCACCCAAAATTGGGTTACATCTTCAGGTTTAATCAAGGGCTAAACCAATTGATTAAAATGATGTAAAAATATAATTTATTACATCATATTCTCCTAATAAGGAGACCTCAATTTGAAATCAAGTGTTTGATGTCTTTTAGGAAGTCTGGCACTAGCTCTAGCTTTTCCAAACTATCTCTTGTTTGTCTTTCCTAAATGAGAGGCTACATAAGTTCATTGTAATGTCTCTCAAAGGTCTATGTAGTGGCTCTTGGTATGTAATTGATACTTCAAAAATATAAGCACACAAACTTGTTTTGTATCTCAATAATGGGTTAAAAGTTCCCTATAATGTTTTTAGGAGGTTTATGCAATAGGCTCTTAGCCTTCAATGTGCTACCCCTGTAATATCAGACATAAAAACTTTACTTTCACCTCTTGTTCTCCTTTACAAGGGCTTAAAACTTAAAAGTTTTATTCTCTATCTTTAATTATAGTTTTATAGTGTTTTCAAGGCCCTTTATTTATGGGTTAAAGCCTTTTCCCTTTTGCATAGGATTAGGGATTTAGATCCCCTTGGAAAATGCCTCAAATCCTTTATTTTTAGCATGAAATCCCAAAATTAAGGTCTACAATATAAACTCTTGAATTTAGATTGCCAAAAATGATGTAGCTTGTTGTTGGGCCTTAAAAATAGGCCAAGCAAGGTGAGTGGGTCAATCCCCAATCCAAATCCCATACATTAGCTCATGAGGAGGCTTTTTTTGTTGCTTTGGATAATATTTTAACCCACATTGGTGGGGATAACAATCAAAAGTTGTTAAGAGATAATTTTCATCCCTTGTAACTTGGTTATGAGACCATTTATTATGTGGAATTTGCCATGAAACTCATAACACTTGGTGGATCTTTGTGATTGCTATGTTGAAGGCTATGATTGGTCCATGTGTTAGGTCATATAGGTCCAATCAACTATGTAGACACTTAAAATTAGATAATTCATGTCAATTATAATTGTCTTCTATTAACACTTTCAACCTTATCAAAATCACTTTTCCTCTAATGGTTACTTAATTATCTGATAAATTAACCTAATCTACCCCTAATGGAAAATTCCATGGATTTGGAATTATCTCTATTGTAAATGTAAAAATTGAATTATTTCCTCACCTAAGGTGACATCATCATACCAAGTGTGCAAATAGGAGCTCTTACAAACTATTACATCCTTTTTACACACTCTTCCTCTTACAACCCTCTTACATACTTAATGATGAGTCATGATTTGAATCTCTTACATGTATATGACATACTCCATTTTTCTTCCACACTCATTTTCTCTCATTTATGATAATGAAGGACTAATCTTGGGCCTTTGATCTTCATCTCAAGATGGATTGTCCATAATCATTTTCCAACTCTATAAATGAAAGGGTCTTCACACTCTTTTACCATGACCAAACAATGCATTGAAGCCTTTTCCAAATATCAAGGCCATCACTCAATAATTATTCAACATTGCCAAGCCAAATCTCAAATGGATAAGGAGAGATGATGCCCATACGTGGAGTCACCATTGCTAAAGACTACTAATTCACAAGTTGAGCACAAGCCTATTTCATATCAATTGCAAGTAAATCTCCAAGGAAGGTATAAACTTAGTTTTATCTTCTATATTGTATTTTTTTCTTGTTTACCATAACTCACCCTAGGGAACAAGGTTAGTATGTTAGTTCTTTAAGTTTGTTTTTGATTTTGGTCACTAACAAATGATCTAACCATCTTTGGATTCTTGTTCTACATAATGACACGAATGGTGAGATCCAAATGCACTCCATGACCTCTTCTAAACCATTCACACTCTTTTAGTTGAAATAATTAACTTGTAAATTAAGTTAATTCACCTTTTTTCTCCAATTTTTTTCTATTTTCTATCACAGGTCAGAATAGCGAATTTGATTTGCATAGTGAATTTAGGCACCTTATCAAAAAATTGTTTAGGTAACTATAAATTTGTATTCTTCTATTTCTCTATTTTTATGCAAGTCTAAAAAATGGTGAAATTGCACACAATATCAATGAAATTATAGACAATAGCAGTGAAATCATTAGTAAGATCGACAAAATTATTTATGGTTTTTTAAAAATATATATTTTTAGTTTCTTGCAAATAAAAAAAATCAACATATATATCAACTAAATCACTTTAGAGAACAATGAAATTATTTCTATTATATTTTGACCTATTTTTTATAGTTTCTAGTAAATAAATAAATTGGTATATATATCAGTGAGATCATTCGAGAGAATAGTGAAATCATTTATGTTCTATTTTACCATTTTTTTATAGTTTGTGGAAAATAGAGAAATCGATATACATATCAATGAAATTACTTTGGATAACAATGAAATCATTTCTATTATATTTTACCCTATTTTTTGTAGCTTTTGGTAAATAAATAAACATACATATCAACAAAATCACTCTTGAGAACAATGAAATTGTTTCTATTCTATTTTACCCTTTTTTATAGTTTATGGTAAATAGAGAAATTCACATACATATAATTGAAATCATCTAATAGATTAGCAAAATTGTCTAATAGATCAGTGAAATCATCAAATGGATTAGTGAATTTATTCTACAAAAAATTTCCCAACTTCTAGAGGTTCATTTGTGGTCATTTAAAGTCCATTTTTGATTGTTTTTTTAAAACCACATGTTTTATCATGAATTTTAGAATATTCTATTATTTTATCTTAATGTTACATATATTTTTCATAAAATATAAAATATGAGGGTACTAATATGTTTTCTTATGGGTTAACATTATAACTTGTTTGCTGCAAGTTTTGCTTGTCAAAAACCAGATTTTCAAACTTATAATCATTTGTGTTGCAAGACCCTGATAAAAATTTGGTGTTCAAAATTTAAAAAAAAAAGTATTTTTAATTCATGAAACATTTATTTTGGACTTAAAAAGAATTAAAATTTCATTTTGGGTTCTAAAAATTTATTGTTTAGTCATTTTACTTTCTTGATTTTAAGTTTTTACTTCTTACAAGTTGTGAGTGTCTTGTGAGGTTCTTTGTGCATATGCTCTACCTTTTTGGGTGACCCATAAATACAAGATTCCTATTTATTTTTATCTTGAATATTTGTTTACTATGCTCTTCACTCTTTCTTATGGGAATCCTATGAATCAACATGACAATACCTTTTTTTTTCTTTTGACTATTTGGGATGGAGTTCATTGCCTTCTCATAAGTCCTTAAGGCGTAGTGACCTAGATTTCATCTCTCCACATTCATATCAATCTCACTTATCTAGTGGGGTATATAAATAAATGTTACATAAATAATATCTTAGCTCAAATGTCCCTTGAAGCTTGATTTTTTTATTAGCACTTCACTAAAATCCTATGGATGAAGTTGTCACAATGGGATAACACCCCTTAGTAAATGGCCCATTAACATAAACATCTAATTGATGGTTTTGTTCCCCTTGAAGACCATCTAAAAAGCCAACACAAAAGTAGATTATAAGCCTCTTTACAATGGAATAGTCATTGATGTAGGAGTGTAAAGGTAAAATACCTCGAAGATTGCCTTACATATATGACCCTTTAGGAGAAGGGTGGGATTAAAACAACACCATAATTGTATTTAATTATTTAATGAACCTTTAAACTTTTAATACTCTCAAAGGTGAGTATATCAAAGGCTTAGTTATTGATGTAATCTTGATCAACCATTAAAATAAGGTCATATGTTTGAATGTGTTTTACTTGAATGTTGTGTTAAAACCATCATGTATTCAAACCAAGTCAAAAAAAAAAATCAAAGATCACACCATTGTCATACCATACTTACAAGAATAAATATTACTCTACCTAATTTTTGGGTCAAAAGTCACTCGCTTCTAAATGCCTTGTCAAACATTATCCAAATACACACCATTCCTATCTAAACCATGCCACTATGTCATCTAATTTGAACCAAACCCTAATTTTGATCAAAGTCCAATTTTAAACCAAAATATAGATTATTGTCCAAACCATTATTATTATGCCTCCCATTTGGAAGCAACCCTAATTCCAATTCAAATATAATTCTAATTCGATGCCAAATTCTGATTCTAGTTTAAGCTAAGTCTAAAGTCAAACATTGTTGACCAATTCAACCCAAATCAAATCAAAATAGACCTTTTCAAAAATTCAAACACAAGTCAACCCTTATTCTAAATTTAAAATTCAATAAACTTTCCAAATAAATCAAGTTTAATTTAATTCAAAGGTTTAAAACATTATCTACATTACATGTTGAATCCAAGTTTCACACAATTTCAAATCAAACCAACATTCCAAACTGAAATCAAACTTGCTAAAAGCACCAAAAGTTGTGCACTCTTTTGGGAACATGTTTTATTCATGCACCTTTCCTATTTTGGATACTGACATAAACAAATATTGATTGAAATATTCCACTTTGACATTTGCATTGAGAGACCCAATTAAACATTGAACATCTACCAAGGTTAATTTCAACTACAAAATCCAAATCAGGTTCATCTTAAACCATGTACCATGTACCAATCCAATCTGATTAGGTTTTTCTTGAACAATGTACCATGCTAGTTAAAGCCAAATTAGGTTCTTATTGAACCATGTATATATAAAAAATTAAGATGGATTTACAACTTATTATACTTAATGGATTCTAAGCTCAGAGAAGGTAATCTTACCAAATAACTCATTGCATAATTATTTATATTGGGACATGACCAATTTGGGTCTACTAAGCCTAATGAAGGGATATCTTACTACACAAATCCAAATGAGAGGGTTCTAAAGCCTCTTGACAAATTATATTATGATATAACCCTAGCTAGGCCTATAATACATAAAATAAATCTAATCTATTGCTCACTAAATCTTGTGGCACAAAGGGGGATAGTTAAATAAACAAAAAAAATATTAAAAGAGAACACTACTCAATTCAATGTAGAGGTAAACCAAACAAGGAATAAAATATTCTTCCTATTACCTTATAACATATCTATCTATCTATCAAATGAAAGATTAAAAGTTAGGAATACTTACTTTGAATTGAACTTGACGTGCCTCAATAACTCCCTTGACCAATGGTACTTTGCAAGAGGTTGTTTTGGTTTTATAAGGATCACACTATAGAAATCAAATATAGGCTAAAAGACTCATACTTTTCCACAAGACAAGCTTCTTCCTTCCAAGACAAAACCCTAAGCAATGAATCCTCAAGTGTATAATTAGTAGAATTAAGAGTTGTAATAATAAAAAAATTAATGTTACTCTCTATTGGATTGAAGTGAAGGGGGTATTTATATCCAAATATTGACCCCAAAACCTCTCCAAAATTTAGCCAGCAAGATTTATCAAGTCAATCTTGTTAGGTAAGAAAGATAACCGTTAGCTATTAAACTTTGTCAGTTATGTCGATGTATTTATATAATGTGTGCTCAATCCCTAACAAGATCGACCTAGACATCATAATAGAAAAATTAAAAAAAATGGTGTATACTTAGTCAAGAGCTATTTATGAAGGTGAATTACTTAGAAGAGTGGATAAATAGGTTTTAATTGCTTAAGGAGTTAGATAAAAGTAACTTGTAGTGGTTTTAGGTAATGGTATAGGGACCATTTTTTTTAAAAAACACCAAATGTCTATCCACCCCTTTCTTGATGTACCTTTTAAAACATGCACTTAAAGAGATTGAAACTCGATAGGTTTTTATAAGAAAGAAAGTGTCAATAAATGATAAAATAAAAAATATTATTTGTATACATATGCCCCACTTGAAGCTCATCACACGTCACGTGAGTGTAACATGAGATGGTTATTTGATAAATAACATAGAAACACACTAATAAAGCTATATTAAAATTAATACTAAAATAAAATGAAAGTAACTGAAAGTACCATATACATACCTTGATTCACCTTTCCACCTAATGAATACATGTAAATATCTTAATCTTGATCATGGAGGGCACATTACCTATATTTGAGAAACCCTAGGGATACAATACTAACAATAGAAGCAATACATGTGTACATAAGATGGGAAAAGTAACAATGAATAAGTCTCAAAATTGATTAAATTACTTAGAAAAACTGGCAAGATAGGATTGTTAAGGCTAGGTTAGAACAAAAAGATCAAGCATGTAAATGAAAAAATGATGAAAAATTAATGTAGAACACAATAATTCACATTGGGAAACATGTAAAACATGAATGAAAAAAATAAATGTAGAACATACTAAATCGTGTTAGGAAGCATGTAAAACATAAATGACAAAAATGAATGAGAGCATACTAAATCACATTGGGAAGCATGTAAAACATTGTGAGATAAATGAAATATCAATGCAACAAAAATCTAATAAAGGTATGTTAGCAAATGGTAGCTAACCTTATGTAAGATAAACATGTCAAATAAATCATGAAGAAAGCATAAATTATTGAAAACCAAATGTAGGTCAAGATGTAATACAAGCATGTCAAGTCCAACATAAAGAAAAACATGTAAACAAGTGAAATGTCTTATGTAAGATAAGTAAAGTCCACAAAAAACAAACAAGAACATGATGGATATATGAAAATCAAAAATTCTAAAAGGATGATGACTCAAATTTAGTGCTTTGTCTAAGATACAATATAAGAAAACACAACCACCTAATGACATGACTGATATATAAAATGAGATGGTGTGGAAAACAAATGTGTAAGGGCATTTGTGAGGGAAACCTAGTCCTATCCAAGGTATTACAATGCAACTCAAAAATTCTAAATTAAGAGGCTTAAGTAGGTATATGTGATTAAGGACGTGATCAACTTAAATTAATATCCAACAAGGGGATAATGGGAATAATGTGATGTAAATGAGGTGCCACATGGTTGATGGGAACATCTTTAGCAGGAATAAGATACACTAGACAAGTGAACAAAGCTAATAACTATCAATGTGAAGGACTTAGGACACTTTGACTAATGAACACAAAACTTGGGATAACAAGTGAAGTACATTAATCATCCCATGAAGGCTATATGAATGAAAATTAAAATATAATTATCTTCCCATAATGTGTTCCTTGTTCCTTAGGACCCCTTACAAAGATATCAATTTTTGACAAAGATTGGGTAGTTGCATAATAAATTAGTTAGCACTAGATAATATATGTTATAATAAGACCTCCTATCCCAATTTAATGGCATACCATATCCCAATTGACCTCGGATCTATCATGAGGCCAGCTATGGTGTAAGTAGAGTCAAATAAAACCAATGAATCGAAAAGAAAATAATGGTGTAAGTAAAGTCAAATAAAACCAAAGAACCCAAAGGAAAAAATGGTGAAGTATAATGGAACTAAATGAAGTAAAATTGACAAAAAAAGAAGCATGAGAGAAAAATAACAATAAAAATCAATGTTAATGTCTATATCAAAGACGAGCATGTGAAATATAAGCTTATGTGTCTCGGAAGGTATCTTGAAGTTGAATTTATTTATTTTTAAGAAATGTAGAATAAGAGTGAGAATTATAGGATGCCCCAAAGGGTAATTGGATGTAGGGATGGGCATCATAAGATACCCCAAATTTTGAAGTGACATGTGGATGGGAATCACAAGATGCCCAAATATGTGATATGGAATGATGTGAAGTGTAGTTATTAGAATGAACTGCATTGGGATTTTTGATGCGGTTGGAGATAGGTAAATGTGTCAGTATTGTATATTTTAAGGATGTTTAAATTGACATAGAACATGTAGGAGAGGTCCAAATAAGTTTATAAGATAAAGGAGGCCCATTTATGATGTGATTTGAAGTGGGAATTTAAACTAGGTGCTCATTTGGTTTATGTAACCTAAGAGGTTGAGGTTTTATGAATGAAACCTACCCATTTTAAGTTGTTTTTGTTAGATATCCTTTCCTTATTGGTATAATAAAATTGATAAACTATGGTTTGGAAAATGTTAGTGGATGAGGTGGAGGTATTGGGTAATTATTGTTGATCATTAGGTAAGTGATGTTGATGTGATTGCAATTCTTTAGATTGGGTTTGTGAGGTTTGAAGATAGTTGTGATAACACTTTGTGTAAGAGTATCAAGGATAAAATGTGGACCAAACAAGAAGGTAAGGATGAATTAGTGAAGATCATGAAAAGTCTCATGAGAATGACCTATCATAGCATGCCATCAACAAAACTTATCAAGATTATACCATTTTGGAGAAGGTTTGGAAGGATCAAAGCTCATGGGTTTAGAAGGTGGAAATTTATTCTTAAGTTATTATAGATTCAAAGGAGGGTGGAATGGGTTAAAATTTATTGAATTAAATGCTTCATTTTGATGTTAGGGAGGTTGTAGTTGCTTGATGTGATTCAAATTGAGTCATAAGAAAGTCTCACCTTTTTGATTGATCTAAGGATTATTATAAAGTTGTAGAGAAAACCATCAAAACTTTTTATTGAAGAGAATATTTAAGAATAGCAAAAAAATATTTTTAAAAGAGTATCATCATTCATGTTATGGTCCACTTTATGAGCTAGAGAATTCCATCATTTGATGAAAGTGTGAGAAGTTTTGTTAGGAAGTTGTTTGCTATTGATGAAATAGATAAGGTAATTTTTAGGAAGGTCATTATGTTGTAATTCTCGCACTAGAGAATTGACTAAATCCTCTAATTATGTAATGAAATGTTTAAGAAGTTGATTGTACCATTCACATGAATCACCAACAAAAGATTTGAATAGGAGCTTGGTGGTAGCAAATGTGTTAGTTTGGACCCATTCATTATAAAGATTACCAAAATATTTAAGAAATATAGCGGTGTCCTTAGTTCCATCATATATAATAGTTGGAGATATGTATCCAATGTCTATGGATATAATAAATGGAGTTAAAGGTTGATTTTGAAGATGTTAAAGCATTTTTTTATATGTTGGAGCTTGAGGAATAATATTCCCATTTACATCTCTAAGAGGAGGGACAAAATTCTGATTTGGTTGAGTCATGATGATTTGAGTTGGTTGACTAGTTATTTGTAATATATGAGATTACATTTGCATCATTTTAGAATTGTTATTTATTTGCATAACATTTATTTTCTGAGTCATTTGAGAAAGGATTTGATTTGTATCAATGGGAGGAGAAATATTTATAGGGAGAATAGAATTGTTGGGTGGAAGAGGATTCCCAAAATTAGTAGTAAGAGAAGGACTAGGGTGAGTAACTTGAATTGTATTACATTATGTTTTCCTTTTGGATACAAAAATTAGGTTGCATGATGGAGTAATTAGTTTGGGATTAGGAATACATGAAGGAATAAATTGAATAGTTTCATCTGAAATGATAATATAAGTGAATTTTTGATTTAAATATTTGATTATGTAGTGTTCTTGACTAAATAGAAGTTAAAAATAAGACATAATTATAAATTTATTAGGTTACTAAAATAGGTTGGCCACCTACTAAACTTGGTCAAAAAATTATTTAACTAAATTAAAAAAGAGGTGAAACAATCTAGATCGGCCATCTTCTAAACTAAGTCAACCACCTACTAAACTATCTAAAAATAGAGGTAAAACAAACTAGGTCAGCCACCTACTGAACTAAGTCAGCCACCTATTGAATTGTTAGAAAATAGAAGCAAAATAAACTAGGTCAATCGCCTATTGAACTAAGTTAGCCAAGACCTACATAGTCTACCATGTCGATATAGTTTCTTGGAGGAAAAATAGTAATATGAAATTATACTAGGTTAGAAATGCCCTAAAAATTTGGCTATATTGATCTAGTTTATTTTGGGAATAAAAATAAAATTTGGATAAAAATATCACAATAAACTAGATTGATCAGTTTGATCTAGCTGAATTCTAAAAAAATAATAAAAAAACCAAAACAAACTAGATCAACTAGCTCGATCTAGTTAATTATGTAATATAATTTTAACAGAGCTAAAAAACTAGCAAAAATAAAATGAAAATTTCAAGCACTGATTATTTTTACTAAGAAATAGAAATGATAAATTGAAATAATTGACAAAATTTAATTACTAAGTTGGTAAGAATGAACCTCAAAAATTGAAGATCAACTATATCAATTTAGTTGTATTTTTGAGAATGTTGAAGGCCAATTGACTGGGTCATCTAAGAAGGATTTGGTTTTACAAAGGCAAAAATCTTTGAAACACACTAGTTACATGGAATCGACTAGGTCAATTTAGTTTATATTGTTGAGGGTGCTAAAGGTCTATTGAATGGGTCATCTAGGAAATATTTGGTCTTAAAAAGCTAAAAATATTTAAAACACAATAGTTAAACATAATCAATCAGGTTGATTTAATCTTTAAAAGCTAGAAATTAAGAAACAGTAAAATAAGACAAGATTGACTAACTCAATCTAGTTTGCTAAAAATTGTTAAAATAAACATGATTGATCAATTCGATCTTATTTGTTGAAATGAAACCCTACACACACAAGAATAAAATTGGATCAACCAACATGATCTAGTTGACTATAAATCATATACCTAAAAACAAATTAAAAAATTAGATCGATCAACTCGATCTAGTTTGTTGAGGAAGAAACCTATATTGAGAAAATAAAACTTGACTGGCTCAATCTAGTTGACCATGACTAAAAAAATAACACTACAAGGGTTAAATTCATGTAAAGTTCACTAAAATATATGAAATAATTAGGATAGATTCATAGCTTGTCCTATTTAGTTGATTCCAAGCTTAGAGAAGGTAATCTTACCAAATAATTCATTGTATAATGATTTATATCAGGGTATGACCAATTCAAATCTGTTAAGCCTAATTAAGAGATATCTTACTACACAACATCAAAGAAGAGGGTTGTAAATCCTCTAGACAAATGATATTATGTAATAACCCTAATTAGGCTTACAATACATTAAATAAATTTAATCTAGTGCTCATTAAAGCTTGTGGATCAAAAGGGGATAATTAAAAAAATAAAACAAAACATGCAAAGAGAACTTTACTCGAGTTAGTATAGAGGTAAACTAAGCAAGGAGTAAAAATTAATCTTATTACCTATGTAATATCGATCTACCAAATAAAAAAATAACTATTTTAGATAATTTGAACTTATCTATAGTCCAACTGAAAAATAAATATCAATAATACACCTACATTATTTAAAATTTTATAATTTTAAATTCTGTTCAATCTAATAAATAGGGAATAGATCTAAATTATTACCATACTCTTAGCGTGTAACTTATACAAAACTCAAAAACTATTCATTTTCAAAGGTTATCTCCCATCTAATTTAGGGACATAAGTCCAAATTATTTAAAATAGTCTTTAAAGAGTAAAAGTTAAGAATACTTACCTTGAATTGAACTTGTCATGCCCCAATCTCTCCCTTAACCAGTAGTGATTTGAAAAAGGTTATTGAGGATTTGTAAGGATCGTAATATATAAATCAGCTCTAGGGTAAAAGACACCTACTTAAAATCTAATACTTTCTCACAAGACAAGCTTCTTCCTTCCAAGATAAAACCCTAAGCAATGACTCTTCAAGTGTAGAATTATTAGAATTACAAGCTATAATAATACAAAAGTAAATGTTTTTCTCTACTGGATTGAGTTGAAGGGGGTATTTATAACCAAAGATTAACCTTAAACCCTCTCAGAAATTTAGCTAACATGATCAATCAGGTTGATCTTGTTAGGTGAGAAAGATAGATGTTAGGTCTCGTACTATGTCAGCTGAGCCAATGTAGTTTTATAATGTGCACTCAATCCATAAAAAGATCATATTAGAATAATTAATGGTTAAGTTATGTTATTTATGTACCCTTAATAGATTAAATTACATTGGTTAAATAATAATATATTTTATTATTTCTCATGAGTTTATCTTTGTGTAAATAAATAATAACATACATTAAATGACCTTTAGAGATGTTAGACCCATTAATGTGGTGGTTAGAAAAGGTCATTTATAATGACAAATTACCTTGTTTATATAATAAATATTTTATATTATAAGATGCAATGAAAAAAGTGAGAAGAGAAAGCTTGTATTAGGTACATTTTATTGCTCAAATAATGAATAATCATGGTGGGTTTTTTACCTCTTCATGGGGTTTTTTATGGTATATATATGTTATGGTGTGTTCAACTTTGATCTCATTGTTTCATGGTGAATGTCTTTGTTATTGGTCTCACATCTAGATCTGGTGTTCGTATGCAATCATATTACTTCTTCTGTCTTGGTATCAGAGCTGATTGATGCGTGATAAAGTGACAAGATTATAGATCAAATTTTTAGCTTGTGTTCAAGCTTAAATTCATCTATTTTTCAAGCCATAATTAATTCATGAAAGAATTTGAAGCTTCCTTTTCAGTAAAAATAAGTTTTCATTTATTTCTCTTTTTAGACCCTAGAGATTTTAGATTTGAGCATTTTATTAAATTTCAAGCTTATTTTCATGTCAAAACTCTAACTAAGAGTCTTAAAAATGTGGTACAAATGCTTCTTTGAACATTTAAAATCTTAAAATTTTCTTTTTTAAACTAATGATCTATATGAATTTTTTTTTCTAAGCTTTCTATTTGCAGATCTAACACTTAAAAGCACTTGCAAGCATCAATAGAGCTAACAAGTGAGAAAATCAGGCCATAGTTATATTTGTATGGCCTATGTATGACCTTGACAAGTGAAAAATTTAAAGAAAAATTTAGATTTGAATTTTTTTTTGCCCATTTAATTTTTGAAAGGTGAAATCTTCACTCTTTTAACCTATAAATAACCTTTCAAGAATCTCTTTGGAGCCTCACTTTGTTTTTTTAAAATTAAACCAACCTTTAAAATTGCCATAATATAGACTTGTATGGCTTCTTTGGTGAAAATTTAATAATTTTTTTTGTTGAGATCCTCTATTCACTAGTTTTGGTCTTTAAAGGGTGTATTGTCAGTTTCCAAGCCTTCAAAACCCTTCCAAACCTTGAAAACTATTGTCTGGTCTTTTTTATTTTTTTATCATCCTCCTTTGGCATCCCTATATGACCTAGTACTACCCCTAGATGAAATAAAAATAAAAAAATGTTTTTTATATCTTTTTATGATCTATAAAGGCCCTAACCACTTAGTTTTAAGATTTTAAGGAGATTGACAAATTTTCAGACCTTAAGATGGTCATTTCATGATCATTTAAATTTTTTATTTTTATTTGGGCACCATAACATGCCATAACAACATCAAAAATATTAAGAAATTAATTTTCAGTCAGAAAAACTCAGATCTAGATTTTTTAGATACTTTAGAAGGCATTTTAAAGGTGGTTTTAAGCTTTAAATCTTCAAAAATAGTTACCAAAACCTCCTTCCATGATTCCATCTCCTCCACTTGTGCCATTCCTCTCTTCTATGCATGTTGATGCATATTTTTAATGATTAGTAATAATTTTTAAATAAAGTATTTATTAAATATTTGATTTAATAATTAGCCAATTTTTATGCAAGCACATGATGGGCTCATGTGTGTTTAATTTCTCAAAAAGATAAAAAAAATATTCAATTTTTTTCTTTATACAGTCAAGAGATATTTATTTTACATGCATTAAATGTTTTGATTTAAAACAAAAATAAAATTAATTAAGTTTTAAGTCATGTAGCTTGCATGTGAAGTCTTGTATTAGACAAAATGATGTTTACTAGTGTTTTTTGAAAAATATTTATAGATCCAAGGTCCTTAAATCAAATCTAAATCTCAATATATATTTTTGATCAAAACTAATTAGTTTATTTTAAAATAATTAGTTAAGTCTGGTTATTAGTTATGCAAAATCTCATGTGTGAAGCTTGCAACACTTTTGACACTTTCAACACCCTTGACTTGTCATATTCTTTGTTGAAGATGGTCGTGTAACCAGTCGATATTTAACTTTTTACACCTTTTAGATATATTGAAATGGAATTTTATTTTATTTGAAACCTCCTACTATTTATTTTACAATAATTTAGTCAAATAGTGCAATTTGTGACACTATTTATGACACTTGCGATCACTTTTGTGATAGTTGTAACTTGTGTACTTGTTGCAATTATTTGTGTTTTTAAATTTTTTTTACAATCAACTAAAGTGGTTAGTATTGTTTAATCACTAGAATATATGTTTTTTATTGAAAAATCAAGTATAAAACATGTTAAAATTTTTGCTTTCTAAACTTTTTTTTTTGATTTAGTGTAAAATGCAAACTTGCAGTATCGATTTAAAAAAAAATATATATTCATGACTCAAATTATAATATGAATTATTCATAATAAGATATGTAATATTTGGTTAACTTAGTATCAAATTATTAGTGAATTTATCATATGTGTATCACATAACCTGCTTGTTAAATTTAACATGCTTGATTGTAAGCTTACACATACTCCTATTAAAGGTTGTGTTAAAAATTGATCTAAAAATAGTGTGCATTAAAGCTAACACCTATTTACAAATATCTTGCTGGTAGTTTGATTTATCTAACCATTAATAAGATAGATATTTTATAAGATGTGGGTGTTACTTCCAGATTCATGTAGGATCCATACTTGGATAATTAGAAATTAACAAAGTGAATACTTTGGTATATAAAAAACACTGTAAACTTTGGTTTATATTATTTTTCCTTTGATTATACTAATTTATTTGGTTATTATGATGTTAATCATACTATGATGAGTCTACTTCTGGATATGTGTTTATGTTTGGTGTAGGTGCTATTACTTGGAGCACTTCATGTGGAAGTTTCTAAAAAAATATTGTGGCTATAAAGGATTATAGAAGAATATCATATGGAAGTTCTTCATTGTACTAGCCTTCTTGGTGATAGTCTAATTTGTATAGGTTTGATGAAAAATCCAATGCAGTACCAACAAACTAAAGCTTAATTAAAGTTCATTCAATGCTGGGCTTATTGAAGTTACCATTGAGGAGTGTGCATAAAATATTACTTATTAAAATCTATGTGGGTCACGTGTTTCCTTCTATCTCTCTATACTTATTCTCATTGTAAATTAATTTTAATATATCACTTTATGTGATTTTGGTAAATTTTATATAGAAGTCTACACTATACCCAACACATAATAACATGGAGGTATTTATGTTATAAAATACTCCAATATGTTTGGTTGATTATTAATGAGAAATTATGGGATGTATTCTCACTGTGAGATGTAGTTTCATGATCATGTTAGCCTAAACTCACTCTAAGTGGTTTATAATAACATGGTGTAATTCCTTTAAAGGTGCCTATGGGGATATGGTGTAAAACCTTTATGTATCTATGGCTGTATAATTTAATTATTTTAAAAGTGGCTATGTGATTATGGTTACATATTGTAATACCTTTTAGTATTTATAGTTGTATAGTGTAATTATTTTAAAGGTGGTTATGTGATTGTGGCTACATAGTGTAATACTTTTGGGTGTCCATAGTTAAATAGTGTAATGTTTTGGGTGACTATGTTTACATAGAATAATTGTTTTAAATGTGACTATGACATGATAAAGGATGTTTTCTTAAATTATTAACTCTTAAAACTCATCATGTGCATGGTTCAAGGAGTGTAAGTTCGTTATGTTGTTACCTCCTAAAAACCACCATGTATCCCCACTTAACGTTAATGAGAAATATTGAAATAATTAATGGTTAAGTGGTATTATTTATGTACCTTTAATACATTAAATTATATTGGTTAAATACTTAATATATTTAATTATATTGGTTAATAATATATTTTATTATTTATCATGAGTTTATCCTCGTGTAAATAAATAATAAAATATATTAAATGAGTTTTGGAGAGGTTAGACCCATTAATGTGATGGTTGGAAAATATAATTTATAATGGGAAGATTACCTTACTTATATAATATAAAGTATATTATAATATGCAATGAAAAAGGTGAGAATATAAAGCTTGTATTGGGTACATTTTTTTTTTCAAATAATGAATAATCTAGGTGGATTTTTTACCTCTTCATGAAGTTTTTCTATGGTATATCTATGTTGTAGTGTGTTCAAATTTTCTCTCATTATTTCATGGTGAATTTCTTTATTATTGGTCTTCAATATAGATCTAGTGTTCATATGTAATTATATTGCTTGTTCTGTTAGATCGATCTATCTAACTTAGTAGGAAAATGAAGGAAAAGGGTGTATGCTTAGTCAAGAGCTATTTAGGAAGGTTAATTGCTTAAAGAAGTGGATAAATAAGTTTTAATTGCTTAGGGAGTTTTAAAAAAGTAACTTGCAATGGTTTTAGGTAATGGTATATAAACCAACAATCTTTTGAAGCACCAAAGGTTTGTCCACCCATTTCTTGATGCACCCTTTAATGCGTGCACTCAGAGATATTGAAAATCGAAAGGTTCTTGTAAGAGATAAAATTTAAACAAATGTTAAAGTTTAAAAATATTATGTGTATACATCATATACCAAGCTATTCAAATCTAAAATATGGTTCATAGTGAACCATGTACCAAGCTAGTCAAATCCAAAATATAGTTCATCTTAAACCATGTGCCAATCCAATCAAAGCCAAAACTGATTTGCCTTGAACCATGTACCAAACCAATTCTATACCATACAAATACAATCCAAATTAGGTTCATCTTGAATCATGTACCATGTCATTCCAATCCAATTAGGTTCATCTTGAACCACATTCTAATCCAATTAGGTTTGTCTTGACCCCCATTTTAATTCTAATTCCAAATTGGGTCATCTTTTATCACAATACATTTCAAATCCACATATTGGAACAATACTAAACCAAGTTTATTTTGACCAAATATAATTATCTTAAATCAATCACATGCCACTTTAAACCACTTCTTGTCTTTCCATTCAATCTCCCACACATGTTGGTTTGGAATGATGAAGTCATATCATCCATCCTTTCTTTCATTTGAATCATATCAAGTCTATTCTACCCAATTTGGGGAAATTTAAATCTAAGACCAAGACCACCATCTTAAAGGTCCATTCCAATCTAAACTAATCTACCCTATTTAGGATAATTCTAAGTTAATCTATTGTGTCTTGTTTAGGGCCAAACCAAGCCAAGATAATTACATTGATTTAATCCACCCTCCTTGGGCCCATTCTAATTGAGACCAGGACCACCCTCTTTAGGCCCATTCTAATTAAGATCAAATCCACCCTCTTTGGGTATAATTTATTCTAATCAATACCTCTTGCATGTATCCTTTCTTAGGGGTATTAGTCTAAGATTAATTTGAGTAATGGAATTTCAAGATCCTAAACCTATTCTACCATGTCCAGTTATGCATCAAGATGTGACAGATCAACTCACCTAACTTAATCAATGGCTAACTCACTTTACATCTACTTTGGACACTCCATCCATTGGTCCAAAATATAATTTGGTCTTACATCCAAAATAAATCCAATAATCCAAACGTATTATTCAATTACCCCTCCAAGGGCCCTTATCTACTAAGAATCTTAGTGTGTCTAAGTTTGATAACTACTCGATTGAGATATGTCATGATCCCCTTCCCAAGCATGATCATATAATTTTGCTTTAAAATTAAGATCAAGATACTCAAACCATTATTTAATTTTTTGTCAAATCACCCATTTTTGACTGAATACAAACCATTAATGACCCACATGATGAAGACCTTTATTTAACATAGGACCCATATTCGATGCACCCATATTTGAAAAACCCATTATTATTAACAACCCTTTATTTATCCATTGCTACACATTCCCCATTTTGTAAAAGGTGAACAAGGTAATTGAGGGTAACACACTAAAATAGACCCTCTTCGAGGCTACTTATACATTAAAATTGGGTTCCATTCTATAACCAATATCAGATTTAGCATAAGAAGCATAATCATTGTCAATCTCAACATCAAGTTCATATTCTCTTGAGTTAGCATCAACTTTAGGATCAAAATATATTAGTGGATATTAAAAAATTGGCTATATACTTTTAATATATCCAATTGACTTATAATTAACTTCAAAATAAACATACCTTAGTAAATGTTATGACATCACCTTCACACTTATTATAGATCAGATTGAATATATTCATGATCCTTCTATAATTTTGAGGACATTTACTTCAACATCGACACAATATCTCCTATTACCCTCTATGAGGATTGTGTTGCCTTTTACCCTTATTTTACAAGTACACATGTCTTTACCATTAACTAGCCTAACTATTATACTAACATCCATATACTCACAACTGTCAATTAGGATTAATTGAATCAAACATTGTTGAACTTATTCCATGGAGACATTTCAATGGTAGAATATCTGGGGATCCAAGACAACATTTAGGCAGAATAAAAATCTCCTAGTGAAACCTTATTGAAGGCACTAGGGGACAATCAAAGTCTAAACTTGGCATCTTCTAGTGAAATCTTGTTTGTGGTGTTAGATGATAATCAAAATAAAAAATCAAAATACTTTAGTGAAACCTTGATTAAGGTTTTAAGGGATAATTAAAATGAATTATCAACATCTTTTAGTCAAACCTTATTCAAAGCACTATTAGATAATGCAAATCAATTTTTTTAGGAAAATTGTAATGGTGAAAACCTCTTTGACGTGACAATAGTTGAGCCAATTAGTTAATCATTTATTGATGAAAGCATTATTGAAATCATTATGGGCCACACCACAACCAAAATCAAGTCAAATCTAGAATCAACAATGATGTGTGTGACTAAAAATCTCAATATTAATTTATCCCTCAACCATTTTACATTCCATTTTAATATTATTATTTATTTAAGACCTATATTACATTATCCACTCAAACCATTTATCCCATACCTACCCTTCTTTACCCTTCCTAACAACATTTTTTTTATAGAGGCTATGAAGACATCTTGTCTAGAGGTCTATAGGAATCATGATCAACAACTAACAAAGATCATAACAATATCAACATAGCCCATATCAGTAGTAACATCCTAAAATATTCTGAGTGGGCATTATTTAGACATCAAAGGGTCCACACCATGCATATAATAATCCTCTATTGAGTTGAGATGCTAAAACATATAAAAAATTAATTAAAAATACAAAATAATCAAAATAAAAAGAAAATTTATTCATCCAATGGTGAAAACCATGCTTATGACACCTTGGGCAAGTACCATGATGAAAACTAGATTTTTGGCATCATGCATAAATACTTTGTCATCTATAAGTAACTTAACACTTGGGGGTAACCTCATTTTCATTATAGACCATTCCAAATATTTAGACCATGCCATTCAATATATTTTATATATTTAATCATATTTCATCCCAACCCATCTTATTTTGAACATTGGTCTTCCCATCTTTACCTTGTTATGGAAGTGGAAGGTATATTTAGACCTATTTGGGAAACATTTTGAGATATTATCCATGTGACACTTTGATGACTGGACACATTTGACTCTCACATGACATAGTCTATGGAGACTCATATTCCTTTCCCTCATTGACATCCATTATTGTCCAACATTGTCCATTAATCTTACTTTGCCATTTTTCTTCCTTAACCTACTAGCAATTAGTAGTATCTCTCACTATAGGTGGAACTACATAAACCTGAGGTCCATATAGAATATGTAGACAACGTTAAGTTTCTAAGGTTACCTTAGTCACCCCTTGTTCCATGCTCTCACCATTTTGTGAGTATTTTTATCTATGCTCTCTCCATTTTAAGAGTAACCTAAGGCATGCTCTCACCATTTTGGGAGTAACCTAAGCCACACTCTTGCTAATTTTCAAGTTAAAACATTCCATATATCTTAATCCTCTATTGAGTTGAGATGCCAAAAAACCCCCAAACATTTCAAAACAGTCCAAAAATCTTAAAAATTATCAAAATGATTAAAATATCCATGGGATATATTAAGCCAAAAAATGTAAAAAAACATTTATCTTATCATAAATGCAGTCATTATTCTTGATTATCTTTGAGCCACTCATGTTATCAACCATTGGGATGCATCCTTCCCAAATCTATGTAACTGAGGCAAATTCATCATTAGTTCCAATTAGTTTAACAACCTTGGGAAGCGTCTTTCCCTTGCACACATCCTTATTTTAGGGTATCCTCCAATTACTAGTCTCATTGAGACTTCACATGTGGATTTGAATTGGTTGAACAATATTAGTCTTTCTGTTGATTTTTATTTTTGGTTTGTGTTTGTTTGCTTGTTTGTTTAATTTTTCTATTGTCACCTTGAATCAATCCATTGTGATATTAGGATCATCATCATGGTGTTTCTTTTCACACATTTGTACTTGAGTTCATCCATTGACATATGTCAACACTACAATCATGGTTTTTAACATTGGTATATTATTTTCAATTGTCTATTAGATTGAGGGTTAGTCCTTATACACATTGTGGTCTGGTCATCATGGTGTTTTATATCATGGTTCATACCATCATATGCTAAATAAAAAATTAAGTACCAGAAGTTTAATAAAAATTGTCATAATAATAAATCTCCTTATCTACCAATCTAATGCAGTCAACTAGCCAACATGGATAATATATATGATACTCATGACACATCTAAGTGTATATAAAAATTCATAATCATTTCTTCATCCAATTTAACATTTTCTATTCTCTCCCAATTTCTTGGGATACCGACATTGGCCTGAGATCTTTATAGACTATACAAGCATTGATTCATCATGTTCTATTTCTAAGGTTAGCTCAAACCCCTTTGTTTATTTCTTATTAACATTCATATTCTTCCAATCCAATCACATCATTTTTTAATCATTATTTTTCATCATCTCTTTCATTACCATTGAGCCTTCTTGTGTGCCTAGTTTTTTGTAGGTTGTTCATTCTTTGAAAAGTCACTATACCCTCACACCTACATTTTCACCCACTCATCATTAATATATGTAACATGTTGCACTCTTGAGATATGCTTTCTAATTGATTGATCAATTACTTACTCATCATTTGTTGAAAGCAAATCTGCCCTATTGGGGCAAACCATTTAGACTAATAAATGATCAAATCTACCTTATAGGTGCAAACGAATTAGACTGATCAATGATCAAATCTATCCTACTTGGAAAACTCATTGAATCAAAGGTTAAATATTCCTTTCTAGGGCACATTATTATGATAAACCAAGACCATCCTCTTTGGGGCCAATTCCATTATTTACTCTTTCTTCTAATTCCATTATTTAGTCTTTCTTCTAATTCAAAACCCACAACTTTTCCTTGTTTAGGGCAAGCCAAAATGTGCCACTTGTTTTGGGATGCATCCTTCCCACTTCCCCCTAACTTGGGGACAATTCAATTCTATTTTTATTAGCCATTATAAATGAAATCATGAAAGCATTAGATCATTTAGATTAATTTTATTCATGGGTTAATTTCACTCTTCTTCTTGCTTCATCCTCTCTTTTTCAAGATCCCATCCTTGTATTTCATCCTAACATTCTCTCTCGAGTGGGCATCATGGGTTACTAATTATTTCATCATCTCATTTCTCAACTTCATCTTAACAAAATTTTTATTCTTTGAAAAGACATTACTTCATCTATGTCTCATAATGCCTTCTCAAATAGGGAGAAAATGTAGACACTTAAAATTAGACACTTTGTGTCAATTATAATTATGTCTTCTATTAACATTTTCAACCTTAACAAAACCACTTTTCCTCTAATGATTAATTAATTTCTTGATTAATTAACCTAATCTACCCCTAATAGAAAATTCTATGGATTTAGAATTATCTATTTTATAAATGTACAAATTGAATTATTTTCTCATCCAAGGTGACATCATCATACCAAGTGTGCAAATAAGATCTCTTAAAAAATATTACACCCCTATTAAACACTCAAGGGGGAGTCATGATTTGAATATCTTACATTTATATGACATACTCCATCCCTTTTCTTCTACACACCATCTCTCTCATTTATGAGAATGGAGAAATAGGCTTGAACCCTTGATCTGCATCTCAAAATGGACGATCCATAATCATTTTTCAACTTTATTAATGAAAGGGTCTTCACACTCTTTCACCATGACCAAATAGTAAAATGAACCCATACTAAAACTCAAGGCCATTACACAAAAAATATTCAACATTTCCAAGTCAAACCTCAAGTGGAGAAGGAGAGATGTTTCCCATACATGGAGCCACCATTGCTAAAGACTACTAGTTCACAAGCCGAACTCAAGCCTCTTTCATGTCGGTTTGTAAGTAAATATGTAAGGAAGGTATAAAATTAGTTTTGTCATTTATTTTGTATTTTTTGCTTGTTTACCTTAGCTCACCCTAGGGAATAAGATTAATATGTTAGTTATCTTAGTTTATTTTTGATTTTAGTCACTAACAAATGATCTAACCTACTTCAAAATCTTGATCTATAAGTTGATGATGTCATCACCATGTTATTTTTTCCCTTATTTATTTTCACCTTCAACATGCCATACCTTTCACATACAATATTTGACCCACTTCAAATTGTATTAGAAATATCTCGATGAGGTCTTTGATGTGTAGATAGTTTTAGTAGAATTTAGAATAATATGATTTGGTAGCAAGTGGAGATCCTCCTGGATCAATATTATCATGTCATCAAACACAAGAATAATAATGTGGGATATGAATCATGGAATCACAAGCTCAATAAACAATCCGAAATGTATCCACACATAAAAAAATGAGAGTCACATAAAATTTCATGACAATGACACACACAAACAATCATAAAAACATGCATGATAACACACAAACTCAAGTAGAGAGTCACATAGAGAATAATCAATGTCACACACAATAAAAGTCATGCATAAATAAAGTCAAACAATGAATACATAGTGTCACACATAGTTAGAGTCAAACACAAAATGATTCACATAATGAACATATTATGTTACATAGAATCAAAGTCAAATACATAAAGTGTCAACAAATGTAATACCCACTCAAGGATCACACCATGTAACATAGAAAAAATAATAGTCATGAATAAAACAAGCAAGGTTAATATACATAATCAATGTATGTCATCACTGCAAATATAAAAATGTAGTATCTAGAGAAATAAAAATCTAAATAGGTTGAGTAAGAGTAAGCCATGTGTAATATATGTAAAATAGATAAATATGTTCAATGGAATGGTCATAAAAAGATGCATCCTACATAAGATGTATGAAGATTCTGCTATTGTAAGCATGCCCCCAATGTAGGAAATGTAGCTTTTATGTCAGTGAATGTCCTGTATCTCTATATCCATATCCTATGAAGCCTATATTTCTTCCATCCCACTCATTTATATCATAATACACATGTGGATAAAGAAGATAGATATATAATCTACCATATGTGATAAATCATAAATAAGTCATGTAAACTAGAAATACATGTCATGCATAGGTCTTGGTTTATATATATGTATATATATGTTTTTTTACATTTTTGATACACACACACACACACATATTTAAATACATGAATATGATTAATGAATTATGCTAACAAATGATATGATTAAGGGAATGCTTTGATGTAGATCTTGGGTCAATAAAGGTAAATGTTACCCAATGTGGGAAAGTAGTAACACATGTATATGTATCAGAATATTAAAAGTGATATGATGGTGTGACATATACATCATGGTCATCATAAACCCTATGATCTTACGTATGTTTTGTAATTATAATAATCACAATCTTATATGAATTATGTTGTATAGTATGAGAATGTGCCTATGTTCATTGTGGAACAAGTGGAACAATATGTAGAGCTAGATTAGGACATGAATGAGTAGGAAATGCCTACTAAACTAGGATATAAATTTGATGTAAAATATGTTGAAGTATTGGTATTTTTGGAAAAGCAAACACTTTTATCTAAATTGTTTGCATATAAAAAACTTGTAGAGGTTGTATAGTTAGTTGTGGTGTAGCTTTTTGAGGGAAGGTTTGTGGTTGAATATGATATTCATATGGTATAATTAGAACTATGGCTACTCTGACATTGTATATATAATTCACACATAAATTTACTACATATGGTACTACATGAATCTTATATACCCAATACCATCTTAACAACATGTTGATTGACCATGTATTGGGTAAAACTAAGAATAAAGTGGAAATTAATGTAGGACATGCCTTAAGTGGCAAAACTATAATCCAAAGATAATTATGTCTCTTTCCATCAAATCCTTTGGCTATATTTGTTGTATCCTTCAATTACTATGTATATCCAAGGATAATAATGAGTATGATGGTGAAAACATTTTCAATTAAACCATTATCTACCATAACACTTTGTATAGGCCGTGAATCAATATAGGAACACAAAAGTAATGCCACATATAGATCCCATAAATAATATGATGCTCATTTAATGTGATAGTATGTTAATGTACTTGTATTCTATTATGTGCCAATAATACCATCCAATGGATATTCCTCTTCAATACTAGAAACATAATATGTTGGAAGAGGATGTGCATTGCACATCAAATGCACTTTAGGCTTAGTGTTAGACTTTTGCACCACATGATTAGGTAAGGGATCAAAAACTATTTTAAACTTTGAATTTACATTAGGCTATGTCCTTAAATTATTTGTAGATGAATTAAGCTCAATAATCTTGTTATCTATCAAATATTGTATTTTATATCTCAAACTAATGCATTTCTTAGTGGAATGCCCTATGCAATAATGATAATTTCAATATGCAATACTGTCTAATACTTAGATTGAGGTCTACTCATATCAATATATTTTTTGGGAGGGAGAGATATGAGATTACACTTAAGTAACTTATATAGTATATTTGAGGAGGTTTTAGTAACCATAAAAATTATCTCATTTGAGAGTCTAATAAGAGTTATGACATTATGTTAACTAAATTTTTGTATCATTATTAGTATAATTCACTTTGTATTTTAAAGGTGGATTATTTTAAAACTTTGTATCAGAAGTAGTTGAAGGGTTGGACCCATAATTTAGCTTATTTATAGAAAAGAGATTAATTTTGTAGTCCTTAACTGTATGGAATAAGTCATCAGATTTTTTTAAGCATTTGAACATAATGGACTCATGGAGTGTGGCAAGCCAATTTTGATTGAATATGTATTGAAACTCATTATCAACCATTGAGTTAGTTATCTTAGAGAGCATAATATTGCATTAGATCATATATTTTTTGGTAGACTCATTAGGTCCTTGCTTAAGTTTAGAAATATGAGCATATGACATATTCTCATTGGTGTTGATTGAAAAGTGTGCTAAGAATTGACTAGTCAAAGGATTGAAAGCATGGAATGATAGGAAATGAAGGCTATAAAACCAATATGAAGTGTAGCCTTTAATATTATTCTAAAAAAATTAGTCAATATATTATCATTGGATGCAAAGTCAAACATGTTGCATGAAAAGTTAAGAGGTGTTATTCAGAACACCCTTACCATCATATAATGTAAGCTTATGTGACAAAACTTGTTGTTAATCATTAAGTTGAGATCTTAGAGGCTAAAAAATTATGTAGTAATGAATGAGAATAAATCACATGACCCACTCTATAATAACTTTGTTTCAATTATAAAACCTTATTTTGAATATCAAGAACTGTTTGCATAAGGATTTGAGCATTAGACATAGCAAACTATGTAGTAGTAGATGGTGTTACATCAATAACAATCATAAGAGGAATGTGTCTAGGTAGGAATGGAATGTAAATAAAAATATTTGGTTCTAATAAAAATTATTTCATTAATGAATAATGAAATATTAGAAAATTATATATCCAATAATGTGACTATTCATTTCATATTCTAAGAAGACGTTTGAGCTTCATGTAGAGACTATCTATCTACCACTACAAGATAAAACCTCTATTATAATTAATCCTAAGATTATTAATATTATATTAAAATAAAATCACAACCCCCATAATCTATAGGGGTTATTGTGAGACCAAGCATGCCTCTAAATATTTTAAATATTTACCAACCTAGAGATTTTGTCAATATGTTTGTTGGTTGCTCAACGATATGAAAATTTAGCAATTTTACATTACCATATTTAACATAATGTTGAATCAAACAAAATTTATTATTGATGTGCTTGGTTTAGTCATGAAATATTGGATTCTTTTCCATTTAAATTATAGATGTTTTGTCAGCCATGGAAGGTGTTGACAACACCTACTGTTATTAATTTTTTTGAAAGAACCCTTCTGAACCAAAAAAATATCTAGCTACCTCTAAAGCTACCATGTATTCTAATTTTGTTAAAGAAATTACCGACACTGATTCATTCTTTGACTTATAATTGACAACTACTATTCCAAAATTAATTAGAAACCTTGAAGTTTATTTTCAATCTTCAACATCATGAGTATAGTCTAAATCTAAATGTTCAACCAATTTAATTTCTATGTTCCTTTGAGATATTAAATGACTCTTTTTATTGCCACCTAATGACTTTATCTCAATTTTTGCATGAATAAAAAAAGAACATGAACAATAAAATAAATATATTTCCTATTTTTTGTTGCATAGATAAAACTTATAATGAGTTGTTTGTGTTTGGTAGCATCTACTAAATCTATGGTAATATCAATTTCATATTTTGTTCCATGGGCATACTGAAAGGCTTACAATTTGTCATTCCAAACTTGTTCAAAATTTCACCAATATATTTTTATTGAGTGATGAAGATATCATTTTTTTTGAAATACTTTAATACCTAAATAGTAATGAAGATAACCCATATCTATCATTTCAAATCCTTTCATCAAATTTGATTTTAATTTCAAAGTGTATGTCTCATTGTTTTCCTATAATGAGAAAATCATCCACATACACCATTAGAAATATGACTATTTTGTAAAATTATTTGAAAAAAAGACTTGCATATTCAAATTAAAAATGTTTAAATTTCATGTCCAATATGTGCTAAATGATTTTGTTAGACAACACTCTTGGGGCTTATTCCAAATTATACAATGGTTTTTCTAGTTTGCACACTTTTTGCTCTTAGCCATTTATTGGTAAACCTTTAGGTTGAGTCATGTACATTGTATCATTGAGATAACCATTCATAAATTAATTTTTGAGGTCTATTTGGTGAAATTTCCATCTATTATGAACTTCTAAAACTAACATTATTTGAATGGTAGTCCATTTTGCTATTAGTGTAAAGGTTTCATCGTAGTCAATTCCTTAATTTTGAGAAAATCCCTTTGTGACAATACTTTATTTGTTTTTTATTGATTGCATAAAAAACCTAGTTTTAAAAGGATCCATAAACCATAAAAGTGTTATACAAAAAAGTATAGACCACCAAGTCCAAACAATAAAAACCTAGCTAGAAAGTCTCGTAGATAGTGAAATAAAAATAAAAAATAAATGGACCAAGAGGGGGGACCCTTTGATGTTTCATTTTCCTCCTAAAATATGTTTTCAAGTACTCCCCACTTATTCATAGAAAATGTGGCCCTCATCCTATTGCCAGGTCCTTCAATGTTGTCTCCTAGGATGATCATATGTGGCTTTTTTTGTCCTTGTACTTGTAGAGGATTTTTTTTGATAGGGGTTAAGTTGGGAATATCAGTTGGGGGGTCTCCATAATATTTAGTGGTTGATTAATAAATGTATAATTTATATTGATAAAATAAATAAAATACTAAATAATCAAGTCTGCTTGCCTGTACAAGGCATTTTATTATTGGATAAGGCTAGCCAAGTTCAATCTGGCTTCCTTCACCCTATTATTAGAACTATCAAGATGCTCCTTATTATTTTTTGAAGTAAATTTCCTTTTAAATTGGCCTCCATGGAGGTACCCTCATCTAGAAATACCAATTTAGGCTTGGGAACAAATAGATTTAGCATAAGGTCTTTAACGGTGGTTTTGGATAGGCTAGCTTGGGGGTACTATCAGATAGGTGGTAAGATCCTGAGGTGGGGTCTTCCTTGATGGAGTACACCCAGGGGGAACTCCCTCTCTTGTAATTTTTGACCATGTTTAACCAATAATAGTATAAGTATTTGATGTAGAATGGGGTTAGACTCATTAACTTGGTGGGCAAGGCCTATGCATTCCAATGACCTTAACAAGTAAAATGGCAAGCTAATCTTTAAACCTTGGAAATAGTTTAATAATAAAAAGTGGTGGGATAAAATTAATCTATAATTACCCTCTAGAGTTAGGTATCTCATCATTTGGAGGTATAGATCTAACCATTTCCATGGGAGATAAAGTTAGGGGAAACCCTTCATATCTATTTTCACATACTCGTTTGTGTGGAAGAAGTACTAGAGGAGTTCTTGATTTTTAATCTAGTCTTTGTAAGCCTTCACCCCTTTACACATCATATCCATGGCCTCGCCTATGAATTCCTCCATGACTATAATATTAATTCCCTACATCACCACCATACACTTATTCCATCCAGTGATGAAATCCCTAGCAACATCGACATCATGCTCTATAATTTGTAGCATTAGTTTTGTGAATCCCCCCACTGTAACTTTTTTTAGACTTTATTTTGTATATACACCTCAGAACATGAGGTGGGATTTAATTGATCTCTGTCTCCCCCCATTAGCGTAGTGCCAATAGACCTAAAACAAATGATTAGGATATTCTAGAATAGACTGATTTGAATAATTTGAAATAGGCTTGGGAAACACACTGCCTTTATCTTTAGGTAATAAATCCACCTCACTCTATAATGGTGGTTCATAATTTTTAAAAACCATCTTTTGATGAGAGATGTTCATGCATGTGTTAGCTTGACAAGTATTTATTTGTGATTATAAAGTGAGCCATATGTTTTATACTTGTTTCTAAAGGCCCACTTGTAGTCAATAGGTTTATAGTCAATTGGAGGATCAACCAATTTCCAAGTTCCATTTTTGACCAACACATCATACTCACCTCTGATTGCATTTTTCCATGAATCAATATTTTAAACTTGTTTGAAGGAAGTAGGTTTAGAGTAAAAAACAACATTGAATTCTTCTTCAAGAGGGTCTTACAATGTAATATTTTATATCTTATCTTGAAGTACTTATATGAACTTGTTTTATTATTCTATAGTTGTGTGTACACTTCTAGTTCTTATTTTTACAACCTTATCAGGGATAAGATATTTCAATGTTTGCTCAACCCATTTTGGTATCTTTTTCCATATAGATTATAAAATCAATAGTACCTCATTTTATGGATTTGAAGCTTCTTCAATTTTTGACACCAACCCATCCTCTGAAGAAGATTTGATTTATTCTATAGGGGAAGTGTCATTTTCAATTATAGGAGTCAATAGAGATTGAAATTTTCCTAATGTATGTTCCCCCTTCATAGTTTGGAACCTCGACATAAACCTCCTTAAAAACATCAAAATTTTCATATTTATCAATTTGATTCAATTGTCAACTGATGCTAGCTGTGTCTTTTATAGTTCAAAAAATATGACATATCTTGTGATGATAAATTTATTATTGTTCTAATCAAATACCTTATATGATTTTGAAGACTTAGAATATCCCAAAATCATGCATTTATTATTCTTAAGTTCAAGTTTGTTCCTTTTTTCATTTGAAATCAATGCATAAAATGTGGTTCTAAAAATTTGTAGATGCCACACTAAAGGGAGATGACCACACTAGAATTCATATAGAGTCTTAATCTATAGGGCTACTAATGGTGACTAGTTATAGAAGTATGAGCTACTTCTACCCATAAATATAGATTTACCCCTTTGAAGTAAGACATTGTTCAAACCATGTTCATCATAGTTTTGTTCATCCACTCAACCACTTCATTATGTTGAGGAGTGTAAGGGATTGTGAGATGATGCTTGATTACATTATACTTGATATAGATTTCAAACACATTTGAAGTGAATTCAACACCATTATTAGTCATAAGTGTCCCAATGTGGGATTATGATTCATTTTTAACCATAGTTTAAATTTTTTTATACATTTTGAAGGCTTCTAATTTTTTCTTTAGAAAATATATACATATCATTATGTTGTAGTGATCAATGAACAACATGAAGTCCCTGTGACAAAAAAAAAAAAGAAATTGTAGATAAGACATATGAAAGTGAATTGAATATAACTTTCTATTAGTTTTCCATTTTGAATTTTGAAATGGTTCTCTTTCATGTTTGGCCAATATTTAAGATTCACACTTTTCAATCTTTTTTGGTAGAGTTGAAAGCCTAAAACACCATTTTTATGAATTGTGTGGATGCTGTCATAATGCATGTCTATGAATTTATCATGCTTAAGAAGACTTAATGACATTCCTTCTTCAACAAGATTAGAAAAAATTACTTAGCACTGAGTGCTCATCCCCAAGTTTTATCAATTTTACTTCCTCATATGTAGTTAGAACAACTATTTTATCAAAATTCCTTGTGAGTTTCACCTCTCCATCATCCAACATAATGGAGTGGCCTTTTTGTCAAATTAACATAAGAGACACAAATATTATTTTTAACTGAAAAAGGTATAGTAAACTTTTGAGAATCAAGTTTGAAAGTCTTGGTGACTTGAGTCAAATTAAACCTTTACCTTGAGGTCATAGACTTTATTTATTAGCCATATATACTAGACCATACATTTATTAATTAAACTCCTCAAAAAAGTCTCTTTAAAAAATCATATGTTGTGTGGCACTAGTGTTTAGAACCCAAACATTATCTCAAGTTAAACTATTTGAGGCATTATTTATTTCATTAGAGATGGAAATAACACATTCACAAGAAAACTAAGATAAACATGGTTTTGAGTTTTTATTCTTCTCCTTTTTTTCTTTCTATTTTCTATATGATTAAATTTTCTCCCATGATGTTTTGCATTCATGAGTATCATGACTCCCTTTCCTTTCAAAACATTTGAAAAATTAGTGTTGTTTATTATTATGATTTTTTTGATGTTGACTATTGTTTTTGCTAGATTTTTTACCTCACCCTTTGCTCTTCTCTTTGCCTATATCATTTTCTACATTCTTATAATAATTTTCCATTGTTTTACATAAAAAATACTTTATCTTGTATGTTGGATAGATATTTTATAGGCTAGAAAAAGTACGTAGGCATTTATGGGATTAAATCCCTTTCATTTAATAGTGAATCTCTCATAGGCTTATGCCTATCTATTCCAACTATTCACAACTTTCAGTTATTCACAGTTTGTACAAATTATGCGCCAGTTATCTTATCTTGAGGTATAAATTTAATCACAAAGTTCATGAACCATAATAGAGTGGTTTTGTAGCAAGTAAACAACTATTTTAGAGAATGTGTAAATAATTTATAAGAAATAGAGAATGAAATGACAAGAATATGTGAGAAGAAAGAAGTTGTACTTCACAACAAGTAGTTTTATAGAGATTATTGTATCTATATAAATAGATAAACATTCAAGAGGTGATAATTATTTCAACAAATGAGTAAGAAAAACTTGAATTCATATTCAGATTTAAATATAACACAAAGTTTACCATTTTAATCTTCAAAGAATGCACCAAATGATCTCTTTAGACTCAAATTTCCACAAAAATCAACTTTTTCATATTTAATTTGAACCAATTTCATAAAAAAACATTCAAAAATATAAATGCAATGTTTTAGGTTGCCTAAAATTTCTTGCTTCAGTTGCAATTGATTTATAAAAATTACCATCCCCTTGGCATGAAGGCCTTCACTCTTACTTATACTATTTTAGATGTCAAAATCAATTAGGAGACAACTCCTTGAATTCTCATGTGATATGTTAAAAACTAAAAACCATTGAGAGACATCTTCCTAGAATTTCTCTTGTGTGGCATGTAATGGATAATGACATGTAGGACTTCTCAGTTTCACTATTTTGATCAAATATAATCTCTTTGCATGCTATGTAAATCTTGATTAAGTAATTTATTTTTTAAAAATAACTTCAAGTAATGGCGTCTAACCAAGTTACTTGAGTCTTACATTTTAGAAAGTAACTTAATTTTACAAGTAATTTCATTAAATGACATTACTCACAAAGTAATTACTTAAAACAAAATTACTTCAAATACATTTATGAAAAAAGTAGAAGATAGAAGAAGTTGTTGAGAATAAAAGAAATAAAAATCATTCCAATTCATGAACTTTTAATCTACATTTTTATCTGTACTTGATGTGTTGAGACATCATGAATTGGATAGCTAGATCATCTGATTTGGTAACTGATTACCTTTCTATTTCATATCTTAGTAGTTCCCTTTTTAGCTTCTTGAAATAAGATTTTACCTTCTCAAGAATAGGTTCAAGCCTCTTGACCTCTTGTTGACTTTTGATTAACTCCTTTATAGATTTTGATATGAAAGGATTTGTGGCCTTTTCAATTAATTACTTGAATTACTAATGCAATTACTCAGGGGTCCTTGTCATTTTCTTAGACCAAAAAATTGTGAGATAAAAGATACAGTCCTTCAGATCTATTTTTACGTTAAGATCATATTATTCTAGAATATTCATTTATTCAAGCATTGTCCCAAGAATATGTATGCAAAAAGATATAAGGTGTTCCTCTTGTTTTGATTTCTTTATTGATCCTTCTGGGACAAACTTTTCTTCTTTTCACTAGAGGCTCTCTTGTTGCAATTTAGAGATTCTATTCTCATTCTCAATCTCCTTCATCATTATTTTTATTTGTGCCAATTTATTTTAAATGTCAACCAAAGTTTTTGGGACCTCAAGAAACCATTTTTATGTAGTTTGCAACATCTTTATCCATTCATCAACTACCTTGGCTTTGTCCCCAGTTTCTTCTACCTCAGTTATTGTTTGATGATCAAATGCACCTCTTGAAAGTAATGTTTGTTGAGGAATATATATTAACACCTTGGTGATTATTTCACACAACTTAGCAATTTGTTCCTTCAACTTATCTTTATCATCTTTTTCTTCATCAAGCTTCTAGAAAAGAGTATTGATCAGGGTTTGCATGTCCTGTTTCAAGCCTTCTATAGTATCTTTTCCAAAGGATACTTTTGTAACTAATAAATCTTCTTCAGTAACTTCAACATTATTTTTTCCCTATGGAGGAACTGATATCTCTAAAATTTTTTAGCTTGAAGGCTCTATTATCAACTTTGATGTCATTTTGGCACATTTGGGGTTTTTACCCTTTTGATTAAGACTTTTCACAAGTTGTAAGTCTATCTCCTCCAAGTCAATTTATTTTTTAGAATTAGGAGCTATTTACAATGCCAACCATGAAGAGAAATTAATACTAGTCGAAGTGAATGAATGTATTATCATTTGCTATTGATTATTTCTCACCACTAACTCCTGAGAAGGAACCTCTTGTGTATCCAAAATATATTGAACAACATTGAAAATTACTTGCTCATCTTTTCATTTCTCTACCTCTACCTTTTTATATGGTTCTTTATCTACCTCTTCCTCTTTTTCTTTGTCCTCAAGTTTAGCTATTACTTGTTGCTGAGATACCTCCTGAGATGCAGTCACCTCTCTAACAATTACCTAATATGTCTCTTTAAGGATATGAATAGAAGAAATGGTGGGCTGATCCTTAGAAGGAGGTGGGGGAGTAGTAGGTGGAGTGGATGAAGGTGGAGGAGTAAAATTAGTCTCCTTCTGAACAGGTTTCTTAGGAGTTTTGAAACTTAGAGACTTTGGGGGTGGCATGAGTTTGGAAGGATCAACCTCTTTCACTACTAGTTGTATGTTTTTCATCGGTAATAAAGATGTGATGAGATTGGTAGAAGGAGTGGTAGAAGGAAGAGTGGTTGTGGAAGAGATTAGAGGAGATGCAGGTGTAACTAGCTAAACTAGCTCCTTTTCTTTTATCACAAATTATGTATCATCAACATTATTATTTAATTTCACTTTGGATCTTGGCTACTTTATCCTTGTAATGATATTCTCTTGTGACTTACTTGGCCCATTTATATCATTAATGGTTATTTCATACAATAGACCTTACCAAGAAGCCATGTTGAAGTCATGTGAGAACCACTGAAGTTTTCTTAGCGATAATATTTACTTGACTCTTTTTGAAGTCAATCTCTAGAAGTGGAACATTGTCTCCTCCCATTACATGATAAGAATTATGAATCACTTGTCTGTTATCTTCCATGTCTTTAGAAATGGTGGTTAAATCAAATGAACTAATCTGCTCAAAAATCATCATACTGTTGTCTCTTCTTCTCACTTCAAATTGATCTCTACAATCAATCTAAAAGTCTTCAAGTGTAGGGATATGCATATACTCAAGAGAAACTATGTTTTGAGCTATGCCTCTACAATCAAAATTTTATCTAGCTTTAAAATGTGATTTATTGTAGTTGTGATATATTTTTGTTTGTACATTCTTTAACTTGTAAATATTTGCATAATGATAGTGGTCAATAACAATAAAAAAAAATTAGAGGAATGGTTAACCTTTGACTGTAGGTCATGTAATTATAAAAAATACCTACACAAATACATAATAATCCATTTGTCAATAGGGTACCTTAGTAATCTGACTAGTGTCCCTGTGTAACCACCAACTTTGATATATGTGAAATTCAAGAATTGAATAAAAATGCATCCAAATTAGGAAACTGCCTCCCAAGTTACATTTGATACTCTCTTGGCCTTTAAGGAAACATTCAATTTATAGATGATTTCATAAAAGAATCCATCATTTACCCTCTTTTAGTGCTTGAAGTATTTAGACAAAGTTAACTGAGGGTAATATTCACATATAGGATCTATTACCAACATCCCTTTTGTAGTTAGCCTAGAAAATACTCCACTAGATGCTACAACATATACTTATATGAATTCATTTTGAAGTCAAGATTTTTCAATACATTACTTAATTATTGGTCAATGTTGTCACATATCAATCTTGACCATTCAATCATAGTGAAACTTTTGTTAATATCAATATCCCTAATGTATGCATAAATCTAGGTGGAAAAGCACTTGGCATTCTTATCCCCATTAATTATACATAACAACTAAGTGATGTCATCCAATTCTTGAACCAAATCAGATATTACTATTTTCTTTGTAAACCTTAAAGTCTGCTTTGGTTTTCTTAGATAATTAATATTCATTATCTTGATGCAATCTAATGTTTTATTCTCCCATTGATTCTTAGATTTTTCCATTGATACATCAAGTACTTTAGACTTTGTTGGGATATTCAAATAGTAGTCAAAATACTAAAAATCTAACCTTATCACCACATTACTAGTAGTATCTTTAACTATCCTAGTAAGAGAATCATAATACTTAGCACACTCTAGAATAAACTCATGAAGTTATGTAGAGCTTGGGAATGTTGTAACTTATAGGATCCCACTATTGGTTATTTTTTACATGAGTGGTGTATTAATTATGGATTTTGGCCTTTCTAATAAATTAATTATGGAAACATGTCCCATATTGATATCACTTATTTCAGACAACTTGGAAGTAATACAGGACTCAATGGGATAACCCTTATATTCATACTTCATCTTTGCTTCTTTTGGCTTCTAAAATATCTTTGCCTTAGTCTTTCCTATCTTAATTGGTCCTATAACTTCTTCAAGTGCTAGCTTAGGAACTTATTCAATCAGATTTATTTCTTCTCCTCCTAACACTTGTTGTGACTGACACTAGGAAGGCTTAATATATTCTCTTGAAAACTTATTAATTATTTTTTATAGTTTAGAAAAGGTTGAACAACTGAGTCAAGTTATTATCTTGAGTAACAATCCTAAGAAATTATTTAGATATTAGGAAATTATAGTAATAGAAAACTTTGAAAACTCTAAAAAACTTATCCAAAGTAACAAGGTGTCAAAACTCTGAGAAGGTCTAGGAATCTCTTAATTCTTTAGAATTAGAAATTTTGAGTGAGTGGTAAGTATTTGTAACTTTGGGTTTATTTAGAATAGTTACTCAGGTTTATATGGATAAGATACTTGGGTTGGAAAAATTGATGAAGTATAAGTAAGAGGTAATCAAACTTTAGGTAAGCAATGCTCTTTAGGAACTTTGTTATACACAAAACTAGTTGCTTAGGTTTTTAAAGACCAGTTACTTGGGTTCAAGACTTTGGGTAAGTAGTAAGTCATGAAGGGTCTGGGTAGATCTAGGTTAATCACTAGGGTATTTTTAGACAAATTCAATGTTTTAGGGATTTTTCTTAGGGTTTCTCATGCCAAGTGTTTCTAAAAAATTTACAAGTTTTGAAAACACCTATGCAAGCAAAAACAACTTATAGAAACATGAAATGACAAAAAGTCACTCAAAATGATGAATGAAAACTTATAAGAGGAAATATGAGATGAATAACCAAAATGGAAACATAAAAACAAAGGGGAAATGATCTACATACCTCAGCTACAAATGAGTTGTGAAGATTTTACTCAAAAATCACTCCAAAAGATCAAATGGTGTCACTCAAGATTTGTAGGGGTATCAACTAGGTCAACTTGAAATCCATGTAGGAAATATTTATATTAACCCATGAATTAATGAAAACTAAGTGACACGTGAGATAGTGGCCATGTAAGCATTTTGATGTTTATCAAGTTTTTATGAACTGCTTTGCTTGAGTTGGTCGATGAAGTCAAGTAACTTCAAAATCTCGATTTGGTTTAGGCTAGTGAAGACTTTAGAGTTACGAACCTTATCTAATTTTACTTACGAATTTGAGTAAGTGAAGTAACTTCTAAACCTTGAGTTGTTTTAATAGTGTTTTATAGGTTTATAAAACTACTTTACTTTAGTTTTAACGAGAAACAAAGTCATTGTGTACTTTTGATTTAAATTGGATGATGTAACATGGGTTTTTCAAATACAACTTACTTCACTTTTGAAAAGTAAATCAATTTAGAGAACTTGAGTTGGCTTAGAAATGAGTCCAAACACTTAGCTTTTTGAATCTTTTGGAAATATGGACAAAATGGGTTTTATGAGAATGACCCAGGTAGACATATTCTAACCTTTTAGAGAAATTTGAAGTAATTAGGAATGAAAGCAATCACAAGTGAAAACTACTAAAGACTAAGTCTTATTTAGGGGATTGAATTTTAACAAGGACAACTAACTCACATAAGACAAAAGGCAAAAAATTTCAATAGGGGTAATCCAAAATTCCATGTGTGAAATTTTCGGGACACCACTGTGAACACTATTTTTATTTCAAAGGTTTTTTTCTCTTTTGACCATATTCTCAACCAGCTGATCAAATGTGAAAGTCTTTAAAAAATTAATTTCTTTCAATGTCTACATATAGGTTGAGTATGTATGAAGAAGATCATTTATTAAGGTGGTCATAAACACATTTATTTTTATACCAGTTGCATCAACATCATGTTTGATTATAGGGATTTTGAAAGCCAAACTCATGACATCTCTATTTTTTAATTCGAGATTGAATAATTTTAGCTCAAACTATATGAAATCCAATTCTAAGTTAGAATCATACATGTCCTTCAATTTTTGAAATTCTTGCCAAGGAATGTTTCACCCTTATATGTGACAAAGCACCTCTACATCCAATGAGCCCTTCATCAAGGGTAATGATTTTGAATTATTCTACTTATAAGATGGTATGCCCTTTGCTTCTTTAGGTTTAATGGGTTTTTATTCCCCATCATATATGTTGAACCACAAGTAATTGAATATAAATGTGTTCTCCACCTATCTAGACCTTTCTAAACATGTATCTTTTCTGGTTAAAGTTGTGCCAACAATAGTTTTGATTGAATGCATATTTATTGTATAGGGATATGGAATGGTTCCTTATCAATCCAAAAATTTCCATTTTATATATACCTCCTGATCAATATACCAAACCTCTCTATATTCTCATCCTTCCTATATACCCATCAGTACATGGAAAAAACTCATCATTCTTATATACTCAATGATACATGAAAGAGACATAAAAACACATGAGAGCATAATGGTATGTGGTACCTAGGTGGTATGTGAAAATGTTTTTCTCTATCTATGACACCCACTTAATGATAAATCCTTGTACATGGTCATGATAACACTATATAATAAGAATGTTCTTGCTCATTCTTTTTGTTTATGTCTAGTTATAGTTGTAAATGGGTAGTGAAGGTAATGAGAAAATGTTTTTTTACTTATTTCTCCTTGACAATTTATAGGGACGATACCACAAACACTATTGTTGTAAATATATTAATCCACATGTGCAATAATTTGATTATGATGACATGACTCTTAAATGTGAACCAAAGGCAATATTGATACCGAATGCTATGAATTAGTTTTATTTTTCACAATTTGATTTATTTTTCAAAATTTTATTATTTAAAAAAAATATTCATGATTTTCAACAGAATTAATTTTTTTTAATAAGTCCAAAATGAAAAAAAAATCGTATTATTCCTTTGTGGCAATTTTCTCCATCATAGTTTGGCTGAAATGAAAAAAGAAGGCAAATAATTTTAATAAAAAGGTACTTATATTGGTCTTTGAACCACTTGTAAGGATGAAACACCTTATTTTAGTTCATATACCTCTACATTTAATTGACACCAAACAAATAAATGTTAAAATAAAATACATAACCATGCAGGTCTTAGAAGAGATGATACACAACCTGAACAACCATGTAATCCAATCAATAGGTAAGATGCCTTGCTAAATAACTATGCACTATCATTTAATGTTAAACAAGTTTGAAATCAATAGAGAATAAATAGGTTAGAATTATTTTTATTAGTGAACCCCCCTTCCCCATTAAAAAAAATAAAAATGCAATACCTTGGTTTTAGGTCTGAAACTAAGAAAATACATTAAAAAAACTAACAACTATACAACCCCACACATTTATTTAGCCAAAACACCACTTTGAATAGGTCAAAGTAGTAAAAAACTATCAAGCTTCACCATGTTACTGGTCAAACACAACTTTTGATGTTGAAACACCTTCTTACAAATCATAAACTGAGAAATATGCCTTCTCACAATAATATAACAATAAATCAAGATTCCTTTAAACTATAATAAGAAATTAAATAGTTAAAATTTATCCTACACCAACCATAATGTGGTCTTAAACAATGAAATATTGAATTTAAAAGATTTTGATTGACATATAATGAATTATTAAAATTGAAATAATGGAGAATGTATAAGAGGAACTCTATGATTTGATACTAATGTCAAACTAGGAATGAAATGCCAATAAATAATGAGATTTGGTACAAACCAAAGTTATTGCATTAATAAAGAATGGAATCATATACATCCAAATTAACTCACTCCATTATCCGCTACTAATTCTCATTACTAATTTCCAACTAATATCACCTCCCTAGCAATTATAACACCCCCTTGCATTTCTTCCATCATACTAATCCTACACCATGCCACATCCCAATTAATTTTCTTATTAACATCACATTTATCAATAAACTTCAATTATATAATATTTACAAATTAAAAATTCATCCCCCAACTAACCCCACATCCTCTCCTACTGATCTCTCTTCTAATCGCCAACCAAATCACTTTTATTAAGCTTAAGAGGATCTAGAATCCTCTAAACTTATTAAATCCCCACACTGATCTCCTTCTAGGCTCTTATAGGAATTTTAAATTCCTATAATAAACCTCCATCCTCCATCTCAATTATACATGGCTTAACTCTAGCCATACATTTATCCTACCACCTTATATATAATCACATGCATCTCCATGCAATGGTAATATTTGAAAACTAATAAAAACTAGTAATCTGATGATGCCAACTTGATCTCAAACGTTTTGTTAAACATTCCTACATCTAACATTGTTGATAAGCTTGAAGCCATTATAAAGCAATCCAACATTCAAGAAGCAATCAAGAAACATACATTTATCATTTGGGCTCATCAAATCTTGTCAAGAAAGGTAAATTAGGCTAAAATTTGAGGTATATTGTATATTTTCTATTCATTTACTTCCTTTGCCTAATCAACGGTGTTGTTGTGGATTGGAATAGTTTGGTAGTTTTGGATTGCCTCCATTATTGATTGTATTATTAAATATCTATTCCAATTTATATCAATGACATTTTTGCAACCACAGTGGGAGTTACTCCTAATATTGTGCTTGTTGAGCCTCTTTTGACTAGTAAAAAGTTTACAAGTACCTTTTGAAGAATAATTGATGGCTGAAACTTCCAAATTTATGTAAATTCCACTTATAGAATTCAATATGACTTAATTCTATTCTTATTCAAATTTGTTTCTAGTAAATGAAATTTCACTTCAAACTACCACACTTTTTATTTAAAATATTAAACTTGACTGTTACAGTTTAAATAAACAATTGACTTATCTAACTATCCTTCATGAAGTCACATTTTGTGACTTGTGGTTTAGTTTTTATCATTTATAATTTTGCTAACACTTTTATGATTTTGTGAATATTTGTTTTTTATTTTGTATAGGTTCAAACTCGTGAATTCATAAATGTGGTGTTGTGTTTGATAGATGCAAATTTTCTTAGACAAAATGTGATTTCATGTTTTTGTGTTTCAAGTTTGACATTAAATAATTACATTGACTATCTAGTCTTTTGTATAAAATTAAATAGATATATTTGTCCTTTTTGATTCCATGTGCTTTAATTTGACAATTAAAATATGAATTAATTATTTTATCTTTTAGTTATACTTATTTGGTACATTTTTGTAAAATCAAGTTTTTAAAAATTTGACTTCTTATATCATATTAGCGATTATGTCTTTAGTTGCACAATTTCATGTTGTTTGGCTTTATGTGCATAGGTACAAACTCACACCTCTAAAAGCATGACTTTAAGTCTATGAAACATGATTTCAATTCAATAAATTATGACATCACCTAGGGATATTCTTCTTTATCAGGTTCGTTATCTGTTTCAAATTCATAAATCTATTTTCCATGATTTTTTATAACAGTTATGATTTTGACTATTAGATCCATGATTTCAAATTCTATCTATGTTTTTCCTGATCAAGTAATTTTAGATAATTCACATCTATGTAGATATAATTTTTTACTATGTAAATGTGACATTGTTTCTCGAATACGTGACTTAGCTCTCTAAATTTGTTTTTTGTAGGTTTACCATTAAAGAGCCAAATCAAACTACTAACTTTGTGTGATGTAGGATCTAATTGTCAAATAATTTACATATAAATAATCTTTTAATACATTTTGTAACATTTAATTAAGGGTTAATTAACTTGTGTATGCATGTGGAAATTTTTTAAATCATTTTAGCATGATATTTTTGGCTTGTTTATTTATCACCTAAGGTTAAGGCTATGTATGTTCTCCCCTTGGACCCATAGGGTGAGCATAGGGATCAAAAATAGTTGATAAACCTCCCTCCCATTTTATTTTCTAGGAGAAAGGTGACATGGAATTCATCCCCATAAACTTGTCATAGTCAAGGATTGCGACCTAGATTTAATCACCATACACAAGATCACACTATGTGTTATGATAGAGTATAAATCAAGGAGAACTATCGCTAAGATAATTAAAAACCACCATACAATATTATATTAAGTGAGGAGGTAACACTATCATACATAGGTGTCTAAAATTACCTTATGAGGACTTGGGCCTCACTATACTATGAGGTATATATGGGACTCCCCTAGAGATAATGTATAACCTAAAAATAGACCTTCGATTGCATACAAATTTTAGTGTAGGGAAAACACCATTAACAAAGATAACTCACCATATAAAAACATAGGGTGATCGTTGGGAGACCAACCTAGGCACCACTCTATGTGAGTAGATTGGTAGGCTGGTTATTATGTTGCACACCCTTATCTACTAGCATAGGATTCTCATATTATGTGATATTGTTTGTGTTTTGTTAATACACATGTTTTTTCAAACCTATACCTTAAACCAATCCCATCTAAATAAATAAAATTACATAATTAACCCTATTATCCAACCTTACATCAATCAAAATCATCATTACATTCCTTTCACCTCATAAAACTTAGACCAAATCATATCTTATCACTCGTCATGATTCTATAAGCTTTCTTGAAGTACAAATCATATCCTACACACCTTTGACTTTGTATCTTTCTCATGTAACCTAACTTCATCCACATTTACCTTCGCCACTTATCCTTTGTCCAAATTGTAAGCTTTCTAAAAGGCTAAAACATAGTCAACCTTATTATATAGTCATACTCACCATTTGTCAACACACCTAGTTAAATCCCATCATTATCAACCCATCCAAACTCGATAAAATCCCATAAAATTACATATTTGAGCTAGTATTATCAAATCAACCTTGATTAAGAACTAGTCAAACCTAGTTATATCACATCTTTACTAGTTTGAACTAACACTTATCAAGTCAAATCAAACCCCAAGCTTATCTTAACTCATTTATATAAGTCAAAATCTAGGGCTATCATCCCTACCCATCTAAAATCAAGCTAGATCCATGGTCCAAATTAAAATTTTCTCAAACACATACCTTATCCATAATCATATTCTCATACCACACACATCATTCAAATCAACTTGGTCTAAGAAAACTTATTAATCACTACCCCTTAATCTTGTCTCATCTAAACTTATCCTATTTTATCCACACATCAAAATCATCCTAGCCCAAACTCTCTAATGACTTAGGGTTGGAAAACAAGCTAAAAAAATGTCTTTGAAATTATCCTAGGGGGTAAGCAATATCGTAATGATGGAGAAAAATTTATCGATAGAGACAAATATAATCAAGACACATAATATGATTTCCTATATACTGATCATGGTATAGTGAATTTACATCAATACATCTATGAGAATAAGGATGAATTATTAGCCTAACTTACAAAAGAAGGGGGTATACTTCCTCCTGACTATGACCAACAATAATTAAGGAATGTTATTTGAAGTCTTGAATGTCAACAACCTACCTTTAGTCATTATTTAAATCCCTTTGTATAAGAGGAGGAAGAAACCCAACTCTAGTTTGTAAATATCAACCACATTAAGATTAGAAAAGGGAAATACATCTTAGGAGACTAAGCAAAACAAGAAAAAAAACAATTCTTGCTTAAATAGCTTAACCAAATTTCCAAACAAGTGGCCTCTCTTGCATCCCAAATAAATACTAAGACCGATAAGCCTCAAAATTATAGAGGGCCACCGAAGAATAATCCACCTTTCATTAGTCTTAGTCAAAGCATACTTGATCCTCATTTCACATCATCCACCCCTATTTTTGATCTCAGGTTTTCCCATGAATGGAAAGCAATGTAGGATAATATCCAAGGGATATAAATAGGATCACACAACAAGAATTAAAAATTTTAAGACCTTTGTACCTATCCATTAGACAAGGACTTACTATGGGATCCCTTCCCCCCTCACTTTAAATTTACCAAATTGTAAAAATATAAGGGAAAGGGAGTTTCATATGAGCATGTCAAAGAGTTTTTCATCTCCTACCAAGAGTTCACTTATAGTGATGCATATCTACTCAAATTATTTTTATTGTTGCTTGCATAACATGCCCCATTTTCAATCTAAAAATAGGGACCCTCTTTTTGCTTTGAGTAGGTTGGATTTAGTTATCCAACTTTCTCTTTATTAGATGCTTAACCCTAGGGTGCTATATCATTCATCTTTTGGCTAACAACTCATCCTTTTGGCATACTCCTAGTTCTTCCCTTTAGTATTATGATGATCCTAAGTCTAAACTGGATCATTTGACATGGTTTTCTCACAGTTTTCCTTTGAGTAGGCTTATGAACATCTTGGCACTTTCCCTTAGGATAAGGTCATTTACATTTAAATAACCCATCCACCTTTATCTTTTGGGTTAGACTCAAGTTTTGGTCATGCCTAGATCTATTCAAGTTATGTAAAGCTCTTAGTTTGATAAATCAACTTGAATGAGCTCAAAATATGCTAAGTCCAAGTCAGCTTAGTCAAGTCGACCATGTCTAAAAATATGAGCTTGAAGCTTTAGCCATTTTCTTTATTTTATCATGAGTATTTTGATTCCTCTAAACCCTTCCACATGTTTCTAGTAGATCATTTTAAAGTTTTAGGCTAGTCAAAAAAGTTTCTAATTAAAATCTCACTCAGGCCCAAATATCATTCCATGTGGCATGATATTAGTGACTCAACTTGATAGGGGACTAATTGGCATGCAATAGTTACATGTATCTAAGGACATAATATGCCACCACATGGTGACTTACCAAGATCTCTATACCACAAAGATGAAATAAATACATCAGTTAGCTCGGAGTCCTAGCTCACTAAGATGATGCCATGTGGCATCATCTTTTGTGCCCAGATCATAAACCTAGCTTGATGAGGGACGACTGAGTAACACCTTAATGATGTTAGTATTCACTTGAGATTAAATTTTATATGCATATATGTGTCACCAAATCATAAACCTTGGGCCTCTAGGCCAATAAGGATGTGTCACATGGTGCTTGAGGTCTTACATTTGATAGTCATCCTAAATGCCAAAACTATTGAAGTCTTGAGGAGATTGCTTGGTCTAACATTCCCAAATAGGACCAAATAGATTTAAATATATAAATTTAATTAGATTATATGATTCCTATTTGTAAATACATTAAATCTCCCTTCTTCAGGCCATTTCACTTTTAGATTTAGATAAATTTTGTAAATATTTTAGAATTAATGGCTAGTGTTCATATGGTTTCACTTTTTATACTTATTCAATCTCATAAAAATGGGTGAAATATACTTCAAATTTGGCATTGGGTTCATTTAAAATGGCTCCCTTTATATTAAATTTTCATGTCCTTTTTCTTTTATTTAAAGAATTTTATAGTTTAAATTTAAAATAATTAACCATTTCCATTTGAATTTTTAGAGCCTTTTTTTTTTTTCAAAAAATGACTTGTTTTAATTCAAAATTGATGACTATTCCCTTTTGTATTTTACCATATGTGCCTAGAGTATTTATGATGCTATGCATTCTTTTTTAAGCCATGGTAGACCATACCTATTCAAAAGGGATTTTCAACACTTAGTTTAATCTCTAAATTTCTCCTCGAGCCACATGTCTGATGTTTGATTCTTTAGGATAATTGATTCTTCAAAACAATTCTTCGAGCCACATGGTGTATTTCCACTACTCTATGGGACTTTAATATTTCAAATTCACTTAGGAAAGTGAGTGAGTTAGCTTTACCAAGTGGCACAATCTCTATGCCCTGCTACCTTGAGTGAATCTATACACAACAAAATCCTCTAAGTGAGTGGGTGAGTAGGATTATACCAACTAGCATGATCTTGATGACCTATCACTATATAACAATCAACCAAGAAGGTGTGAAGAGAATTTGGGAAGCAAAAAATTAGACTTGGTAGCCAAATAGGTGGGCCTAGTCATTAAAGAGGCCTGAGAACTAAGATTGATGCCCATTTTGCCTATTATGGCTATCAAACCTGAGGTTTAATTATATTTGAAATCTTGGTACGTGGATGTGCAATGATTGGTTCCTCAGCAACAAGGAGATATATAAGGCAACTCAAAATTAATGAGAAAACAAGTGATAAATTCTAGCAAGTGGGAAAATCCCAAAGCAATTGATAGGTGATCAAGAAGTGATTTGCATGGCATTTAGAACATGATCAAATAATGTCTAAAAATGATGGAGTGAGGAGGAGTGGTTGTATAACTTGAGTAAGCTCACATATTTTGGAGGTTATGCTTAATCTGTGACATGATTAACCAATTTAGTAAAATGAGTGGCTATCTTATTTTGAGTAGTGATTAGAGCCCCAATCTGGGCTTGGCCTTGGCATGTGCATTCGAGTCTAGCATGATTTGGAAGTCAAGGCATGGTATTCCTTGGGTGCATCTTTGAATTTTAAATCTTGGGATTCAGGTCACTTGTGTATATATTAGTTTTTATAATCCTTCTAGGGGTTAGCATTTTTTAAGATTAGAGGATGTTGTCCTTGGCTGGTTTGTTATGGACTAAAAACTACACTATGAAAACATACAGTTTCTTACTTATGATTTTAAATACTTTATAGGATAATATCTCCCTTTCTCCTATTCTAGTCTTACTGTTACCTAATTATTTTTTTATACTTGAATGATTGTTATCACCCAATATTATTAATCAAAATGCATATCTTGATATTTGAAATGTTGTTAAGAGTTTAAATCCATCTCCTATTCATGTGTATGGTGGTCATGGTATTTTCCTCTTATATAGTTAGCTTCCTAAATTCTCATACCATCTTTGGGTTAAATTTTTGATAAGTATAGCTCAACCAAGGATTGGTTTTAGTATGTGTGCTCAATATAACATTATGCATACATCTTTAGTATCAACACACTTTTTATATCTGTATCCCTTCTCTATTATATTTTATTTATGATGATGAGTTAATATAGGTTGAAATCAATCTAAATATGCATGCTAATTTTGGTTGCTTAAGTATGTTTATCATTTTTTAAGTATTTTTAAATATATACATGTGATAAACCTAATTGAAAATATTTTTTTTACTTATCATGTTTATATTAAGAAATTGTGATTTCTATTTGAGGCTGGGCCTAACGAGTATTATCCATGGAACTTCCAACCTCTTTCTAAATGTCTTAGATAAATATATAAAAACAAACTTAGTTTGTAAAAAGTCCCCTTGTATGAAATGGTTACACATCAACCTACTGAGTAAATGTCAACATACAAAGACCTAGTACATTTAGACCTTGGGAAAGCATTTTATTCATGGGAACTTCATTTTAGAAGAGGTGGAGTATTAACAAAACCCTACATAATTATTGTTGTTCCAAAAACAACACCAACATGTTTTGGTGCTAGAAAGAGGGTCCCCCATGAACATGAACTAAATCACAACTGAAGCTCTAACTAAGATATTATAGGAACCTTTGATTTCACACTGAGCTATACCATTGTTTAAGCTATAAGGTAAAGGGATAAATAAGATATAAGTCTATTGGGAGTGATTTATAGATTTTGGATCTCATAAATCATAGAAAGCTGAGAGCTAAAAAAGATAAAAGGAGAGTTATATTAGTCTAATCAACAAGTAATTCACCTATAATTGTAAACACTCCTTTAGTTATCCCATTCATGTTTACCCAACATATACCAATGGCCAATACCATGGCATGGATTGGACAAGGTGGGTACCTTGTGAATATTCTATGGATTGTGCATGAATAGCCAAAGAAATCAAATAATTTTTGTCCTAAATTCATAGTTTGGGGACCTTAAAAAAATGAAGAGCATATACAGGCATTCAAAGATGTCCTTATCAAAATGCAGGTGCAATATGAGGATGTTTCATGTAGGTTGTTTTCTTAATCATTAGGGGAGGTTGCCTATGCCTAGTACCTAGGATTACCAAATGGGACTATAACCACTTGGGATGGTCTAAAAGCCATATTTTTAAACCATTTTAGCTTCCCCATTAACCCTATTATTCTATACCATCATTTTTTAGTTGATAAGAGAGAAATAAATGAACCCATGAACATGTTTAATTATCAATTCCATAAACTATACTAGAGGTTGAAAGAACCTTAAATATTAATATAGGGCCTTACCATTTATACCTACATGAAGGCTTTAGATCCTTTTATGTAAATATTCCTTAGAATAACCCCAACTATAATTTCATCCATATCATTGGTCTCTAACAAAGTTGTTAACATAGAACACCAAATGGTACCTCAAGGATACAACATAAGTGCTTTACCAAATTTAGGACAACTATGAACTTATAACTAGATATAATGAAATTAATTAGATATTCACATAGAATGATTTTATATTTCACAAAATAAATAAATATGAGAGATCACACAATAATAATTGATAGCAGAACAAATATTGGATAATATAGCAAAGATACTTTGAGGGGGAAACCTCCACAATAATGAACTAATAGTAGAATAATTAACATAATGCATAAAGACTAACCACTACCTCCTATATATAGTCTACTTAGCCAAGGTTATTACATAGGCTGACCTAACTAAGAACATAGAGAAATGTAACAAGTAAATAACAGAGGTATGTAAGCCATAAGTCAGCCACACATATCCCTTGATACACCAATGGTTAAGGGCATAACAAGCCCCTCCCCTTCAAAATAATTTTGTCTTTAACATTGTAACAACTCTAGATGCTACTAAAAAAGTTATTCATCCTCCCAAGTGGCATCTTCACATGGAAGATTCTTCCATTTGATCAGGTACTTTGTAATTGCTCTAGAATGTAGCTGCTTGGTGTGCCTTTGAAGGATCACCTCATGATCAATAAAAACTCTTCCTTCCTCATCCAATTATGGTAATTCTATTTGAATGACAAGTCTATGTCTAATGAATTTATTTAAGCATAATACATGAAATAATGGATGTATGCGAGTGGATGAAGGAAATTCTAACTTGTAGACCACATTGCCAATTTTTTGCAAGATTTGATAAGGCCCATAATACTTAAGGGACAACTTGTTATCCATTTTTTGTTGCTTCAATGACATCTGTTTGTATGGATGTAAGTGAACAAAGACCTAATCACCAATTTCAAAATGCCTCTCACTTCTGTGTTGGTCTACCTGTTGCTTCATGTGATTCTGGGCCATAGCTAAATTTTCATGCACACTTGCAAGGACCTCCTATTGATGGTGAATATGTTATTCAACTGCATAAACCTTAGGATGGGCCTTCAAGGTTGAAGTGATGAATGGAGGGTGTTATCCATATAGTCCCACAAAAGGAGGTATTTTGGAAGAACTATGAATAGAAGCATTATACTACCATTTAACAAGTGGCAACCACTGAACCCATTTATCCTATTTATCAAAAATAAAACAATAGAGACATCCTTATAGAAATTTGTTTAATACCTTAGTTTATCCATCAAATTGATGATGATAGGATGAACTATGAGCTAATTGGGTGCCCAAACTTGTAAATAACTTAGTCCAAAAATTACTAATAAAAATGGTATCTCTATCACTGACAATGATCTTAGGGGTCCCATGCAGTTTCTAAATTATATTAAGAAAAACAATAGCTTCTGTACTAGCAACAAATTGATAAGATAATGAACAAAAATGAGCATACTTATTGAGATGATCTAAAACAACCATGATAACATTTTGACCCTCAGATATTGGTAACCTTGTAATGAAATCCATAGATACTTCTTCCCAATGCTGGCTAGGGATGGATAAAGGTTGTAAAAGAGCTTGGGTTTTGATGGTTTCACCTTTGTTTTATTGATAGATCATACATTCAACCACATATTTCTAGACATCCCCCTTGAGACCTTCTCAAAAAAAATCTTGCTTGATTATGTGATAGGGTTTCAAAAATTTTGAATGACCCCCAATTGGAGTTGCAAGAGAATTCTTACATAGGTACAATCTATCTTTATACCATAATGCATTACCTTTTCATGTGAATTTTTCAAATCCACCTAAACCTTGCTGAAGATTTTGAATCAAATCATGGGTAGTACAATCATGTTCCCATTCTAATTGTGCTTCCTCTAGCCAATCTGCCTATAAAATGGTTATGGCACATAACAATGCCTTAACTAATTCATCTTTTTTGGATGGTGCATCTACCACCACATTGTCCTTGCCTTTTTTTTAGACTATTTCAAAATCATAGCCTAACATCTTAGTTACCCATTTATGTTATTCTTCAAATGACAAGCTTTGTTTTAAAAAATATTTGAGACTATCATGATTAGTCTTTAACTGAAGGTGATGACCCTTCAAATAAGGTTTCCATTGTTTGACTGCATGCAAAATGGTCATCATTTCCTTCTCATAGGTGGCTTGTGCTGATTTTTACACTTTAGTTGATGACTTTTAAATGCAAGTGGTCTACCTTCTTACATGAGTACAACACCCATACCATACCCAGATGCATCACATTCAACCATAAAATTTATAGAAAAATTAGGAGTGACCAATAATAGAGTAGTGCATATAGCCAATTTAAATTATTCAAATGCCTAGGTAGCTACATAAGTCCACTGAAAGGAGTCTTTATTTAAAAAAGATGTGAGTGGGGCTATAATACTACCATAATTTTTGATAAACCTACGATAGTAACCAGTAAGCCCCAAAAATCCTTGGAGTTGCTTGAGTGTCTTAAGAATTGGCTAGGCCACTATGGCTTGGATTTTTTTAAGATCTACTTTCACTCCTTCATAAGACACTACATGACCTAAATATTCAACCTAACTAGCCCCAAAATTACGTTTGAAAGGTTTGGAATACAATTGATTTTGCTCCAAAATGGAGAGTACCTATTTTACATGTTGCAAATGGTCTTCCTAATTTTTACTATAAATGAGGATATCATCAAAGAATACTAGAACAAATTTCCTCAAAAATGGCTTAAAAATAGTATTCATCAAACTCTAAAAAGTAGATGGTGCATTTTTTAGACCAAAAGGCATAACCAAAAACACATAATGGCCCTCATGAGTCCTGAAAGTGGTTTTGGGTATGTCTTCATCATGGATCTAGATTTGATGATACCTAGAAGTAGATCTAACTTGGTAAAATAAAGAGCACCATTCAATTTATCTAGAAAATCATCAATGATAGGAATTGGAAACTTATCTTTGATAGTGTACTTATTGAGTTCTATGTAGTCAGAGTACATCCTCTAGGTGTCATCTTTCTTTCTTACCATGACAACTAGTGCAGAGTATTCGCTTTAGCTATAGAGAATAATTCCTGCATCCAACATCTCTTGTACCATATTTTCAATTGCACTTTTTTGGGCATAGGGATCCCTGGATGACCTAATATTGGGTGGTGTACAACCAAGAATAAGTGTGATAGCATGATCATGCATGCAGTTAGGTGGAAGTCCTTTTGGCATGTCTCCAAAAATAATAGAATGTGCATCAATTATTTGTTGCAAATCAAGAGGTGGAGATGGCTGAGTTGGCTATACTTTTATTGAAAACAAGTGAGCTAAAAATATTTCAACACATTTATGGATAATCTTTGTCATATGATAGGAGCTAAGATGTTATGGATATTTAGCCTTTAATCCCCTTAGCTCAAATGTTCTTTCTTCAAAATTGAAAATGCATGAATAATTCTTGAAAATTCATCTTAATAGTGCCCAAAGTGGTGACCCACTAGAATCCCAGAATAATATCATCTCCACCCATGGGAATAGCAAACATAGGGGAATCCAATAAGTAGTCTCCCATGGCCAACTTTATACTATGACATTTTCTTGAATAGCTAATAGTACCACCATCTGCAATCATAACCTAAAATTCTAGAGCTAGATAAATAAAATAGTTCCAACGAGCAATTAACTTACTATGGATGAAGTTATGTGTGCTCTTAGAATCAATAAATATAGTGACCTTCTATTTCTTAAGGAAACCCATCACCTTAAGAGTTTGGGGAGTACTAATACCTGAAAGGGCATGACAAGAAATAGTAAGATGAGATTTTTTAGATTCCTCAGGAAAATTTTCATCCTCATCATGTATTTCTACATCATCTTCATCATCATTAGCACCTTCAATGTAAAATATCTTTTTTTCAACATAATGATGGTATTTGCTCCATTTTATATCACAACCATAACACAACCCTTTGGCTCGCTTCTCCTCAATTTGTCATTATGTTAATATGGTGGGTTGTAGAAATGATGGTGCAAGAAAGTTGTGATCATGACCAATAGTGAAAGTTTTTCTTTTGAACATTTATTTTTCTTATATCATGCATGCCTTAAGGATAGCTTCTACTACAAATTTTGGTTTAAACATTCTAACTATAAATTGGATGCTATCTTTGAGGCCATCCAAAAATAGTTCAATCAAAATTTTCTCAGTGATATTTTCCACCCATAAAGAGAGATTCTAAAACTGATGAATATAATCCTTCACAGTTCCTATTTACCACAACTTGGCTAATTGGCTAAAATAGTTATAAAAGACATTATTTTAATAATGAACTAATAAATCCTCAGTGAAAATAGTCTAGGTAATAGGAGCACCATTATTTTTATTTTGAGCACATAACCAATGATACTAAATGAATTGCTCAGGTTCTAGATGTAGGGATGCCACTATCACCCTCTAAAAACTAGGGGTTTGATGTATCTAAAATAAATTATCAATTTGGGTAATCCAAGTGAGAGGATCCTTACCATCAAACTTACACATCTCCACTTTTGGCAACATCAATTTCATACCAGCATGGGAGTTGTTGAGAGGAGGATTTAAATGTTGAAGTGGAGGGTTGTTGGGCTAAAACTATGATGTAATGGTAGCCAATTACATAGTGATATGCTATAATTCATTTTGAACCCAATTAATCTCTCCATGCATCCTTAAAACATTAGCTTGGACTGCAACAAAGTTATCATGCCTCACCAAGTTCTTTATATCCACTTGGAGTTGAGAAATTGTTGGATTTGAAGTTCCAGAATCTATGTCATCGATAGAAGGAGTCTTAGGAGTTTATTACTCCCATTTTATTCCTCAAGTACCCAGACCTACCACATACCAACCTTAGGAGGGTTTTGACCCCCAAAAAAGTATACCAATAAATGGTACCATTGTGATCACCTTGTCAAGATGAATCTAATGACTACCTTTATGTACTAAGGTAAAAATTTTGGTACAAAAAAAGTGTACCGATAGAGTATACCATTGAGATAATCTTCCTGAGATAAATCCAATGACAAAAATTATGCAAGAGGAAATTTTTTTGTTTCCCATATTTTTTTTAAATTATATTTTTTCAAAAAAGTGTTTCGATCAATAATATGCTGATGAAAAAAACTAATTATTCTGATATTTTAAGTTATGTTTTTTCACTCTCACCACTCCTAGAAGCCACACCTCACTATATCTAAAAAAATTCCATAGGAAACTTCCCCAAATTGAAGCTCTGATACCACTTGCAATGAAATTACTTAGATATTCACACAAAATTATTTTATATTGCATATAATAAGAAAATATGAGAGATTACACAATGATAATTGACAGTAAAATAAAATAATAGATAATATAACAAAGTCACTTCGAGGGGGAAACCTCCACAACAATGCACTAATAGTAGAATACTTAACATAATGCATAAAGACTAACCACTACCTCATATATATAGTCTACTTAGCCAAGGTTATTCCATAGGCTGACATAACTAAGAACATAGAGAAATGTAACAAATAAATAAAAGAGGTATGTAAGCCATATTTCAACCACACATATCCATATACATATCAATGGTTAAGGGCATAACACTAGCCCCCCCTGATAATAAAACTCTCAACTAAGGTACCCCATTAATAAACCCCATCTCAGGAGCCTTATACAAAAGTCTAAATCAAGTGTATAATCTAACACTAATGAACCACATGCCTAGTGGTTATCCCTATGTGCCTCTAAACCATGATTTACCATAGACAACTAATAATCATCTTATTTTAGTTACTTATAATAACATATATGCCATACCAAGCACTCATGGATACATTGCATCTAATAGCAACCCATTAGTAGTACCCTCATTCTTAAATAATAATTTTTTTGCCAATAACACTCTTAATCTAGTATAGCTTGTTGCCTTAACATTTATAAATGCTAATGCACATGTCATGAACCCAAAAAAACAAAATATACAATAAAATGGTATCATAGACCCTAAGGTAGGCAATCTAAGGCAAATGGTCCAATTCTTATCTAATGATGTAATCAATCTACATAGACAAAGATCTCATAATTAAAATTGAAATGAAAAAAACTCACCCCTAAGTAGGAATTTCAATTTTTAGAGGCCTAATATATAATGGAACACTTGACCCAAGAATGGGAATGTACTAAGTCCTCTTGATAGTGTTAATCAAAATAAAAATAATGCTTCCTATTCAATGAATTCATAGACTTAAATTTAGACACTTAGTGTAGAGTGAGTAACAAAATTGACCATGCATATACCAATTGTGATAAGTTCATAGCTACCTCTAACATATTCCAAAAGGAGGTAGATAATATGGAAATAGTGCCTAATCTAAATGATAATCTAAAAAAATATAGAGAAAACCTGATCACCACCCTAGTATTGAAGACCTATAAGTTTAAATTTGAGGATGAAAATAGACCCAAAAATATTTTAGATGAGATACATGCTTTAGATAGTTCCAAAGGGGGAACAACTATTGGCTTAAGAGTAAATATGTTAATCCTTTAACCACCTCTACTCCTTTGACCAACACTCAAGTCCCACCTAATGTGAACTCAAGATATGTTCCTCCCCCACCTAAAGGAGCTCCCATTTCTTATCAACCAAATAAATATGTGACACTTACTCCACTTAGAAAGTAACAAGAACAAACCAAACCTGGCTATGACATTATGGAAGATTTGAAGACAACCAAAGATGACATTATTATGTTTAAATTGTTTCAATTGTATAATCAGACGGAGTTTATTTTGAAGGTTTTTTCTATTAATAAGGGGAAATAATATAGGAAAACATTTGATGCATATATCAATTTATGTAAGTAAAAAATAGAGACTCCACCCTTTCTCCTAATAGTTAGAATCTTTGGTAAGAAATTACATAATTATTTTATTGATTAGGTTCCTCTAAGAATGTCATACCATATGCTATCTACCAATAGTTGGGTATTACACCTACCAAATTCAATAAAAAATTAGTATTATTAGATAAAATAAAGATGAAGATAGTAGGGGAGCTAAATCATATACACATGCAATTGGCATTGGACCTAAGGAGTAAATAAGTCATTGATATCCAAGCGGTGGATATACCTAATGCTTATGTTATGTTATTGAGCAGAGACTAGTTGCGGACACTCAATGGTTATATGGCAACCAATTTTTATCAGATGTGGATACCATGGCATGGTCTACCTAACTAGATCATAATTGAGTGAGAACTAAAGATGACACATAAGATTACTGAGTATAACTGAACAAATGAGGTTCTCTATGAAGAATAAAAAATTAGAGTTTACTCACTGGAAAAAGAAGAAAGGATCCGTGATAACCTCTCTATTAATATGCTCAGTGTGTAAAAAAATGTAGAATTTGAGTAATTAGACTAGTTGGATGAAGAGGACTTCTATTGTGCCTCAGAGAGGGGCTCATTTTAGGGTATATTTATAGCATGCAAGAATTTGAAATATGACGACTTGAGAAGGAATGAAGATTTTTTATAATCTTTACAATATGAAACAATTATTATGGGTAACTTCATTATTGATTCTCCTATTTAAGACTTATCCACATCATATTTTTCCGCTAAAGGACCCTCAAAAAATTGAAACATAATAAGTTCTCAATCAAAGATGAGAAAATACATCAAGACATTAACATTATAACTACACTCCATTTCCAAGACCACCAAAATGTACAACAAAATTTGAGTTATGGAAATTTAAATTCTATGGTTCCAAGTCCAAAATTGGCCATGGTGCTAGAGTAGAATTGGTTAATCCAAAGGGGAAATATTACCTAGCTACATACTACATACAATTTGCTTATACAAACAATGTGGCTGAGTATGAGGCATTAGTCCATGGACTTCAATTTACCCTTAGAAAGAAGGTGAAGAATATTAGAGTAATCAATGACACCAAATTAAGGGTTAGACAAGTGAAGAGACATTATTCATGTAATTATAAGTGTTTTTCAAGATAATGTAAATTGGGTTTGGATCCTAATAATAGATTTTTATGTATTATTCATTCAGACTTTGCCTAGACAAAATAACTACATAGCAGACTCAATAGCTACTAATATAAGTACTATTAAACCCATTTCTAATTTAAGGGTGAGAATATTTTGAGTAGAGTTGGTATCTACCCCTTTAATCCCTAATAATATCATGAATTTGCAAGTCTTTAATGATAACTAACACATATTTTACTTCATCACCAATATGAAGGTATTTTCTAGTCAGATTATTAATGAGGATGGTTGAGAAGACTTCAAGATAGATGAGGATGGGACCATGAATCTAAAGATAAACAACAAACCCAAAGAGTTGGTCTCACTTGAGATAATATTCAATGTGGATTATCAAAAGAAAAGGGATAAGTATACCCATCTTAGAGGCATGTTTCATAAGCATTGTAGCTTGGGTGATGCAAATGATCCCACAAATGTGCTTCTAAGCATAACCAATACCTCAAAAGAGAAGCGAGAAATGGTAAAATCCCTTAGAGATTTCAAATATGTGATTGCATGGAGCTAAAAATATCTAAAATTCTTTGACACATCTATATTGACACACATAATCCCACTAAAGCTAGAAGTTAGGCCCTTTAGGTAGAGACAAAGGCTAATTAATCTACTATTTGATCCACTAATATTTAAAGAAGCAAACAAATTTCTTGTATTGAGAATCATATTTATAGTTAGGAAGTCCACATGAATTGTAAACTTGGTACTAGTGAGAAATAATAATGAGGAGATCAAACTTTGTGTTGATTTTTGAAATTTGAATAAGGCATATGAAAAGGACAATTACCACTTGGCCACATTAGATAAAGTTATGTAAATTATGAATAGGGCTCAGATGATGTCTTTCTTAGATGGATACTCCAATTATAATTAGGTATTAGTCAATTATGAGGATTAGATCAAAAAAATGTTCACAACCAAGTGGGGCACCTTTGCTTATAATAGAATTCTTTTTGGTCTCATCAATGTCAGGGCTACATTTCAAAGGACCATGAACATAAATTTCAAAGACATTATGGGAAAGTGTATTATGGTATACATGGATGACTTGAAAATATTCTCCAAACTTAGGGGTGATCATGTTAAATATTTTAGGAGATTACTACAAATATGCATAGATCATGGGATCTCATTGAACCCAAAGAAGTGTATATTTTGGGTTACCAAAGGGATTTTATTAGTCCATAACATTTTCAAGCGAGGTATATCAATCAAACCTAAGATAATTAAATTTATCCTAGAAATCCCATTGCCTAACATGAAAAAGGAGATGAAATCATTTCCTATAAAAATAAAATTCATGAGGAAGTTCATCTCTAGATCTATAAAGATAGTTAGACCTCTGAATAACATGCTCAAGAATGACACTATAATTGAATGGAAAAGTGAAGAACATGCATATTTCACCTATATTAAAAAGGAAATTATGCTCACACTAATTTTTATCATCCCTAATTATGTGCAACCTTTTTATATTTACTCTTTTTCTTTAGAGGATTTGACCACTACTACTTTGACACAAAGAAAAAGAGTTAGATATGAACAACCTGTGTCATTTATGAGCTTCATATTGAGGAATAATAAATTAAGATACACCATAATTGATTAACATGAATTTTAAATAATCAAGGCTATCAATAAATTTTATCATTACATATTGTGTAGTAAAGTCTTTGCTCCTATGCTTGATCTAACTGTCAAATCCATGTTAATGGAGAATGAATTAGGCAAGTGAAGAGGCAAGTGGATGACTATCCTTATAGAGTTTGACCTTAAAATTGAATAAATGACCATTGTGAGATGACAAAGACTTAACATAAATATGGAAAAATCATATCCACAACTCACTTGATAGTAGTATAGAATTGAAGACATCACCAATGATGATCATTACAAGGATGTAGTCCATTATCTGCTTAAAAATTAATGATATTATCATTTGAAGTATATACATAGAAGGTTTTTGAAATTTAATAGAAACCACTTTATCATTAAATTTTACATGCTCTACATAAGGAACCACCAATGTATTTATCTAAGGTGTCTTAATAAAGATAAAGCAACACATGTGCTTAGTGATTTTCATAGAACATATGGACTGGGCATGGTTTAGGTGATACCATAGACCACCATATATTGATATTAGTTTATTAATGGCCACATCTCTTTATAGAATCACATTCACAGGTTTGAAACTACTATACATGCCAAACAACTACACATATGGAACATGTTAGCTAATTTTGGCTTACATACAAAACTTTGCCTAAGTCGACTAGTTTCTAAAGGTATTGGTATGGACTGATCAAATGAGTAGAGTTTTAGATGGAATGAGTGGACCTAAAATGAGAGAATAATATTTATTTTTACTTACAAAGCTTTTAAAACACTTTAAGCAAGTTTAAAGTGTGCTTTGTTGATTTTTGAGAAGCAGTTCTTGAAATAGGTCTAGTATTGCAAAATGGAGAAGACCAATAAGTTTTCATAGTGTTTCAAGAATTTAAGAGAATGGATCAGGTTTAAAAAATACTTAAAAGTCCATTATATCCTTCTAAAGGGACAACAAATTCTTGCGCAAGTCCAAAAGAACCAAACTGTCACAAGAATGTCATGTAGAAATAGATTGGTCAGCTTGATTGTGTATTTAATAAGTATTCTTAGAAAATATCTCAAGGCCAAAAGACCACATGGACATACATTTATTCATGCCTAGATCATCATCTACAAATTTCATAACTTGATGAGTTGTCTATCTTAGTTTATAAATCTTTAAAGTTAGACTTGTAGAATGAGATGTTCATGGGGATGTCAAGTTGAAGATAAAATAATTAACCATTTGGATTTAAAAATGTCTAAAATTCATGTAGATGTAAAATTTGGGCCTCATAAAATATCCATTTTATTTTAAATGATAAATATCAATGGTTAGCATTCAATTGTACCAAAGATCCAATAATGAGCAAGAGAAAATAGTGTTAGTGGGTCCTAAAGATCTAACAATGTATATTTAATTATAAAAAGTAGATCAATGATGAACATCAAGTCAACATAAGTGATAATATAATAAGTGTAAAGATATCAGGTGTCCTAATAAATATCCAATAGTACACATTGATCTGATAGATGTCAGTGTGTCCCAAGATCTAATGATGCATATTCACTAGTATAGATCAAATCAATGATGAAAAATGAGTCAAAGGGTTAAAGGATATCTAGGGTGAATATGCAAGTGAGAAGTCTCTCAACTATGTTAATCTATTAGAATATTTATGGCTCACATTTAATCATGCAAAATAATATCTATAGTGTATAAGAGGTCAAAAAGTCAGCAGGATCTTGTAGAATAAATGTAGAAATGACATTTGGCATAATATGGAGAGTCTAGATCAAGATCAATGACCAATAATGAAGGTCAAAGGTGTCATAATTTTAGAGGTCTAGATTAATATCAATGATTGATATGAAAGGTTGAAGATTGTGAGACTTTGACTGAAGGTCAAAACATAATCCAAGCTAAACCAGAGTAGGTTTTGGAGGATCATATTATCACCATTAGAGCTCAGTTTAATACCATTAAAAGGACATAGTGATATATTTAGGATGATCAATTATGGATTTCCAAATCCATTTAATCTCAATATGAACCTTTGGTTTGAATATTTATAACATATAAGATCCATCTTTTGAGGTTGCAGTATGGTTTCATGACCATGATATTTATTTTTTAAATAAGTGTTACTTGTATTTTTACCCCTTGAGGAGATGTATCATCTCTCTTCATCCAAGTGACACAAGGGAAACATCTCACAAGCTGTGGGTAACCAATAGGTGAGATGAATATCTATAAGGGCTAGTTCCCTTGATGCACTCTTTGAAGCACTTTCCTACTTATCAAATTTTCATAAAGAGGGTTAAGAAGACAAACTAAAAATATAAAAATGTGATGCACCAATAATGATTTTCCTCGTATTTATTGAAATTATACTACTTATAAAAAACCAAAGCTTATTTCACATATAACTCACAACTCAAGCTACATTGTTACATCAATGTTTCATATGCTAGGTTTAAGAGGTATATTGATGTTTAAGAGGGATAATGAATGATACTTTATAGAATGAAATCATAAAGCACTTAGTAAATTATAATACACTAATAAGGAACACTAACAAAGACTTGCAACAATTACTCTTCGACGTACTTGGTGGACAACCAAAGACAACATGCTAGAAAAGACTATCTTTTACTAGACAAGATCCACAAGATTTGTAACTAGACTCAATTATGTAGCATGTAAGTAGGTAAAATAACTTGTTTATTTATTCAAGGGAAATTTAAATACAAAAATGGCTAGGTTTTCACCATTAACCAATGAAGGTTACTTAAAACAACCCAAAAAGTCACTATTTATAATATTCGAGAGAGGAATGAGAAGAGGGAAGTCCAAAGGTCACTTGGACACTTTTAATTCTTAGAGAAGGTGTTAAATGTGCATGATTATAATATTTTGAATTTATCATGTAAATTTAGAAAGTACAAGTGTCAATTTAAGGCATGAAACTTATTGGAATGTGGCATGAAATTCCCTATGTTGGCTCAAAAAATTTCCTTCATCATCTAACTTTGTTGGAACATAAAAAAACTAAATATGGATAGGTATAATGATTTGAATGAGAGAGAGAGAGGTTATAGACATACTTTTATATTCATTAGTCATATTTTTAATCATCTATAATCTCTTAGAAGTGTACCATCACTATTTGCAGTCAAATAAACTCCTTATTTCACACACCTTTCACACTTGGCTCCCAAAATGGATTAATTTTCTCATAAAAATAAATAAAAGGGGGTGAATGATATGTTTAAAGGCCATCCATGGCCTTAGAGTCATCAGTCATAGCTTGAAATCAGCCTACTTGAAGTTTTCCACTCTTCTCACTATCATGTTCACTATGCCAATTTGACTGGCTAAGATGGAGCTACTAGTAGGAATATTTAGGGTATTTTATGTAGTATGAAATGGTAATAGTGAGTTATAATATGCCATAATCTCACTCCCATATTTTATTTCTCCTCTTGAAAGTCCCTAGAACCTACATAATGCACAAAATAGTCAAAGATTCTATACCATGTCAGTATAGGTAGGGTATAACTTAGTTGGATGGGAATGGTATTTTAAGAGTCCCATAAATCAGTCAATCACTTTAATGTCATTTAATACCATATGGATATCTCTCCCTCTTCATTTTCTTAGTCAGTTCCTTATCCAAAGGTTTACAAGGGTTTTAAGTCTTTTAAGATATTAAGCTTTGTTCATAACTATTGGATGTTGGAACTACCAAAAATTTCCAAAAACGTGATGTAAAAGACCCCTTCTAACCTTTCCAAATTCCTTATATCTCCGTGCACAACCTCAAAGGAGATGTGAGAACTCAAAGTTACCTTATCAAGCTTATCTTCTCATTTGCATAGGCCTAATGTTGTCTCTAAGCTCAAAAATAAATAACTTATGCTTTATCTAAAAATTAGAGGATTTTACACATCTTAAATGACCCTATAAACATTCTATAATTGGTTATAATTCCCTCATACATCTATAAATGAAAATCACTTATCATTTGGGCTTTAGGCCAAAACCTTGCCTAATAGGCCTGATTGCAACTTTGGGGTTCTAGACCACTTTGTTGAGATTTTCCATTCTATTATTGATTCCTCATGTTTTCATAGGTGTGATTCAGTTTTACACACCTTCTTAATATGTTATTTTATCTCTTAGCTCATCATTTTAACTCAATTTATTCAAAAATGCAGGTTTCATGTACAAAGGGAGTGCCCTCTATCTGAGACAAAACAAAGGGAACTTCCCCTATTTTTACAAATAAACCAAAGTATTTATGGGATTATAAAATAGGTGAGGAAATTATACACAAATATTCAGATTTTTTTCATTCCATTTGTCCTTCCATCTCTTGCAAAAACCAAAATAGACCCCTATTGAGACAGATTGTGTGTAGGGTTTGGGATGTAAACTATATGATGCACCATTAGAGCCTCTTTTATGCATGATTTATATTAATGAGAGAATTTTTGGAACATAAAAAATCATGGTGAATATTACAGAAACTTGTTCATCACTCTAACCTAATACATACCCCTTATACTCCTTGCTTAGTCAAAATTGAGTTCCATCTCTTGATTGTGTTTTACATCATGAAAGTGCACCTATAGGTGATCCCCACATAATTTATCTCGAGGAAAATGTCTAAAAATTTATTAAATTACATTAAGATCAAATTATACTTGTTTTTACCCATTTTGAATCATTTCTATGCATTAGTAACACTCACAACCTCAAGCTTACTGCCTGTTTGTCATGGTCAAACACAATCAACTATGTTGGTAAGGGTAAGAACTTGTAGGTTAATATTCCTTATTTGATAGGTTACACATAAATTTTGGGTCTCATGAAACATTTTAAAACCTCTCCCATTAGCAAACATTGATATTTCCATGCTTCAGCCTCCAATATGGACTATGTACACCTACAACCAGTTGTAGCTGAGTATTCTTGCATGATGGGACACTTGTAGGTGTGTATGGGATTGAAATGTAGTATATCATCCTCTTTAAGTGATCCTTTAGATCATAAATTCCAATTTTACTATTTGGAACCATTTAACCTTGATGGAATGGTCTAGTACCAACTTGGAATACAAGGTCACTCAAAAGTGAATTCCTATAGATGTCAATGCAAGATTTTAGTGTTTAAATAAGCATTTTAAGCCTTCCAACAACCATCCTATACTAATATTCTTGAATACATATTTTTAAAATATCTTATATTTCATATAGGATACAAGGAAAACACATTTATAACCTTCAAAACTCTTGACAACCTTGTTATAAGATATCCACAAAATGGCTTGGACCTCTATTTTCACCTTTTGGGATTAGATCCCTAAACTTAGTCATCCCATCCTTCAAGGTAGTTTACACCTCCATATACCAATTTGACACTTAAATAATTTATTTAATGATCAAACCATATAATATAACTCCAAATAAGGTTTTTACATGTTCCAACTTACCCATACAAGGACCTTCATAGCTCTGTGATGCCACTTATAGGTGGGTATTTTCACATGTAGGTACTAGTTACAAATTTTGGAATTATGTGAGATATATGTGTTAATGATCAATTAAATGTAATCAAAAAGCTTTCAAATGTAATATTATCACTCTAAAATATTTAAACACCTATCAAAGCTCCTATCTCATCATGACATCATCAAGGAGAGACTACTATAGGTGCATCTGAGTTACATGTAGGTAGTGGATAGAATTGGAACAATGTGTATTAATTAATGGTCTCATGAAAATAATTATCTCATTACAAATTACTAAAATATATAATTTTCACTAATGAGATCTTGATACAATCTTTAAAACATCTATTCCAATATGAAAAACTCTTGTAAAAATTTTACAGATCAAGCAATGATTGCTAGTGGCTAGTTTGTGTGGTGCATGAACTTGAAACCAAACTTAAATCCTATGAAAACATTGAAATAGAATATTTTAAAATCCTAATGATTTGAATAATTTTATATATCTTCATTACAACTCCATGGAAATGCTAGATAAGCTTTATACATGATTGTAAGTGAGAGTGAGTGAAGAGTTGACTATGAGAATGGTAAGACTAAATATTTGATAAAATCAAGGTGTGATGAGATAAAACATGGAGGGAGGTTATAATTATGTAAATGAGACATGGAAAACATCATATCCCATTCACATGAGATCCTGCATAGAACCAAGCCTTCTCAACCTAGGAAAACTTGACTAAGACTTCAAACGGTTGTACCTTCTTGAAACATGAGATGATTTGCTTTTAAAAACATCATGAAATATTAAAAAAATAATTTAGATCATTTTAGGAGGAAACCAAAATCATCTCTAGTCAACATCACCAACTATATTGTATATACTTATTCAAATTAGAGCAAAACCTATAGGGTGTAGGAAACAATGAGAAGAAAAACATAGTCAACTTGTTAGAGATGATTCATAAAGCATATTTGACTAATAATTTAACACTTGTTATGAAAATTAATCTCTCTGAGTATAATATCACCCAACAAAGGTGTTTGGTCTAAAACCTCTTCTACTGGTTGTACCAAACATGAAACTGCTAACTATTTTTGTGTATTTAGAAGGGATAAGAAATAGAATAGATTTGAAACTTTTTTAGCACTTAAAAATCATGTTAATAACTTATATGAGTCTAAATAATACTATGAGAGTTTCCATGACCCTCTCTCATGTGTCACCTTCCCTCATGGGCCGTACAAGTGCCAAACTCCTCCCTTTTTAGTTAGTTTCTTGATTTTTAGTTAGATAACCTATAAGATTTAGATGGGACTGACATTGCTGATAGGCAATCTAACTTATTAGATGTTTTAAAGGAAACTAAGACACTTGGACATCTTTTAAACTATGTCACTTGCATTCATGACCCCTAAATGGTTACTAAGTGACTCAAAATGAATATAAACTAATTAAACCATGATTATAGCTAAAAAGGCATAAAATTACATCAAATAGACTATAACCTACCCTATGAAAAAACATTTAACTCCTAAAACCTCTAAAAATTAAGGTTTTACCTATATGGGTTTCAATTTGACTTACAAGGTCAAATTTGGTCAACAAATTGGTGACTCATATGGGTAATATGCTTGCTATACTAAAGATCAGTATCCTTATCTATCCATGGGATAAGGGAGTCAATGAATTATTGAAGGAAACTTAAAAGTAATTTCCTAAAACACACACAAAACAACCACACAACACCAAACAACATAAAACATAGAAAGACACCAATAAGATTCACACATGTGCATAAACACTTAGGGAAAACAAGAAAACTAGCATCTATTTATTAATGTTTAAGATATATCCCATTTAATTAGATATGAAGCTCTTCTCCATCCAAATTTGAGATTTGGAAATCATTGTGTTGCTTGCATTGAGTGATGACATAAGAGCCACTCCAAAAAAACATGAAACTTTGTTTGTTTTCTAAGCTTAACCCCATCTTCATCCCACTTTAGAACAATGTCTCCTTCTAAGGCTCTTGGCATGGATTTATTATTAAAATATCTCTTTATTTGATCTTGATGAGCTCTCATAGTTTGTATAGCTTGATCCCTTACTTATTCAACCTCCATTAACTCACATAATCTAACTTCCATGCATTTATTTTCCATCAACTCCAACTGGTAAGTTAGATTTAAATCTGGTAATTCAAGTGAAATAGGCAATCTAACCTCTCTTCCATAAACAAATATATATGATGAGTTTCCCATGGCTCTCTTGGGGGTGATTCTATCAGCCAAAGAGTTGTCTTAAATTTGGAATGCCAAGTTCTTTGGTTCTCCTCCATTATTCTCTTGCTAATCCTAATTATATTCTTATTAGTGGACTCAGCTAGTCCATTTCCTTATGGATAATAGTTGGAGGAAGTACTAAGATTAATACAATGTTTAAAATCCTACTTCATTTATCTTCATTCCAAGGAATATCAATGCATTGTCTAAAATGATTGTTGAAGGAGCCCCAAATATTGTCACTATGCCTTCATAAAAGTCTAAAACTAAACTTTTATTTGCTTCCTTGAGAGCTACAACCTCCACCCATCTTGTAAAGTAATCTATAGTAGCTAACACCCACTTGTGACCAACACTAGAAGGTGGGTTGATTAAGCCTATGAAATCTAGACCCTATTGCATGAAACGTTGGTATACTTGTATTGGATGAAGAGGTGGGGTTGTAATATTTTATTTTCCATCAAAGAGAGAACATTTCTAACATTTCCTTACCCAAACATGAGTATCTTTAAACAAACCAAGCCAAAAAAGCTAGCTCTCATAATCTTGGTAGCTATGGTCCTTGGAGCATAGTGACCACCTATTGGTCCATCATAAAATTCAAACAATATATTTTCAACTTGATTTGATTCAAAACATATCAATTTTACACTTTATAAATATTTTCTAAACAATACTCCATCAACAAGTACATAAGGAATAGATTTTAATCTAAAGTATCTTCTTTTGGATCTATCTAGGCCTTATGGACACTCACCAGTTTGAATAAAATTGATCATTTATTGTGTCTAACTCTTAATTAGTGATGATTCAACTGTCATAGTATCATATTTAAGGGATATAACAACTTATTTTGTTCTTTAAAATTTTAAGCAAGGTGTTCACATAATCCCTTCCCTTTCACTAGCTTGGTTGTCTTGAATCTACATCATACTCCATTACTTTTGTAATCTAACCAGCTCTTTTTTCATTCAAATATCTACTCAAAATGAAGTCTTTGACATTAGGACGAGGTAAAAATATATGAATCTTGTTGTTAGATAACATGTGCCTAAACTTATTATACTTATAACAATTGAAACTACTTGCTTCTCTACATAAGTGTATCTTATTACCTCATAGCCTTCCAATCCTTGATGAAAGAAGGAAATAGGCTACTCAAAGTTTTCTTCATTTTATTTAGTGAGAATGGAAGATATTAATTATTCATTTCTAAAATTATACAAGTTTAAATCCTTTGAGTAATAAGGACTTGCAAGAGTTGGAGCTTGAGCAATATCTTACTTTATCTCTTCACAACTTTCTTCCCTTCTCCTTATCCAAGTAAACACTTCATATTTACTTAGAATAGAGATTAGAGGCTTGAATATGTTATAAAAATCAAGAATTTACCTATTTATGAAATTTATTTTTCCAAAGAATCTTTTCAAACCTTTTTTATTTTTGGGTAAAGTCAATGCCAAGATTGCAGTCACCCTTTCAGGATCTATGGATAGACCTTTCTTAGAAATAATGTGTCCCAAAATTTTGTTTTCATGGAAAAAAAACACACCCTTATTTGGATTAAGAGAGATTATAAAATCTCTACATTTCTCAAAAATATTCCTAATATGATTCAAATGATCCTTTGCATCCTTGGAAAAGACCATGATATCATCAAGATACACCAGCACTATATCATTTATTAGGCCTTAAAAATCCATATCCATTACATGTTAAAATATCTCCCCAACATTAGATAAACCAAAAATAATTTTAATATAATCATATGTACCCTATTTAGTGGTAAAGTCTATCTTGTATTGATCTCATTCCTTTACCAAAATATGATTATATCCTGAATATCCATCAAGGAGTGGGAACCTTTCACTATCTACCACAACTTGAAAAATTTTCTCCACAAAAGGAAGGGGATAATTATATTTCAAGGAAACTTTATTCAAATCTCTAAAGTTAACACATGACCTATTTTTCCCATTTTTCTTCCTTATCAGGACTAAGTTTGCCTACCAAGATGAATGCTTAATAGGAAAAATGATCTTAGACTCAAGCAACTTTGTAAGTTCCTTCCTCATAAGAGGTTCAATATTAGGATTGATTGGAATTTTAATTTGATTGATAGGATTATAATTATCATATAAATCTATACTATGTTGAGCTAAATTTGGGTCAAAGCCTTTTAAATCACTATATTCCCATGCAAAGATATCAAAAAATTCTTTGCATAATTCAATGAAAGTATACCTTTCTTATCTAGTACACACCTTCCCAAGAGAAAGAAACTCATCTTTGAATATTTTTACTCTCTCATAGTTTTATTGTGTAGTAGGCATGATTACATTTTCCTTATTCAACTGATCATCATCATTGAAAATACTTTCAAATGTGACTAAGCCCTTAGGGAGCTTGTTTGTCTTCAATTGTACAATCTACCCTCCATATTGCTACTATAGTTTGGAATTATTTTTTTAGGAAAAATGAGTCTCTTCTTGTAGAAAGAGATCTATTTTATTGTCACTATAAAATATTTTCCAATTAGTGACAGTATCGGATATAGGGGGCCTTAAAATAACTTTGAGATGAGACTAGTTGTTGTCATCTCTTATCCCCTTTAGAACATCAAATTGAGCTCCACTAGCTACCAACCTATCAACATGTTTGTTATCTTCTCTTGGTATAGATTAAATTTTGAAATATTGGAAATATTATAAACTATCCCACACTCTATGATTATAAGACTTAAACAAAGAGTTCTTAGTCATATTTTGACCTCTCACTTGATTCAGAATCAACTCACTATCACTATAAACTTGTAACTCTTTCACACCTCTATTCCTAGCCCACTCAAGGCCACGAATGAGGGACTCATATTATACTAAATGAAAAGTACAAATAAGTTTAAATTTTAAAGTAGAGTGATACCTTTCCTTGGATGGAGAAACCAACATTGCTCCACCACCTGATCTAACTTTACTTCTTGATCCATAAAAATAGAGTTGCCATAGACCATCGATAGTTTCATTTGGCTTCATCAATTTTGGAATAAAAAAGTCTTATTTATGAATATAATATACTCCAAGACCATTTTCTTCTATGAATTTTTAAGGATCATGTTTTTATTGTTCAACTTCCCATTCATCTAGATGTATATCAGAAACTCCTCTAAGAGAAGAAGTTGGAGATTGATCCATGTGAAGTTCTTCCTCATCAAGAATATCATAATTGAAATTTAAAATATTAGGCATGTAGGGATATAAATTATTTTTATTAATAGGTTATGATTCAATATTTACCTTGGTACCATACTTTTTTTATAAAAACCATATATGACCAATTTGCTATGAAGTATCCACTGATCTTGGTTCTAAAATCTCTTGATAAATAAAGAGCAAAGTATGGTAATAAATGTATAAAAACCACATAATTAGAGATGGAGAAACTAGGACAAGCATGAAAAATCAAATATAGATCTTGACTACTCTAAAGGTATTTGTTGGTAACCCATCCAATTGTAGAACTCCTTTATCCATTGGTTCATACTTGAGGCCTAGTTTATCTACTATTGACTTAGGCATAACTAAAGTAATAGCCCCAATATCTATGATAAAATTGTGAAATAAACAATCACCAATGATCAAGGATATATAAAAATGAGGAGTCTTATCAGTTTTCTTTACTTGTCCATAAATGGGTTGAGTTCCATTCACTAAAACAACATTTTTAGTCTTTGTTGATCCAATTGGTTTACCTAGTCCAAACAATTCCTTTTGGAGAATATCCTTTTCTCCTAATAAAGTAAATGAGTCCCATAATGAAATATTCATGTGTAACTTCTTCATTTTATCCACAACATTCATAGAAGGATTGTTCATCTTGAATGGCTCTTTGGAAGCACTAGTACCTTGTGGTGTAACATGTAAAGATGGATGTGTAGGAGCTAATCTTAAATTTTGAGATTTATAATTTTCCTACATCTTAGGAACTGAGTTAGACCCACCTATAATTTGGAGTAATGGAGGAGTCAAAAAAGGTCCTTGATTTATTCCTTGTGTATTTTTTACATCCCTCTTTTTAGATCTAGTGTTAGAGGTTACACTAGCATTCACATTTTTTTAACTTCTCAAATGATTCATGGCACAAAAATCTCCATCTAAATGATTCATAAGAGTATAATTAGATTGTGTTTGTATATTTTACATTCCATTTCTCATTGGAACCTCAAAATTAGGAACTTGAGGTACTTGACTACCTTGCATTATCATGGCTTGACTAGGCATTTCATTGGCATATGCAACTTGGCCTTGATTTTGGTCATAAGAAGTGTACCATGGTTGTTCTTAAAATTTTTTATTTTGAGTAGGAAGAAGAGATATATAATATTATGGGGCATTAGGATTTAAACTTTGGTAAGGTCTATCTTGAGTTATTTGACCTTGTTCTTGAGCATTACCTTAAAAAGGAGGTCTACTTGCTTGTCCAATCTGATTATAAGGCCTGTAATTTTTGGCTTGTATTTTGAGAGAAACCAATTCATTACTAAAAATTTAATGCAAAATCTTGAATTCATGAATCTCATTAGTAGGGGCAAGGGCAAACTTCTCTTGGCTATTAGGCAAAGAATTTGAGGTAGGTAATGTAATTTGACTAAGAGGCTACAAATAAGGAAATAATGGCATTGGTGGTCTAAGAGAAATATTCCCTACTTGAACAAGATAATTCTTGGCATTAATATCTATCTCATAGGCACCAGGTAGTGTATTCCCACCCATAGATTGGATCATCATGGCTACATCACTATTCAATTCTTTTAGGTAATACAAGAAGGCATAATTTTAAGTGGGTCTCAGAAGGGTTGGGATCCTATCTCATGTCTTTTGAAATCTAGAGCTAAAATATTGCATAAAATATTGGGGATCCATCTTGATAGTAGTCAATTGCTTATCTAGTGACAAATAATCACTCTTATTTTCAAACCTTTTAGACAATAGAGTTTCTTATTCATCCCATGCATCAATGGAAGCATGAGGTAGAGTTCCATACCAATCTAAATCTTTCCCTTTGAAAGAAAATGCCAATAGCCTAATGGATACATTATCTTGAGTGATATTATGGATGTTGAAAAAAATTTCCATGTTTATAATGTGTTCAATAGGAGTAATATGACCTTATCCACCAAAAAATGGAACACTTTTAAGGGATGCTCTAAGAATTTGGTCATATTAGACAAGATTCAAAGGAGATGATCTAGTGAAGGATAAAAAAAAGGTTTCTAGCCATATTGGAAATTATATTGTGAGTATTAGGGGTTAACCAATTAGAAATTTGGATTTTTAAAAAACCAACTCCCTTGAATAAGGATGAGTATTCACAAATCTAAACCTTTTGATAGAATAACAAGGCAATTGCATAAAATCAAAAGGTATACCTTTAGAAACAAACCTAGTGGTCACCTTTGGAATGAAAAATAAGGATTGATCAGTAACCAAAGATTAGAAAACTTAATGGATTCGCTAGGTATTGCATATAGATGTTCTTACAACTATAAATATGCCAATATCAACACTAATATTGGACAATCTTCTAGGGCTTAGAGTCCCACCAGACATGCCAAAAACTATTATCACTTAGATTTTCACCCCTTGAGGATATGTCTTAGATCTCTTCATCCAACTGGCATAATGAAAATATCTCACAAGATATGGGTAACCAATAGGTGAGATGAATCTCTAGAAGGGCTAGTTCCCTTGATGCACTCTTTGAAGTACTTTCCTACTTATCAACTTTACATGACAAGGGTTAAAAAGATAAAATAAAAAATTTAAATAGGTGATACACCAACAATGAGTTTCCTCCTATTAATTGAAATTATACTACTTATATCAAATCAAATCTTCTTTCACATATAACTCACAACTCAAGATAGATTATTACATCAATGTTTCATATGTTTGGTTCAAGAGGTATATTGATGTTTAGGTGGGATAATGAATGATACGTTGGAGAATTAAATCATAAAACACTTATAAAACTCTCATACACTAATGATGAACACTAATAAAGACCTCCAATAATTATACTTTTGCATACTTAGTGGATAATCAAAGACAACTTGCTAGAAAAGACTATCTTTTACTAGATAAGATCAACAAGATTTGCAACTAGACTCAATTATACAAGATGTAAGTAGGAAAATTCACCTTTTTATTGATTTAAGAGACATTAAAATACAAAATTGGCTAGGGTTTCACCATTAACCAGTGAAGGTTACTCAAAAGAGCCCAAAAAGTCACTACTTATAACATTTGAGAGAGGAATGATAAAAGGGAAGTCCAAAGGTCACTTTGACACTTGTAATATTGAGATAAGGGGTTAAATGTGAATTATAATAATATTTTAAACTAATAATTTAAATTAAAAAGGTACAAGTTTCAATACAAGGCATGAAACTTCTTAGAATGTGGCATGAAATTCCTTGTGTTGGCTCAGAAAACTACCTTCATCATCTAGCTCTATTGGAACATCTCAAAACTGACTAGGGATAGGTATAATGATTTTAATGAGAGGGAGGGGTTGTATAAATTCTATTAAATTCATTTGATTCATTATTAATCATCTATAATCTTTTTAAAGTGAACCATCACTACTTATAATAAAAGAAAATCCTTCTTTCAAACACCTTTCATACTTGTCTTCTAAAATGGATTCAATTTCTCATGAAAATACATAAAATGAGGTTAATGACATGTTTCAAGGACATCCATGTCTTTAGAGGCATTAGGCACACCTTAAAATCATCCTACTTGACTTTTTCCACTCTTCTCACTATCATGTTCATTATGCCAGTTTGACTGGTTGAGATGGAGGTGTTAGTATCAACACTTAGGATATTTTATATATCATTAAATTGTCCTAGTGAGTTATAATAAGTCCTAATATCACTCCCAAAGTTTATTTATCCTCTTTAAATTCCATAGAACCTAAAAAAAAACATAAAATAGTCAAAGAAAGCCATTTTATACCATGTCCATACAGGTAGGGTACAACTTAGTTAGATGGGAATGGTCTCTGAAGATTCCCCTAAATCATAAAAACAATTTTATGGTCATTTAATCCCATTTTTATGGCTCTCCCTCTTCATTTTCTCTGTCGGGTCCTTATGTAAAGGTTTACAAGGGTTTTAGGTCTTTTAGGCTCTAAAGCTTTGTTCATAAGTATGAGAAATTTGAACTACCAAAAAACTACACAAATTTAATTTCCAATACCCTTGATAACCTATTAAAACTCCTTATACATCCATGCATAACCTCAAATGAGATGTGATCACTCAAAGTTACCTTATCAAGCTTGTCTTTTCATTTACACAAGCTGAATGTTGTCTCTGAGCTAAAAAATGAATACCTTATGATTTTTATACAAATTTTAATATTTTGAACATCTTAAATGACCCTATTAAAATTATCTAATAGGTTATAATTACCTCCTATAGCTATAAATGAAAAATAATTCTCATTTGGGCTATAGGCCAAAACCTTGCCTAATAGGTCTGACTACAACTTTGGGCTTCTATACCACTTTTTTGAGATTTTACCTTCTATGAGTGATTAATAATGTTTTAATAGGTGATAAATATTTCCAAACCTTCTTAAAAGGTTAAATTATCTCTTATCTCATCCTTTTAACTCCTTTTCTTCAAAAATATAAGTTTCATGTAGAAAGGGAGTGCCCTCTGTCTGAGACAAAATAGAGGGCACTTATACTATTTGTCTAGACAAACCAAATGTTAGAGGGGATTATAAAATATATGAGGACATTATAAATAAATATTCATCTTTTGGTCATGCCATTTGACCTTCCATCTCTTGTAAAAATCAAAACATACCCCTATTAAGATAGACTATGTGCAAGGTTTGGGATGTAAACTATATGATGCATAATTAGAGCCTCTTTTATACATTATTTATATTGGTGAGATAATTTTTGGAACATAAAAATCATAATGAAAATTTCATAAATTTTTTCATCACTCTGACCTACTACATACCCCTCATACTCCTTAGTCAAAACTGAGTTTCATCTCTTGATTATGTTTTGCATCATGGAAATGCACCTGTAGGTGATCCCTACATAATTTAGCTTTATATAAACGTATATAAATTTATTATATTAAATTAGGATCAATATAATTATTTTGACCCATTTTGAATCATTTATATGCATTAGTAACTCTCACAACCTCAAGCTTGCTCCTTGCCTGTCATGGTCAAACACAATCAACTATGCCGGGAAGGGTAAAACTTTGTAGGTGAATATTTCTTATTTGATAGATTACAAATAAATTTTGGGTCTCATGAACAATTTGGAAACCTATTCCATCAGCCATCCCTGATAGTTCCATGCTAAATCCTTTGACATGGACTATGTACACGTATAACTAGTTGTAGGTGAGTATTCTTGCATGATGGGACACTTGTAGGTGTGTATGGGTTTGAAATTTAGTATATCATCCTCTTTAAGTGATAATTTAGATAATAAATTCCAATTTTAATATTTGGAACCATTTAACCTTGATGACATGGTCTAGTACCAACTTGAAATACAAGGTCATTCAAAAGTGAATTCTTATAGATGTTAATACAGGATTTTACTATTTAAATAGGCATCTTGAGCCTTCCAACAACCATCCTCCACTAATCCTCTTAACTCCATATTTTTTAAATATATTATTTTTTATAGGGGATATAATGAAAACACATTTATAAGCTTTAAAACTCTTGAAAACCTTGTTATAAGATATCCATAAAATGTCTTGGACTTCTATTTTCACCTTTTAGGGATTAGATCCCTAAACTCAGTCATCCCATCCTTAAAGGTAGTTTACACCTCCATATTCCCATTTGAAACTTCAATAAGGTATTTTATGATCAAAAAATATAATATAACTCCAAATAATGTTTTTCCATGTTCCAAATTCCCCTACATAGACCTTCATAGCTCTGTGATGCCACCTATAGGTGTGTATTTTCACATATAGACAATAGTTACAAATTTGGGTAGTATGTGAAATATATGTGTTCATGTTAAATTACATGCCCTCACCAAGATTTAAAATGTACTATTATCACTCTAAAATATTGAAACACCTATCAAAGCTCTTATCTCATCATGATGTCATCAAGGAGAGACTCTTGTAGGTGTATCTAAGTTATATGTAGGCAGTGGACAAAATTAGAGCAATGTGTATTAATGAAGGGTATCATGAAAATAATTATCTCATTACCAATTACTCAAATGCATTTTTTTCACTAATTATATCTTGAGACAAGCTTCAAAACATTTGTTCCAATGTGAAAACCTCTCGCAAACACCCATTACAAAGCAAGTAGTGGTAACTGGTGGCTGGTTTGTGTGGTGCATGAACTTAAAATAAAACTTGAATCCAATTAAAATATTAAAATAGACTCTCTTAAACTCATAATTATTTAAATAATTTTATACATCTTCATTACAAATCTAAGGTCATGCTAGACAAGTTCTATACATGTGACTCTAAGTGAGAGTGAGTGAAGAGTTGACTATGAGAATGGTAAGATTAAATATTTTATCAAAGCAAGGTGTGATGAGATAAAACATTGAGGGAGGTGAGAATTATGGAAATTATACATTTGAAACATCATATACCATTCACATGAGACCCTATATAGAACCAAGCCTTATCAAACTAGGAAAACTTAATTGAGACTTCAAATGGTTGTACCTTCTTGTAACATGAGATGATTTGCCTATCAAACCATAATGAAACATGAAAAAAAGAATGGATAGAATTTTAAGAGGAATCCAGCATCAATTGGAGTCAACATCACCAACTATATTGTATAAACCTATCTAAATTAGAGAAAAACCTATAGGGTGTAGGAAATAGTGAGAAGAAAAACATAGTCAACTTGTTAGAGATGATTCATAAAGCATAGTTTACTAATATTTGAGAACTTATTATTAAAATGAATCTATTTGAGTGTACTATCACATCCGAAATGTGTTTGGTTTGAAACCTCTTATACTGACCATACCAAGCATAAACCTAGTGACTATTTTTATGTGTCTAAAAGGGGTGAATAAAGAGAATAATGGTTTTGGACCTTTTTTAGCACTTCCAAAGCATGTAAAGTGCTGAGATGAGTCTAAATAAGATGAAGATACATTCCATGACCTTATCCCACTTGTCACCTTCCCTCATGGGTTGTACAAGTGCCAAACTCCTCCCTTTTTAGTTGGTTTCTTAATTTTCAGTTAGATAACCTACAAGATTTAGATGGGATGAACATTCTTGATAGTGAATCTAACTTATTAGATGTTTGAAAGAAAACTAAGACACTTGGACATCTTTAAAACCTTGCCACTTGGATTTATGACCCCTAAATGGCTACTAAGTGACTCAAAATGATATATAAACTAATTACACCATGACTAAGGCTAAAAAGATATCAAATTACATCAAATGGAATATAAAATACCCTATGACAAAATATTGGACTCTTAAAACCTCTAAAAATCATGTTTTACCTATAGGGTCACAATTTGACATGTAAGGTCAAATTTGGTCAATAAGAAGACCTATATATGGTGAGTTCTTGATTTCCATAAATGATCAGAGGCAAGATAGGTATATTTTAAGCCTAATAAAGATCAAGAAGGAGGATATGTAGTATATAGGTCTGAATCGATATAAAATCTATAGGAAAACTAATGAAGGAGATTGGTTTTCAATCTATAGTAAAGATCTATATTTAAGATGGAGTAGGGGTAGATGTATAATCATGAAGAAGTGTCTCAACAATCAATATGGTTATAGCTCTAAAAAAGAGCTACTAAAAGTATACTTATGGCATGGCTCTATCAAGTCCATAGATATAAGGACCTTTAACTCATAATGAAGTAAGTGGAGATGGTGTAGAGTCCCAAGATGGAAATCTTGTGGTTAGAGAAAGTAGTTGTAGCATTTAATGGATTTTAGGGTGCCTAAGGATTTTACTTCATAAGAAAGATCATGACTCACCACCTTTGGCAACTATTGTCTTCTATTGCATATTTCTCAGCCAATGAGAAGATTTAAGGACTATTGGGATAAATAAAATGTTAATTTATCAAATAAAGAATGGGTGATAATTTGATAAAAAAGGTGGTAGCTCAGTTAATGACTTTCGTACTCGTGATCCCTCTTCTCTCTCTCTCTTTCTGATATATTACCCATTATTTCCATTTTGTAATCTCTCTCAAATTTTAGAAGAAAATACTCTCTATCAATTTTGGAAGAGTAGAGACTCTCATTTGATAAGGCTACACCCTATCAAAACTTGTATGAAAGACCTCTTAAAGCTAATAAATATTTCCTTTACCTATCTTTTAATTTTGAATTGTGTTTAGTAAGCTTGTGCATGATGGCATTGTGAAGGAGAATATTCCATGCCCATTGTCCTTCTTTATTGACTATTTTAGGGTTTTTTATAGTTGATTTTAGGTCTGTATTTATGTTCTTTCTACCATTAATTTAAGCTTCTAGTGTGTCTTAGAATTTATCTTATCTTCATTCATTACTTTCTAAACCTAGTGCATGAAATACTTATATAATTATCTAGATTTTGAGATTGTGTGAGCTAGTGATATGTTATGCTTCTTCAATGTATATTTAATTCTTGTGTGAGTTCTCATTTAATTTGGTGAATCACCCCTTTATCACATTCTTAGGATCCCTTTATGCCTTCTCTAACCCTTTTCTCAGTGCAAACATTAGTATAGGTGATCCATGAAGAGGAAACTGACCTTCTTCAAAGGTTCAACCCCACCATGCCAAAGGTGACTACAAAATTAGCTTCTAGAGGTATTGAATTTAAACATGGTAATAATTAGGAGAGGATTTTTTAAAAATATTTGAAGATAAAAGTGATCATTTTTCACTTGCAGATTAATTAACTACAATAAAAAGAAACCCTCATGCAAGACTTCAATACAAGGTTTCAAAAAATTTGGGATAGAATCCCAATCTATATTAGGCCTACCCATATATTTTACTTCATATGATATTAGAAATACCTTAATAGTTAAATTTCACTAATGATCTAGTCTATGGGAGGGAACACATTGCCAAATGCATATGAGGTAACAATTAGGGCAAAAAATTGTCTAGTCCAAGCTAGCAAGCTAAAACCTAGACCACCAATGAATTTATTCCCTAAGATAAAACCATATACTATTTATATTCCTCTCCTTTATGTCATTCTTACTATGCCTATAATTTATTTCATAACTACTCCTAATCAAGAAAAGGCTTTCACTAGTAGATCTAGTGATTCCCAAGAATAAAAGAACTTTCAAGAGCTTAAGAGCATGTTCCAATTTTTAGGAAATAAAATAGTAAATGTTAAGAGGAAAAAATATTTAAATAGTCCTTATCAAGCCTCATATCAAGCTTAGTATCAATCCTATCAAGAAGATAGGCCATTTTACAAAGAAAATTTCCAAGGCCAATGCCAAGGTCAAAACCAAGGACAAGGGCAACCTAGCTACAATAGATAGAGAAACTATAATCCGAATGTTGAAAGTAATTCAAACACTTAGGTTCCTATCCAAAATAATTTTACTCAAGAAACTGAGGGTAATATGCCTTGAATTAGTCTTTTGGGCAATCCATTTTCCTAAACATTGATTTTATCCAATCTTTCAATGATCAATGGTAGTAGGCTACAAATTATGGGTACAATCAAGCTCTTATGGCTCAAAAAATAGAGGTGCCCATGATGAAAAAAATATAAGAGCCTAAACAAGGTCAAAACCTTGATCAAGGACCATTCCATTTTGGTGCTACAATGGTTAACTATGATCAAGAAGAGTGTTATGCAATCAACTAGTAGGCTAGTTCTAGCTAGGTGTATATCCTAGTGGTAGAAAATATAAGATTTAAAAGGAACATAGATGGTAATCAGGAAGTAGTCAAAGAGATTCCTACCATTACTCCTTTAATATCAAATCCAAATGGATCTACTACTATTCCAAAATTTATAATAGCTCCAAGGAATCAAAGTTAGGGAAATGTCTTTGTTCCCCAAAATTTACAAACTCAAGGTGTAGTTGTGGTTCCCAAAGTTGAACCAAAGATTGATGGATCACCCAGAAACATCATGAAATAAATGAAAAAGTCCAATATGAGTGTGCCAATGTGGGATATGCTTTCCATGCTTGGCTAGGTAGATATTCTTTAAGAAGGTCTGTCCAAAATTAATGTTACACTAATTGTAGACAAGCCATCAAGTAAGGTGAATGACGTTCTCACTATCAACCAAAGAAAAAGTGAAAGGAAATAAGGTAAGGTGGTCAAACCTCTTCCATTTTACATTTTATTGATCATTTGTGACTCTTTAGTGAAAAATTTGCTGGTAGATAGTGGGGATAACACCTTAGTAATGCCAAAATCTATAGCAGACCAACTTGGTCTAAAGTATGAGCCCCAGTCTAAAGGGGTGTTGCAACTAGATGGATCTTCCACCTAGAAATCTAGCACAATAAAATATCTCAACTTGAACTTGCATGTTTATCCTAGTGTCTCAGTGGTTTAAGATGTGTTGATATTAGATGTAGCTCCTTGTTTTACACTTTTTTTATCTCCTAAATTCACAAGAAATATTGGAGGTTATCTTGCAACAGATTGGTCATATATGGTATTCTAAATAAGATGTGGGAATAAGGTATCTATTAAGGCTGAGCCCATTTCATAATTCCACATAGAGCCTTATGGGCTAGATAATATAAACCTCAATTGTACCATCACTGATGAGGATGAACATTTAGTTAGTAAAGAATTAAACATTCACCCTGAGGAGATAATAAATATGTTATTGAATGAGCTATGGAATGAACATTAGTCAATTGATCCCTTAAAAGGAGTTGAAAAAATAGACATGTGTGTATACTATTTTCATGAACAAAATCAATCCATGTCATCCCTCATTGGACCTCAATAAGATCCTAATGGCTTATAGAAATTATTCTTTGATGGGTCAATGGGCAAACATAGAGTGGGTGTAGGTGTAATTTTGGCATCCCCTTCTAATGAAAAATAGTTCTCTTATTATAGATTCTAATTTAGTTTCTCTTGAAATGCATCATAATATGAGGGTATTATCCATGGCCTTCAATGGGATAGTAAGAGAGGGATCAAATAGTTGTAAGTTTATGGGGATAGTGAGCTATTAGTGCACCAAGTTAGAGGATAGAATATCACCAAGAAACCTATGATGAAGTCTTATAAACATAAAATGAGGTACCTAATTGAGGATTTTGAGGCCTTTAACATATAATTAATGTGAAGGAACCAAAAAAGACATGCTGCTAGATTAGCAGTTGTGGGAGCCCAATTTGATATCCTAAGCGAGTTGAAAAAGACCAAGGTGTATCCACATTTAAAGGGGGTGTTAAGAACATCAGTGCCAAACAATGAAGATAATTGGTAGGTCTTTGAAAATGATAAAAAAAATTACATATTTCTTTCACAAAGAAGTAGAATTCTCTTCTATGAACTAGGAAAAGTTTCAAAATTAGTATGAAGAGAAAATTATTCAAATTAAGATCCAATAAGCTTCTTAAAATCCTTATCACCCTTGAAGGTCTTTTCCATGAGGGATATCTTATGAGAAAATAAAAGGAAGTGATGTCAACCAATGAAGAGAACTATGAAAGAGTCCTTATCTTCAAGGACAAGCTCCTTAAGATTGGGAAGGTAAGCACTAAATCTAAAAGGCATACTTTCATAGAACATTGTAAAGAATATGTAGACATTTTTGCTTGGGAATATGGTGACATAAGAGGTTTTGATCCAAAGATGACCTAACATACTATAGATCTAGAGGCTAATATCAAGCCTATCAGGTAGAATTTGAGGATTATAAACCATAAAATTGAAGAGCTTATGAGGAAATAAATGACTAAGTTAGTTGAATCCAAGATAATCTTTCCCATAAAGCACTCCTCATGGGTAGCCAATTTGGTGCCTATCAAGAAGAAAAGTGGGGAGATAAAATTGTGTGTTGACCTTAGGGATTTGAATAGGGTCTCTTTAAAGGATCACTATCCTTTTCCATCAATGGATCAACTTCTTTAGATAGTTTCCAGTTCAATTTTTTTTCCCTTTTGGATAGGTATTTAGGTTAAAACTAAGTATTAGTGAGAGAAGAAGATCAGTATAAGACTACCTTCACTATAAATTAGGGCACAATTGCTTACCAAAAGGTGCCTTTTGGGTTGTCAAATGTAGGAGAAAATTTACAAAGAGCCATGGACATGGCTTTCCAAGGGTTGTCAAATAAAATGGTGTTGGTCTACTTAGATGACATCATAGTTTTCTCCAAGAAGGCTAGTGAAAACATGGACCATCTAAGGTTGATCTTTTAAATATGTAGAGAGTATGGGATCTCTTTAACTCCTAAGAAATATGTGTTTTCTACTCATGAATGAAAATTTTTGGGTCACATTGTCTCCAAGGAAGGGTTATGCATTGACCCTAATAGAATAAGTGCCATCTTAGCCTTATATTTACCCAAGCAAAAGAAAGGAATCTAGAGCTTCCTCAAGAAAATGAACTTTATGAGAAGGTTTATACCTAGTTTTTCAAACCTGGTCAAACCCATCACCACCATGTTGAAGAAGAGCCAAGTGTTTTCTTGGCCAAATGAAAATAGGGTAGAATTTGAGGCCATCAAGCAAGCCATTTCCCAATCAACCTTGATCATGAATCTTGATTTATTAAAGGATTTCATATTATACACCTTTTCCAACATTGACAACATATTAGCCATGTTGATGCAAAATAATGGTGAAGGACTTGAACAACCAATTACCTTTTTTAGTCAAGAGCTAGAAAGATATGAGGTGAGGTATAATTTTATTGAAAATAAATTTCTTTTAGCCTTGAAATATCTCAATAAGTTTATACCAATGCTCTCCAATAGCAAGATTCATCTTATGGTGTCTCATCCTAGAGTGAGGGACTTTCTCCTCAACAATGATTTGAATGAGAAAAGAGCAGGTTATATTACCAAGGTCATGGAGTATGATGTGGAGATCAAAGTCACCAAGATGATAAGAGGAAAAGGATTGTGTGAGCATATGGTTGATGACCTTAAAGAAGATAATGAATTTGTTTTCTAACATAAGATAACTCATAGGAAGATGCACCTCCACTTCATAAAAGATGGCTCCAAGGCATGACACTTTTATTGGTAACTAGAGAATGTACCTAAGGTTTGGATAGATGAAAAATAAGGTATTAAGGCTTCAATATATACCTCATGCATTAGTTTATGTTGTTATTTTTAGAAAATACCTCAATGGGGTACTACTTAGGTGCATTGATGACAATCAAATGACAAATCCCTTGGAGCATTTTCATGATGGACCTATAGGAGGCCATTTTTCTCTAAGAACAATAGTGGCAAAGGTAATGAGAGCTAGCTATTATTGGCCTAGCCTTTTCAAATATGCCTATGCATGGGTCAAAAAATTCCAAAAGTGTGCTCTATTTGCAGGGAAGCTAAGATTAGCATCTCTTCCACTCAACCCAATCTAGGTGGAGTAACCCTTCATGCAATTAGGGTTGGAATTAATAGAGATGATAAATCCACCTTCAAGTATAGGACATAAATGGGTGCTCACTACAACTTATTACTCAACTAATTGGGTAGAAGCAATTACCTTAAAATAAGCTAATTATATAGTAGTGTTGGACTTCTATGACAACATAGTAACTAGGCTTGGTGTCCCAACTACTATAATTTTAGATAATGCCTTAGAATTTGTGGGTATGAAAACAAGTGAATGGGTACTTAAGCTAGGCATCTACCTTAGCACATCCTCCAAGAACTACCCCAAGGTAATAAACTGGTAGAGTCTAAAAATAATAACTTGCTAAGGATTATCAAGAGGATCATGGAGGAAAATCAAAGAGTGTGGTATATAAATCTAAGGACAACCTTATGGTCTAATAGAGTGACTCCCAATGTTGCCATTATAAATTCTCCATATATTCTAGTATATAGAAGGGAAGCCAAATTACTCATTTCTCTTAAACTACTTGCTTTAGAGTTATCTCATAAACTTGAGTTGATGGCAAGTGAGCCTATGAGTGTGAGGATGGTAGAGGTCATGGAGCTTGAAGAAACCAGGGACCTTGTAATGCAGACATTAGAGTCACACCAGCTCAAGTAAAAAAATATTTTGACAAGAGAGCCATAATAATAGACTTCAAGAAAGGAGACTTAGTCCTAAAATGGGACTCAAATAAGGCCAATCCAGGAAAGCATACCAAGTTTGATAGCTTGTAGAGTGGACCTTATTTGATCCATGGATGAAAACAACATAATGCTTTTTAGCTTGCCCAACTGGGTAGAGAGATATTGCCCATCTCAGTTAATGGCATACATTTAAATCCTTATTATTAGAAGATTTTGAATCTATTATACAATATTGTAACATATTAGAATATATTTCATGATTTCTTAAAGTGTTATGTGCATAATTCCCTTTTACTTGTGTGTTTCCCTTTCAATAAGTGCCTTGGGCACTTTATTATTATTTATTTCTTTTGTTCCTTTTGCTTTAAAAGGAAAGTTTCAGAAAGGGTCAACCTTCTATCAATATCACAAAATTTTCAATTGGGAATAATTTTGAGACTCCATGCCCAATGGATTAGTTCAAGGTTACTATTCTCTTGCATAATAGGTATGCAACCCGAAGATATCACCATAAATGTTGGCCAATTTTGGTCTACATGCAAAAATTTACCTAAATAGACCAATTTATAAAGGTATTGGTATGGAGTGATGAACTGAGCAAAGTTATAGATGGAATGAGTGGACCTAAAATGAGAAAATAATATCTCATATTGCCTACAAAGCTTTTAAAACACTTTAAGCAAGCTTAAATTGTGCTTTGTTGATATTTGAGAAGTAGGTTTTGAAACAGGTATAGGATTGTAAAATGGAGAAGACCAAAAAGTTTTCATATATTTCAACCATTCAAGAGCATGGATCAAGTTTCAAAAATCCTTAGAAGTCCATTAGATCCTTTTAAATGGATAACAAATTCTTTCACAAGTCCAAAAGAACTAGACCGTCATGATAATTTCATGTAGAAATGGACTGGTCAACTTGATTATGTATTTATTAAGTATACTTAGAAATCTTTGCAAGGCCAAAATACCACATGGACATGAATTTATTCATGCCTAGATCATCCTTTATGAATTTCATAACTTGATGGGTTGTCTATCTCAAGTTATAAAGCTTCAAAGTTAGAATTATAGAATGAGATGTTTGCAGGGACATCAAGTTGAATTTATAACAATTAATTATTTAGGTTTAAAAATCCTTTGACATTCATGTAGAGGTCAAATTTGGGCCTTGTAAAATATCCATTTTATTTCAATTGAGAAATATCAATAGTAGGCATTCAATCATACCAAAGATCCAATGGTGAGCATGCAAGGATAGTGTTAATGGGTCCCAAAGATCTAATGACACATTTAATCATAAGAAATAGATCAATGGTGGGCATAAAGTCAAAAGGTTAGCATAAGAGAGAAGATGACAAGTGGAAAGATCTCAGGTGTCTTGATAGATATCCAATGGTACATGTCGGTCTAATAAGTGTCAATGGGTCCCAAGATCTAATGACACATATTCACTAGTACATACCAGATCAATGATGAGAAATGAGTCAAAAGGTCAAAGGATATCTAGGGTGAATATGAAATTGACAAGTGTCTCAACTACATTAATCTATTAGGAGATAAATGGCTCATGTTTATTCATCTAAAATCATATATATGGTGAATGAAAGGTCAAAAAGTTTATAAGATCTTGTAGAACAAATGCATAATTGATAGTTGGTGTAATATGGAGAATCTAAATCAAGATAAATGACCAATAATGAAGGTTGAAGTTGTCATAGTTTCAAATTCCTAGATTAAGATCAATGGTTGATATCAAAGTTCAAAGTTTTTGAGACTTAGACTAGAGGTTGAAACATGATCCAAACTAAACTAGAGCAAATTTTTGGGGATCATCTTATTACCATCAGAGCTCAATTGAATACCATTAAAAGGACACAGTGATATAGTCAAGATGATTAATAATGGAGTTAAGACACAATTAAATCTTACTATGAACCTTTGGTTTGAAGATTTGTAACATATAAGATCCATCTTTTGAGGTTGCAATATGGTTTTATGATTGTGATATTTATTCATTAAATAAGACTTGTGTATATGGTGAGTCTCAATTTTCATAAATCATCATAGGTAGTATAGGTCTATTTTAATCCTAATGGAGATCAAGAAGGAGGTTATGCAGTTTATAGGTCTACATCGATATAAAAGCTATAGGAAAACCAATGAAGGAGATTGTTTTTTCAACTATAGTAAAGATCTATATTTAGGATGGAGTAGGGGTAGATGTATAATCATGAAGAAGTGTTTCAATTTTTGATATGGTTATAGATTTTACAAAGAGTTTCTAAAATCATACTTATGGCATGGCTCTATCAAGTCCATGGATATAAAGACCTTGCCCTCATAATGAAGTAAGTGGAGATGGCATAGAGTCCCAAGATGGAGATCTAGTGGTCAGAGAAAGAAACTATAGCATTTAATGGATTTTAGGGTGCCTACAGGTTTTCATTTATAAGAAGTATCATGACTCACCACCTTTGGCAACTATTATCTTCTAGTGCATATTTCTCAACCAATGAGAAGATTTGGTGGCTATTAGGAAAAATTAAAAGTTAATTTGTCAAATAAAGAATGGGTGATGATATGATTAAAAAGGTGGAAACTCAATTAATGACTTTTTTACTCATTCTCCCTCTTCTCTCTCTCCCTTTATGATATATTACCCATTATTTCCATTTTGTAAGCTCTCTCAATTTTTAGAAGAAAAGATTCTCTTTCAATTTTAGAAGAGCAGAGATTCTCATTTGATAAGGCTAGACCCTATAAAAACTTGTATGAAAGACCTCTTAAAGATAATAAATATTTCCTATACCTATCTCTTACTTTTGAACTATGTTTAGTAAGCTTCTGCATGATGGAATTGTGAAGGAGAATCTTCCATGCCCATTATCCTTATTTCTTGATTATTTTAAGGTGTTTTCTAGTTGATTGTAGGTCTACATTTTTGTTCTTTCTACCATTAATGTAACCTTGGTGTGAGTCTTAGAATTCCTCTTAGCTTCATTCGTTGCTTCTTGAACCTAGTGTATGAAATACTTATATAATTAGCTAGATTGTTAGATTGTGTGAGCTAGTGCTATATTATGATTCTTCAGTGTACATTTCATTCTTGTGTGAGTTATCCTTTAATTTGGTGAATCACCCATTTATTATTATGAGACATTTACCCCTTCTCTAACCCTTTTTTTAGTACAACCATTAGTATAGGTGATCCATCAAGAATAAGCTAGCCTTCTCTGAAGGTTCAACCCTGCCATAGGCGACCCATAACTTTGGGTTGTTCCCTTAGTGTAACTCAATTAGAAAATTCCTAAATAAACCTCTCCAAGTGTGATGATTGAAGCTAAAATAAAACATACCCTAACAATGCCTCTACCGCCAGTAGTTGAAGTTCGACCATTTACAAAGTGGGGACTAGATTTTCTAAAAGTAGTCAACAAGAAATCATCTACATACCATAAATTCATTCTCACAACCATAAAATATTTCACTCATTGGGTTGAGGCTCAACCATTTAGTAATTTCACAACCAATGCAGTCATCTAATTCCTAGAGGAACACATCATTACAAGGTTTGGTATGACTTATGTACTGGTATGTGATAATGTACCTACTTTATCTTCTTTACAATTCCTAGAATGGGCATATGATCACTAGGTAATCCTAAAATTATCTTATAATTATCATCCCTAAGGAAATGGACTAGATGAATCCTATGATAATAATTTGACAAACATAATTACGAGGACACTAGAAATTAATGCTAAGAATTGGCATAACATCTTGAAATTTACATTATGGGCTGATAGGAATAGGACTAAAGAAACTTTAGGCACTTTTCCTTACCACTTGGTTTATGGCCAAAAACCTATCTTTATAGTTAATAGAAGGATTCCTACCTTTTAACTTAAGACCAAATATTTGGGAAAAAATGATCATGTAAAGGCTTGCCTCTTAAATCTTATGCACTTGGATGAAAAATGTGATGTAACCTTGCTGCACTTTAGTAAACACCAAGGGATTTTCAAATGTTGGTTTGAAAAATGATCCAAATCAAAAAAAAATTGGGTATTAAACCTTATCCTTGTGTGGGATAAGGCTCATGAATATAAAGGGTAATGTAAAAATTTTGATGCCTTATTGTTGGGTACTTATCTGATTTTTGAAATCTTGAGCAAGAATGCTTTTCACCTAAGATGTCTAACAAGTGAAGGTGTCCCATTGACCATAAATGGATAATTACTCAAACACTATTATCAAGCCTAAATTGACTTAGAAAAAATTGTAAATACTTTATTATTTATTTTCATTTTGTTATTTTGTTTTTTTCCCTATCCCTTGTTTTAGTTTAGGTTTGCTTTCATTGTTTTTGTCTGTTTGCTTTGCTTTTCAGTTTTTTATTCAACTATGTGACATTATTTTTTGAGTTGAACCTAATGTTTTGAATTGAGGGTTACCTTAATTCTTCAATATTTGATAATTAAGTTATTTGTATGTAAGTATTACCAATGACACTCCTATGCATTAATGTGAAAATTATTGTTTGAATGCTTACATAAACCATTGTGTTTTCCTTATATTTTTAAAACATTGATGGTCAATGATTTGAAATAGAACATATGGATTTAAAAATGTTTCTTTAATTGTTTAAATACCATCAAATTCACTAAATAAAATATCTAAAAATATAAAATGTAGCAATATTTTAATTTTGATTTATCTTATTTGTCATAAGCCTTTTGATTCTTTCCTTGAACCCATGGCTTGGTCCCAAACCCTCCACAGATAGAAAAGTAAAATATATTTCAAAATAAGTAAAAATAAAAAAATTAATCTCTAAATTTTATTAGAAAGGGTGATCTTGGTAGCCTCCATCGTAAACTTTCCATCCTAGTTGGTAGTGGAGTAAGGACTTTAGAAAGGACCATATGTATCTCTATCGGGGCTATCAACACCTAGTTGGTAGTATAGTAATGTCTATGCCATTCACCCCTTAATAAAAATTAAAAAATATGTCCCATTTTAGAAGTTCTTATCATTTTGGCAAATTGGATTTTGTGTGTATGAATATAAAATAATTGAAATAATCACATATCTCATACATTGATGGTCTTTAGGCAAAATTGTAGATTTGTATATCATATGTTGAAGCATAATTTTGTGCCTTAATGTTTTTATTTTGACTTGGATGATAGAATGTAACTAATGTTTATGTTTGGATGAAAATTTGAGATTCTAAATTCTTGAGATACCCATGAGTATTTCCTAGTAGGAGTTTCCATTGTTACTTACACAACACACTCTATTTTTAGTCTAAAAATGGGCACCCTATTTTAACTTTGAGTATACTAGGTTTAGTTATCTAGATTTATATTTGTTATATGCTTAACCCTATGGTATTATATCATTCATCATTTGGCCAATGAATAGTCCTTGTGGTATGACCTTAGTTTCTACCCTTAACAATTTGATGATCCTGAGTCTAAACTGGATCATTTGACATGGTTTCCTCATAGTTTACCTTTGAGTAGGCTTATGAACATCTTGGTACTTTCCCTCATGAGAAGGTAATTTGTAATTAAATAACTCATCCACCTTTAGCCTTTGGGGCATACTTGAATTCTTCTCATGCCTATCTCTATTCAAATTATTTTGAGCTCTTAGTCTACTGAATCAACTCAAATGAGCTCAAAATATGCTAGGTCCAACTTGGTTAATTATGTCAACCACATCTAAAAATATAAGATTAATGCCTTATCTATTTCCTTTATTTTGTTGTGTTTATTTCAATTCCCCATATACCCTTCCATGTAACTCTATCAAATCATTTCGAAGTTTTGAGAAAATCTAAAAATTTTCCAAGTAAAAGTTCCCCTAGGCCTCAAGATAATGCCATGTGGGATTATCCTAGTGACCTAGCTCAGTGGGGATTAATGAACATGAAACAGTGCCATGGACCTGAGATGCCACCATGTGGTGACTTCTTAGGATCTCAAGACCATAAAGATGAAATCAATATAGTAACTAGATTATAGACCCAACTCACTAGGATGATGCCACATCACATCATCTCATGTGCCTAGATTATAGACCCAAATTGATGAGGGACTATTGTATGGTACCATGATGATGTTAGTATTCCCTTGAGCTTAAAGTTGATGGGTGTTTACCCATCTCCAAACTATAAAACCTTGGCCTCTAGGCTAATAAGGACATGCCACATGGCACTTGAGGGCTTAAATTTGATGACCATCTTGAACATCAACACTATTGAAGGCCCAAGGAGAATGCTGGTCTAAAATTACCATATAGGGATACATGGATTTAAATATCTAAATTTACTTAGATATATTAATTCTTGGTTTAATCCTATTTTAGAAATACATAAAATCTCCCTTCTTAAAGCCATTTCACATTATATTTAGGCAAGTTGTCTAAATGTTTTGGATTTTTTTTAGATTTTTTTCCTAATCAATTTAATTTATTTCTACTTCTTTTTTGAATTAATTTCTAAGTGTTCATATTTTTTCACTTTTTAGACTTAGTCGATCTTGTAAAAATGGGTGAAATCTACTTTAGATTTGGCTTTGGGTTCATTGAAAATATCCCCCTTTCTGTTAAGTTTATGCACCCTTTTGCTTCCATTTCAAGAACTTAATGGTTTAAATTTAAAATAATTAACTATTTTCATTTGAAATTTTAGAGTTGTTTATTTTTCAAAAACTAAGCCATTTTAATTCAAAATTGATGACTTTGCCTTTTTGTATTTCCCCTCAAGTTCCTATAGTATTTATGATGCTACACGATTCTCTTTCACATCCCTTAATGGCCCTAACCCATCCAAAAGGGATTTTTAACACAACCAATTTTCTAAATTTATTTAAGAGCCATGTGTCAAATTTACACTTATTTGGGACTTAGTTGACTCTTCAAAAATGTTCTTAGAGCCACATGGAATATTTTTGCCAATATGAGGGACTTAAGAATTTAAAATTCACCTAGGTGAGTGGGGATCAACATTCTACCAAGTGGCATAATCTTGGTGACACACTTCCCTAATGATTATGTACATAACAAAATCATGTAGGTGAGTGAGCAGGTGAGCAGGATTCTACCAAGTGACATGATCTTGATGCTAAAGAATAATTAGCTAGGAAGGTGTAAAGAGTGACTAAGAAGTAGACAAGTAAACATGATAGCCAAATAGGTAGGCCCAGTCATCAAATGGGCTCAAGAACTAAATTTGACGTCCATTTGGTCCTTCATGGCTATCAAACCTGAGGTTGAACTATATTTTAAATTTGGGCATGTGGGCATGCAATAATTGGTTCCTCAGCAACAAGAAGATATATAAGGCAACTCTAAACCAATGATGAAAAAATAAGTGGTAGATTTTAAAAAGTGGGAAAATCCCAAGGCAATCAATAAGTGATCAAGAAGTGATTTGCATGGAATTCAGAGCATGATCAAATAATGTCTAGAACTGATAGAGTGAGGAGGAATGGTTGTATAGTTCAAGTAATTTCACATGTGTTGGAAGCCATGCTTAGTTTGTGACATAATCAACTGAGTTAGTGAAAAGAGTGGTTTTCATATTTTGAGTAGTGATTGTAGCCTTAATTTGGGCATGGCCTTTTCATTCATATTCAAGTCAAGCATAATTTTAAAGTCAAGGCATGGGATTCCTTGGGGTCATATTTGAATTTTGAACCCTGGGATTGGGGTCCCTTGTGTATATATTTATTTTTAAAGGATTTTCTAGGGGCTAGCATTTTTTAGGATTAGAGGATGCTACACCTAGCTAGTTCATTGTGGACTAGAAACTACACCATGAACCCAAAAATTTTCTTCCTTATGATTTTTATTTCTTTCTAGGATAATTTATCCCTTTCTCTTGTTCTAGTTTCACTATTACAAAATTGTTTTCTTACACTTAGATGATTTTAATCACCTAATATTATTAATCAAAATGCATATATTGATATTTGAAAGGATGTTAAGAGTTTAAATCCATCTCCTGTTCATGTATATGGTAGTCATGATATTTTCCACTTATATAGTCAGCTTCCCCAACTCTCGCACCATCCTTGGGTTGAGTTTGTGCTAAGTTTGGCTCAACCAAGGATTGGTTTCAGTGGGTGTGATCAATCAGACATTGCAAAGACATCTTCAGTATCAACATGATTTTGATTTCTTTATCACTTCTCTTTTGTATTTTCTTTATGATGATCAGTTAATCTAGGTTGAAATAAATCTAAATATGCATATTAATCTTGGGTGTTTAATTATGTTTATCAATATTTAAGTATTTTTAAATATACACATGTGATATATCTACTTGGAAATAATTTTTTTACTTTTTGTGTTTATATTAAGAAACTATGATTTTTATTTGAGACTAAGATTAGTGAATATTATCCAAGGAACTTTTAGCTCTTTGTTAGAAAATCAACTCGCCACTATTTTCATTAAAAACCTAAATTCATAATTATCCTTCCAATTGAATCTAAAATGTGTTAACACATTCAATGAGATATTTTAGAAGGGTATACCAATTGAAAAATCCCTCATTGCAAAATGGGTAATCTAAATATTCTAAAGAAATTATCAGAGCTAAAAAATGCCTTCTCAAAAAAGCTAAAGATCTTTAACAAAATAAGAATGTGGTGGGGGATGATGTGTCAGATTCTAAGCATGTCCAAACCATTTAAGGCTCTCATCCTTATAACTATCAAAATGCATCAAACATCACTATGCCTAGTGGAAATCTAATAACCAAGTCCTGAAGAAGACAGTATATGGATCTTGGATAACTTGTTAAAAACATCCTGGAAAAGCTTATAGCCATAAATGTGATCACTTTACCTAAAATTAGACCACTTGATGAAAGTCAACCTAGGATAACATGGTATAAATAAAATCAATATTATGACTACCAAAAATTTAAAGGACATGATACTAAAAGGTGTATGAAAATTTTCAACTACATCCAAGATTTGATTAAAAAAGGTGAATTTGGGGTTGAAGGAAATGAGTCATCCTCTTCCAAAAATAAAGAGTTAGGAATATATCAGGACATTTTCTCTAAACATGATTAGAATTAGAATGGTACACAATGGGACCAATACCAAGCATCTAATTTTAACCATGTTTACTATGAAAAATTCCTCATCTCTATGATATATTTTTTGGCCACATTGACCATTATAAACATTGAGACACCACTATCATGATTAGGTATAAATCACTTGAGCATCCACTCATCCAAAAACATCTTATAATTAATATCAAAATTTCATCATCTGATTATGCCACTACCACTTGATATGGTAAAATTATTGTACTAGGGGAAGCAACAAAAGTTCCACCTCAAATGTCTCATCCACAGATTAATGTCCAAAAACCTCCTCTGAATACTCTTGAGGGAGAATAAAACATTATCTAATAAATTTAGAAGACTCCTACCCAAATCTCAATCATGTATTTTATAAAATCATCTTGAGTATATCGTGACATTATAAATAAAATCCTTGAGGAGTTAATAGTGCTAATATAAATTGACCCTAGTCAATTCTAAGCCCTTTTAGTTCATCTATCTTCTTCCTAGTAGATTAACTTTGGTTCACATGATATGCCTCCTATTGGCCCTAACCACAATAACCCCTTGTATATTAAGGTGTTCATCACTAATCACAAGATCAAAAGAGTGTTTGTAGATAGTGGGCTAAGCATTAACCTTTGTAATATGACTTTGATCAAGATCTTGGGATATTCAGAGTGTTCTCTTGGGCCATAAATAGTCACGTTAAGAGCCTATGATGATAATGAATGAAAATAATATGATACTATATACCTTCATATAGTGGTGGGACCTATCACACTTAAAAATCTCATCCATGTGGTAGATTTTGAGTTACCTTATAACATCCTTTTCAGTCATCCATGGATACACAAAATGTAGGATATACCTTCCACTATCCATCAAGTCCAAAATTCCCCCATTTTAGAGGTCACCATCCTTGGATATTCAAAAACTTTTCAATATTTTCAAGAATTTAAAGGACTTGATCATGATGCACTATATTATTATAGCATTGAGAGTGTTCCTTATGACAATCACAAGTCCATGAAGTATATCCATATAGATGATTTCCTTCCACTTCTTTAAATCCACCTACATCCAATCACGCTAAGATCATTTCCAAAGGATATAGAGAGTATGAATACCACAAACTAAATGCTGGTGACATACCTTCATCAACACATAGCTATGGGCATCCCAACATGAAGGAGGATGAGTTAATTTTTCACTAGTTTGTCCCAACATCATTTAGTAAATTAGGACTCCTATCTGATGAGAATTTTGAATAGTTAGATGATTCATGGTTATTAGAAGAAGACTTCACATTTTGCTATCAAGATCTTGAATACCCTAAGGCTAATCAAATTTTTAAGAACATGGACTATAAAGGAAAGGGCTTTGGAATTCATGAGAAATGCATTATATAGCCTACATATATTAAACACCATTAATTATATCACATCTTGGGGTATAAATTACTAGATGAGGATCAATATGATGTTATTTATAACACCTCTTTAGAATCATGAAAATTCTCACTTGATGAGGATGTTAAAAAATACATGTTCATAACATATATGAAGACTTAATGGATAATTTGTTTTGTAGATGTCTCCATTGATTTTTTATAGAGAAATAACATCATATCAAACACTATGAGATTTAAAGAGGATTTATTAGTTGAATATTACTATAATGGATTTGATATAGTTGTAGATGCTTATCGTATAATGACCCTTAGTGACTCTTTTGTGAATCTTTAGGATGCTTTATCTAACATTGAAGCTGAGTCTCCTAGTACCCTTTATGAAGATCATACTACCCACACTCCATGAATCAACCTCACCAATCCATATGCTTCACTTCCATCCATTTTCAATCCCTTCCTTCCCCTCGATAGTCACTTCATCACACTCCTCAATAAGGAGAAATAGGATCATGTGTCATTAGATTATCTTTAGAGCAATATATCACATGCCAAATCTATCAATATCCATGATAATAATCAAATAATCAAGCATAATACTCAAGTCAAATTTTTTTCAATAATAATTTCAAGTTTAAAGAAGTCAAATGCTCAGCCAAATCAAAGTCCATTATTGAAAAAATTAATTCAAAATAATAATCAAAAAACTCAAAAGTCATATTCCTCTGGTGAAACCTTCCTTAAGGCACCAAGGGGAAATCAAAATCCAATTGAATAAACAAGCCAAAATTACTTCAAAAATAATATCAATGTGATCAACAATATTTCAAGTACTTAGATCAAACACATAAAAATATAAAAAGTATTGGATCCCTTTAAATCTCTTGTCATATGGTATAAATCAATAATAACAAAACCAACACCTCTGATGGTGTGTGTAATTTCTAGTCCCAATCCTCAATTACCCATCACACCTTTACATTCTATACCATATCCTAACATCCACATCTCCCTAGGCAACATATTCCCTTATAAATGATACAAAGAGACCTTAGTGGATATATTTGGAGGAATTGAAATCAAGAGTCAATAAAGGACATGATGGTTCTCTATGATTATCATCACTAAGAAATTAACACTATTAGCATCAACATCTCACACATTACCAATATGATGAGATGACATCATGTGTGAATAATTATACATTATTGTAAAATATTATTCCAAAAATAAAATCTTAAAAAAAATATAAAAAATAAAATAAAATAACTCTTCCAATGGTGAAAAGTAGTTCTCTAGTGCCTTGGATAGGAACACTAATGAAAATTATTCTCCTACTTCACTTGTGATATGCCTATCCTCTAAATTCATCTCATGAAGAAAACCTCATATACTTGGGTGTAGTCTATCAATCTTGTCATCATGTCTCATCCTCCCTTCCATTTTATTTATCCTATCATACCTATCATATAATTCATCCCATTTGAACTTGGTCCTAGAATGTGTAGATGATATTTATGAATTATATATCATCTTAGTCTTTTACACTTAGAAAACTCAAACCTTAGTTTTTACTCTCAGTTTTGGACCTTTAACACTTTTAAAAGTATTACATCTACTCTATCTTGTACCCCTTGGCCTATCTGTTGGTCTGACCAATATTATGTTGATAACCCAAACCTTATATCTTGCCTAAAATACTTATCTTATGCCCCTATAAGTTATGAACATGTACCTATTTTCCAACTACCAGGACATAAGATTAGTCCTATACTCTTATGTTAATGCTAGCATCTTAGCTTGATGTAGGTATCTAGTGCCCTAAAGTTATCTAATTTATAAATGAAATGTATCCTAATGGTTGGCTTAAGTGCTTTAATAAAATATATTCCCTGGTAAGAGTGGTATATATTGATAATCACTCCTCATTCATTAAGGACATAACATTCATACCAAAGAGCATTCAATTGAGTAAAGCTTCCCTATTTATTTCTATTTCCATATCAGTCATAGAGATTTCCATCTATATGTATGAAATACTGAAGGAGTAGCCCAAGATCCCAGTTTACCAAGTTACAATCTAGGTCATTGTTGTACTTAATTTCCACATATTTCACCCTTATGAACACATAAAATATAACACATTAGGGAAGAACTACATTTTGAGGTCCTATTAAGAGTAGTGGCTATGTAGGCAACACCCATTGATAGATGGGTCTTTAGGGTTAGATCGACATAGTGAGCCCACTAACCTATTTTTCCCAAAGTCACTATGAAGATGAAGAACTAGGGTTTTACAATTTCATAAAGAGAAATAGTCCATGACCCAAATTTGAATGCATCAAAGTGAAGGCAAAGACAAACCCAGAAGCATCCAAGTGTTTGTATTCTTCTCTAGTAGATATTATATAAAGAACACCTATATCTAGTTCAAAACTAAGTATTGACACTAACAACCAAGGCTAATGCTAGTGTCCAAGGCTTTATATGTGCTCAATCCAAATTTGGTGATTATTTTATATTCCCCTTCTAGTCTGCTTCCTACCTATTCTAGATCAAGAACTATATTAGCATCAGAACCATATAAATAAGCCATTTCTTTGTCAGTAACATATATATCATAGTTGTACTTACTATTTTTATCTTATCTCAGTTTAATAAATTTAGTATATGTTATATATGAGTTTAAAATTTAATTGGCCCACTGTAGATCTGATTATCACCCTTATGCATTGTCATTTCTATACTCTTAACTCTATCTACCCAAGTAAGATCTAAATCCAAATTTAAGGTTAAACATTTAGTGAAACCAATGTGAAAACATTTAAAAGTCTAGTGAACATCATAAACTTGTGTAAACATATTACATGAGAACTCTTCAAATATTCCAAAAATACTAAAAAATAAAAAACCTTCAAAACTCAAAAAATATTTTTAGCATAAACATGTTTTATTGGCTCCTTAGCATCTGTACTAGTTCCATGTTGATGAATGAAATATAAATTATCTATACATACATATATACACGATTTATTATTATTTAAGATGTTGGGCCTTCCATCTACTCATGTCATGTGGATATTGGGGGCATCTAATTTTTTGATTTTGAAACACATGTTATATCATTCTATGGTCTCTTCATTATCATCTTTGAGATTTTATGTAGTTAAACATGCCTTTGTCCATGGTTATATCTTATATAGGGTAATTTATATGCTATGCACTTGATATTTTTGCTAACACATTTGATCTATGGGCTAATATGATATGTTTATGTTGGTTTCTTATGATTTCCTTTATGCGCTTCCTGGACTGTCTTGCCTCACTGTTATCTTTCTTATTTGAGCATTTGAATACTCTCCTTTATTTATAACTCCCATGCCTATATATGATTTGTTTGAAATTTGAATATGTCATTGATTATTTTATGGACATTTGAACAAGTCATTCTTTCTTTTGTGAATATTTGACTAAGTAATTTCCCTTTAATTGTGAAACATTTAAACATTCCCCTTGTTTGTGATCTTTTAGGACCATTGTATGTTTACTTGATTTTGAGTGCTCTTGTGTGTGTGTTTGTTTACTTTTTGAACTTGACCTATTTCTATCTAAATTTTTCCATGATATTTATCATTCATATTAGGCCTTCATGTGATCACATTATTCTATGTGCTTCAATGATACATTTACCTAGACATGTTATTTTATATACTACATGGTTCCATTCACAAATTATATAGTTATATTATCCTTTTGAGGTGAGGTAACTACTAGTTTCTATTCTTACCTCACTTAAAATGGGGGGGGGAGGATTTTATAAGTACACATATTGAGAGTGGGGGGAGTGGATAATTATACTAAAATAATCCTCCAATTTCACTTAAAATTCATAGAACATCCATTCACATACATATATTAATTAATGCATACACAAGCATACATGAAATAAAACATCATAAAGACATGAAATATATGTGGGAAAACCTATAGGGGAATAAAATCCATTGATTCATAACTTGGAATACTGTCATATAAGTAATGAATCAAATTTTTAGTGAGTCAACAACCCCATAAGGAATACCAACCCCTCACTAGTCAAGCACCAGCTCAACTAGTGATTTTATCAAGATTCAACATATAAGGAAGATCCAACCCCCTAGGAAACCAAGAAAAAACTTAGATACCCTGAATTTAGATCACTGTTAGAAACATATTTCTTACTCAACTAAAGATGACCTCCTCTATTTGCTCTTCTCACACTTATTTCTCTTTCAACACCCTATTAGGTGTTCTCGCTCAATACCTTGAATTTATGATCACCATTGGAAACATATTTATTAATAAACTAAAGATGACCTCCTCTATTTTATCTTCTCACACTTCTTTCTCTTTCAACACCCTATTAGGTGTTCTCACTCAATTAGCCCTCTCTTTGGCAAAATTAGGTCAAATGACCTTGATCAAAACTTATAAAAACATAGTTATATACTCATAAAATATTCAGATCATCTATATAATGATATTAAATCTTTTAACCTATTCAAAAAAGCTTTATATCTTTCACTCAATAGCTTAATATTCTAACTAGTCAAAATAGGCTTATTAAGCCTTGACTTTATACTTGATTCTTTCTCATACACATCTTGGTCAAAAAAGGACCTAAAAATAATTGGATTATGATTGAAATAGATCAATACACACATGTAATAAGTGAATCAAACATTTCATATGTCAGTCATTACCCTTAAGGGCTAAAACCACCATTAAGCCTAATATAGACCTAATGCAATTAGGCCCTCCTTATGCACACATTTCACTTAAAACTCATATAAAAACTTTGAGACTTAAATAATGGATAAAAAATTCATATTTAACATTAATATACCCATAATAATATCTCCTTATGTCTCCAACACCATATGTATCTTTTCACTCCTTGAACCATCCAATTATGTCTACTCATCATTAGGCCTTCTTATTGCTAGAAAGTTTATCTTACAAATCTGAACCATATACACAAATTTGACACATAAAACACACATAAAATAATATTAATATACTATTTATTACTTAAAAAAATTAAAAAATTATTTTTATCTTCACCACATAGGACAAAAGGCCTTAGGAACACTCCTACAAATGGCTTACTCAGAACCACCAAACATTGTCAAGAAATAGTCAAAAACATTTGACTTTCTATAATTAAATAAGGAATTAAAATGAGAAAAAATACATTCACATGATCCTTTGAGATATTTATAACACCTTAAATAGCATTGGATCCTCTAAATTAGTGCAAAATGACTCAAAAACATCATTTTCACACACACACACACACACACACACATAAAGAGAGAGAGAGAGAGAGAGAGAGAGAGAGAGAGAGAGAGAGGAGAGAGAGAGAGAGAGAGAGAGAGAGAGAGAGAGAGAGAGAGAGAGAGAGAGAGAGAGAGATGAGAGAGAGAGAGAGAGAGAGAGAGAGAGAGAGAGAGAGAGAGTTGCCTATAGCATAAAACACATAACCAAGAAAATAAACTCTTAAAAAACCTATGGGAACACTTATGTGATATTAAATTTGGTTTATTTTAACATTTAACATCCTTAAATCATCTCTAAAAATATATATTTCATGGTCTTATATCAATATTGGTCTTACAGACCAATCTCATTATTTCACTTTACATAGACTTCACTATGTTAGATAGACCAGTTTGATGACAAATTTTTTATTGAGTATAGGAATCATAAATAATTATATATAAATGGGATAAGATGGATAGTTATTTAATAATGTACCCATGCATTAGGATCCATCCCTGGTCTTTTGTAACCAATCCCTAATCTCATTTTCATTCTTGCCTAATTTTCTAACTATTTTTCTCATTAGGCCTATTTAGTGATAGAATAAATTCCGTGATTGATTTATGAATTTTTGGGTTAAAAAATACTCAAAAATTTTCATGGGAATAAACCATAAGTCTTACAAAGTATCCTCCATCCATTTTCATGCTTTGACTTGGTCAACCTTGCATGTTACATCAAAATTCCTTAAAATAAGGGTTTTCCTATAGTTTCTATGCACTATGAATAAAAAAAACCATATGAGGAAACCTTGAATAATCCTTTACATGTTAAAAACATCAAACTAGGTCAAATAGAACATTCTAATCCATAATCGACTAGATCTTTCTTATCAAGTCATTATAAGGGTTCTGACTGGTTTCACCTCTTTACAATTATTTATAAAGGATTGCATCTCATATTCAAAAATAATGCTAGGAAAATAAATATAGGGAACTTACCCAAATTACATGAAGTTCTTATACTCTCATGCAAAGGTTTCATGTGCCAACAAGTACAAGAAATCTCTTCTCAGGTCTGTAACACCCCATTCTATGCACACAGGGAACCTTATCATAGGTTTTCATGATATCTCCTTTAGGTGTTGATTTAAAATTTTTTACACACACTTAACATTACCTATCACACCTATTTCAATTATTTAAATATATCTTTCACCTTTGTAAATGATCTTAACCCCTCATTAGGCCACTATAGGTCACATTGCATACTAGGCCTTATACTGTCAGTCATACTTATACTACGATCATACCTTAAAACCTCTTGAAATATCTTAAACACTTCATAAACATGTCATGTGATATGATATCCTACTCATAAACTACCAACCTTGCTCACATAGGTCTCAAATGTCTCAACTCATCATGCTACCAGACCTAACCCATTTCACTAGGTCTTTCAAGTAAAGATTAAATCTCAAAACTAGACCATGAAACTCATCAATAAGCTCCTTTTTCTCTTGATAATTTTAAACATAGCTTAGGATAATTTATCATGCCTGTACTAACCCAAATCATAAATATTTACTAAACATCATTCATACATCTTCTTCACAAAGCTAGACCAGGCTACTCAAGATACCTATTACTTAGAGTTTGGACACAAACAAGATATCTCTCAATGATATCATTCTTAAAAAATGATCCTATTAATATGAAATTAATCTCAATAGACTTATGAGCTTTTTCATATCCCTATTTTGTACCATGAACTCATATAGAATACAAGAACTTATTGACCCATTTGCTTACCTTGTATGCTCCTCAGTTCTTAGAGCTCAATCAAGATGCTCCTTTGTATCTTGAACATGATCTTGACATATCATTAAACCTCATAAAAATTACTTGGTTACCTTCAAATTTTATCTCAAAATAGATACCAAGATTCTTTATCACACATCTCTTCACAAAACATGGCATCAATTTTGAATTTTGACATGAAGGACATTCAACTTAACTTTGACATTAATGACAACATTAATGCCTTAAAACCAAGACTAAGAACATACCTCAACAAGTCCCCCTTTGTCATTGATGTAAAACACTCTTAATTAAAGTAGACCATTCTCTTTCCTTCAAGATGGATATTTTTCAATACTTTATCTTAAAATAGGAACTTTCTCCCCCTTTGACATTAATTAAAAAGTTTCATCTTCTTGGTAACTATTTGATCCTTAGACCTGGGGCAACATAAATTTTATCTCAAACAATATCATCAATCCTTTCTATCAAAAACTTTAGCACAAACTAAGCTCACATACTTACTCATGAGACATGATTGGCTCCCTTTGTCTTCCATAGAAATTTGAGACATTTTAAAAATTATGACATCATTTGATAAGTCATCATGCAATTTTTTTTGTGACTTATCTCTTGTGATCACACCTGTAGCAGACTTCTTAACTAAAATTTTGAAATTTAAAGTATCTTAATACCATAAAATTCCCCTTATGACCAAGAATCCTTGATGCTTATTGATAACTAGCTGCATATCTTCATGAAGCATAATGGATTCACCTCTTCTCTAGATAGATAGAATAACATAAATTCAAGATATTCCTAGATCTCCATGTCTTTGAAGGACTAGACCTCATTCACGGTCCTCTTATGATTGATTATTCCTTCTAGATTGACCTCCTTAGTCTTTGTTTTAGCAACATTCTAGCTTGATTTATTGGTCTTGACTCCATCAATAAATTGAGAAAATAGAGAAAATTCTTGGTATTCCTTTGTACCTTGATTATGCTCAACCATGATAAATATTCCAATAAAACTTATATATTAGTCATTAACCTTAGCTATCTTGGGTTTCCACTTACCATCTTGTATTCTTTCTTGTATTCTACAAGCCTAAAATTTCTTATTTTGTCTTGAGAAGTCATGCTTACAATATTTTGAAATGTGACCAACCTTATGACAGTTTAAACATATTATCTCTCTAGATGAAAACATACCATGACCCATACCTCTTGGCTGATGGTTTTACTCATAGTTCTATGCAAATTCATTCTTAAAGGGCCTTCTGAAATGTCTTTCTTTATGACCAAATTAGTTACATGAATAATAATAGCCATTGAAAGGATTATTATACCTTATGTTATTAGATGTCTTGATATCATTGGCCTTTGTTCTATCAACACCCTCATTCTTTTGTTGATCTTTGACCTTTTTTATCACATTAGTTTCCTTATATTGATCTCCAATGAAGCTAAGGCCTATTTTGTCATTAGTAATATTTTGACTACTTAGAAGGTTATCTAGAGCATGGTTACTCTTTTCAAACGTCAAAAAGGACTTAAAATTATTTGATGGTTGTTTCAATTCAGATTTCAAGGAGTTCAATTTAGCTATATACCTTGCACATTTTTCTTCTTTTGCTTCTAGGCCTATAGTTACAATTTCAAGTTGAATCTCTACCTATTTGACTATTTCCTATTGTTCCTTGGAGTTGTTGCTTAGTCTATCTTAAAACAAGTTGATTTTCTCTTCATAATATTTGATAATAGATATCATCATCCTATTCTTCTTATTTACCATCTTTAGTCTTCTAAAATGTTCATCAACTCAGCCTTAAGATCCAATTCATCTCCTTCTTCATTTGAATCATTAACAACACCTCCAATCCACATGGATTCTTTTGGATTTGAGCATCTTTCTTATTTAGCCATGAAAAGAACCTCATTTACATTAGGACCATCACCTTCATGATCACTCTCTAAATCACTTCCCTCACTCTCATTAGATGAGCTATAATATTCCTTGGTGTAAAGATTCCTTTTGTTTTTGAAGAACCTTTTCTTGTTGTCATATCTTCTAAAGTCTTTGTTTCTATTTTTAGATTTATGAGAATTTTTTATCATCATCATGATCTACATAATCATTTTTCTTATGATTATGAGAACATATATTGGCAAAGTGTCTAATCTCTCCATAATTAAAGCATTCTAAAGGCAGGTTGCCCTTATATTTACCTAAACCTATCTTAACTTTCTTACAAACATAGATATCAACTCATCATCATGAATCTTAGATTCATAATTATATTTGAATTTATTGCCTTTTGAATTATTCTCTTTTGACTTATTTTCTACCTTGAACACAACTTATTTATTTTTAGGTCTTCCTTCACTTGTCCTCATATCATAGGCTATTAGGGTTCTATGAAATCCATCCATCTCTAGCTTGTCTAAATCTTCCATTTCTTTAGTTGCACAAACCTTGGAAAAAAATTTAGAAATTAGAGACCTTAAAACATATTGAAAAACAATAGTCTCTTTCAATTCTTCTCCTAGACCTCTTATGATGTTGAACACCTCATCAACCCTCAACAAGTAGGTTGTAATGGTCTCATCTTCATTCATTTTTAGACTTTCAAATTGTCTTATAATGGTTTGAAACTTGGTCAATTTAACCTTAGAATATGCCTCATGAATATATTTAAACTTATCCCATATTTATTATATATATACATATATATATATATATATATACATATATATATATATACATATATATATACAGATATATATATATATATACATATATATATACACACATATATATATTCATATACATATACATATATATACATATACATATACATATATATATATATATATATATATATATACATATATATATATATATACATATACATATACATATATATATATATATATATATATATATATACATATATATATATATATATATATATATATATATATATATATATATATATATATATATATATATATATATAGTGTATTACCTTAATAAGTTCTACCTTTGATAGACCACACATATTCCCATTCATTGATTTTGAGTTATTGTCACTAGCCTTCTTACATGATGCATCTCTAGGAGGAATAGGGGGTGAATTATACCCATATAAAAATAATTTTAAAACATAATGACCTTGATAAATTAGATATTTCCTCATCATAACACTCCAAAAGGCATAATTAGATCCATTGAATAACAGAGCTTTGCTTGTAGAAAAACCATCTTGTGCTTGACTAGCCATCTTAGTTTGTTTAAAATATCCTTTAGGTTGTAAGAAATAATTTAAAGGACATGATCTAATATAAAATGTTGTAATTATAGATAATGATATAGGGGTGAATCATTAATACTAAAATATTCCTCCAATTTCACTTAATATTCATGAAGCATCCATTCACATACATACATTAGTTGATGTATACACAAGCATCTATGAAAGAAAACACCATAAGGACATGAAATATATGTGGTAAAACCTATATAGGAAGAAAAAAAACTTATACACAACTTTTAATACTATAATATAAGCACTAAATAAATTTTTTAGTGAGGCACCAACCACATAAGGAGCACCAACCCCTCACTAGTCAAGCACCAACTTAACTAGTGATTTTAGCAAGCTTCAACCTATAAGGAGGATCCAAAACCTTAGGAAACAAAGAAACAAATTAGATACCTTGAATTTTGATAAAACATGGATACCTAGTGCTTAATCAACTGAAGATGACCTCCTTTGTTTTCTCTTCTCACAATTCTTTCTCTCTCAACACCCTATTAGGCCTTCTCACTCAATCAACCCTCTCCTTGGTAAAATTAGGTCAAATGAACTCGCTGAACACCTATAAAAAAATATTTAGATACTAATAGAATATTAATATAATATATATTATTATATTAAATCCCTTAACCTATTCACCAAAACTTTATATTCTTCCCTCAATAGCTTAATATTATAACTTGTCAAAATAGGCTTATTAGGCCTTGACTTTATACTTGATTCTTTCTCATACTCATCCTGGTCAGATAAGGAACTCACCATAATTTTATTATTATTTAAATATATCACTACATATGTTTAATAATTGAAACAAACATTGCATAGGTTGGTCATTACCCTTAAGGGCTAAAACCACCATTAGGCCTAATAGAGACCTAATGCAATTAGTTCTTCCTTAAGCACAAATTTCACTTAGACCTCCTCTGAACACTTTAAGCCTTCATAAATGTATGAAAAAACTCATATTTAAATTTAATAGACACATAATAATCTCTCCTTATGTACCCAACACCATTTGTCTCTTTTCACTCCTTGAACCATCCAATTAGGTCTACTCATCAATAGGTCTTCTTACTGCTAGAAAATCTGTCTTACAAATGTGAACCATATACACAATTTTTTCACATAAAACACAAATAAAATCATATTAATATAATATTTATAACTTAAAAAACTTACAAAAATGATTTTGTCTTCACCACATAGCCAAAGGGTCTTAGCTTATTTAGAACCACCAAACACTATCAACAAATAGTAAAAAATATTCAACTCTACATACTTGAAAATGGAATTAAAATGAGAAAAAATAAATTAAAATGATCATATGAGATATTTATAACACTTTAAATATCATTATATCCTCCAAATTAGTTCAAAATGACTCAGAAACATCATTTTCACACACACACACACACACACACACACACACACACACACACACACACACACACACACACACACACACACACACAAAAGTTGCATGTAACATCGAAAACACAATCAAGAAAATCAACTCTTAAAATGCATGTGGGAACACTATGATCTTAAAATGGGTTTTTTTGAACATTTATAATCATTATATAATCTTTTAAAGTATATATTTCATGGTTATATATAAATACTGGTTTTAATACTAATCTCACTTTTTCACTCTACATAGACTTCACTGTGTTAGACAGACCAGTTTGATGATTTTTTTTTTGATTGAGTATAGGAATAATTAACACTTATAAAACAAGGGTATATGAGTTATAGGTATTTAATAGTGTCCCCATGTATTATGATCCATCCCTATTCTTTTGAAACCAATCCCTAATCTCATTCTCATTCTCGCCTAGTTTTCTCACTATTTTGCTCATTAGGCCTATTTAGTGATAGGCTAACTTCCATGACAATTTTAGCACATTTTTGGTCTTAAAAATAATAATAAAATTTAGGAATAAAATATAAGTCTTACACATCACCCTTCATCCATTTTAATGATTTGACTTGGTTAACCCTATCTATTACATCAAAATTCTTGAAAATAAGGGTTTTCTTAAAAAATTTACTCACTATTAGGACAAAACAAAACCATTTGAGGAAACCTTGAAGAGTCATTTACATGTTATAAACATAAAAATAGGTCAAATAGACATTTTAATCCATAAATAACTATATATTTCTTATGATGTCATTATAAGGGTTTTGAGAGGGTTTTAACTGGTTTCACTGCTTTGTAATCATTCATAAAGGATTTCCCATCATATTCAAAACCAATGATAGGAAAATAAAGATAGGGAAATTAAAAAAATACCATGAAGTTTTAAATATATCATGAAATTTTTTCACATTCCAACGAGTATAAGAAATCTCTTTTCAGGTTTGCAACACCCCATTCTATGCACACATGGAACCTTATCAAAGGTTTTCATCATTTATCCTTAAATTATTGAATTTAAAACTTTTTAAACACACTTAAAATCACATATAACACCTCTATAAATTATTTAAATAGATATTACACCTTTTTAAATGAACTTGACCCCTCATTAGACCACTATAGGTCACTTTGCATACTAGGCTTTATATGCCAGTCATACTTAGACTATGATCATGCCTTAAAAAATATTGAACTATATAAAAAAATCCATCCACATGTAATTTTATCTCATATCCTACTCATACACTACCAAACTTGATCACATAGGTCTCAAATGGCTCAACTCATCATGCTACTAGACCTGAGACATTTCACTATGTCCTTCAAGTAAAGATTAGGACTCAAAACTAGATCTTGAAACTCATATGTAATATCCTTTGTATTTTTCTAATTGTAAAAATAGTTTAAGATAATTTATAATAATTTTAATAACCCAAATAAAAAATATTTACCAAGCATCATGCATACATATTATTCACAGAGTTGGGCTAGGCTATTCAAGATAACTAGTACTCAGAGTTTAGACACAAACAAGATAGATTTTAATGATATAATTCTTAAAAAATGATCATTTGAATAAAAATATACTCTCAATATAATTATGATCTTTATCATAACCATATATATTTTACCAAGAACTCATATAGAATACAGGAACTTGTTGACCCATGTGCTTACCTTGTATGCTCCTCAATACTTAGAGCTTAATCAAAATGTTTCCTTTGTATCTTGAACATGATCTTGATACATAATTGAAACTCATAAAAATTACATGTTTGCCTTCAAATTTTCTCTCAAAAGAGAGACTAAGCTTCTTTATCACACATCACTTCACCAATCATGACATCAATTCTGACTTTTGACATGAAGGACATTCAACTTAACTTTGACAACAATGATAACATCAATGACTTAAAACCAACACTAGGAACATACCTCAATAGGGGCATATAAGTGAGGGCATGTCATAGAGACATTTTTTCCACATTTTGCATAATTTTTATATTTAGTGGGGGCATGATTTAGAAGCATGTTCTCTACACTTATTAATTATTTGACACACCCATATTCAGTGAGGGCATGTTTTGGAAACATGTCCTTCACATTGGCAATTATTTTGGTTTTTATATTTCTCCATATATAGTGGGGACATGTTATGGTAGTATTCTACTCATTCTTATGAAAAATTAATTTTTTTCTAAAGTACATAGTCATATGATTTAGATACACTTTTTTGGTAGAATTCCATATATTTGTAACATTATTATATATAGTTTCAACATAATACATATATATGGTGTATATGTTATGAAATGTGTGCATAATATTGTAAAATAAATCTTCTCAAATGTCAAAAATATTTTATGGATTATCATCACACACATAGTCAGACTATTATAGATTATACTGAGTGAATTTACTATAATAGTTAGTTCATTATTGGTAGGGTTGAGGTGATTAAATCACTCAATATTACCAAGTTTATATGTTGGAATTTATCAAAATCATACAACTTCACTAAATATATGGTATGGGTTGACTTTGTTCACTCATGCTCACCAGGTTATAAGTATGATTGGATTGAACAATTGAGCTAATCTCAACTATTGGGTGGTAACTCACCTTTTCTTTAAAGTTGGGGGAATGTGCCTTATAATATCTCTCTATCTCCTTAGATATATGTAACTTATATATATTTTTCATAATCTTAGTTTTAGTGATTACAATAATACATCTTTTCAAACCAACTTGCTAATAGGCAAGGTAGTTACCTTGACACACAAGTGTATTCTAAAAACCTTGCTCTTTCAATTTCAATATTTTCAATGCTTTTAATTTTAGATTATATGTATTGATTATACAATATAATATGCTTTTGGTTATAGGTCAATCATCAAAAAATCACTCATGTTAGAATCACATAAAGGCAAGTTGTGTTATACACACCTAAGTACACATTTATTCTCCTTTTAACTAGTAATTTCATTACTATATTAAAGGGGGTAAATGTAGATGATATATATGAATTATATAACACCTTAGTACAATTGGAAAAATTGAGTTATATTTCTTCTCCTTTGTACAATTGGAAAAATTGAACTTTGGTTGTTCCTCTCAGTTATATACCTTTCTAGATTTTATAAGTCTTGCATCTACTATTTTTTTTGCCCCTCGACCTATCTCTTAGTTTGACCAGTCTTATGTTGATGACCCAAACCATCTATCTTTCCCATAATAGTTAAAATATTCTTATCTCATGACTCTACAAGTTCTGAGAATGTACCTATTTTCTAACTACTAGGACACAAGTGTTAGTCCTAGACCCCTACATAAATTATAGTATCCGACCTTGATGATGGTGTCTAGTGCCCTAAAGTAATCTAATTTACAAATGAAACATATCCTAATAGTCAGCCTAAGTGATTTAATGTAATATATTTCCTGATAGGAATGGTGTATATTAACAATCACTCTTAATTCATTATGTACCTAGCATTCATTACAAAGATCATTAAAAGAACATTCAATTGAGTAAATATTTCCCATTTATTCATACTTCCATTTCAATCATAGGTATTTCACATCTACAAGTATGAAGTACTAAAAGAGCATCCCAAGAGCCTAGTTTTCCAAGTTACAAGCTAGCTCATTATTGTACTTGATTTTAACATATTTCACCCTTGTATACACATACAAGCCAACACATTAGAGGAGAAATAAATCAATTTAAAGCCATATTTAAAGTAGTGGATATGTGTGATCAAGGAATATAAGAAAGGAGGTTAGATCAAGTGTTAGAATAAGTAACAAAACTTGAATAAAAACATACTAACATGCTAACACTTACTTGCCTAGATCAAAGGGGGAGCATAATACAAAATAAATTGAAAAGATAAATAAAATGCAAATAATGACAAATTCATTACCTTATTTTAATATTCTAAATGATTTGTTGTGTGGCTTGCTCAACTTGTGCTCAAAGAGTATTTGGCAATGGAGCTTGGCTATCTCCTCTCCTTGACACCATGGTTTGTGGCTTGATGTTGGTTTTGCCTTGCAATTTTGGCTTTATAAAATTAAAGATTTGAATCTTTCTATAAAACCTACATTATAAATTTACTCTATCTAAGCTTTCCAAATGAAGAGGAAAATGCTTGTATTTATAGGTTTAGAAACTAATCTCAACTCAAGGTGAGTTAAAATGTAGTTAAATATGGAATGGGTTAAAACCTAACCTAAGTGAGTTAATTAACCATAGTAGAGTTAAAATTTATTAAAATCTCATGATTTTTAATGAGTAGGCATGGGTGAGATATTTTCAAAGGCTTGACAACTCATAAAAGATAATCATGAAAACCTAGGATATATATATATATATATATATATATATATATATATATATATATATATATATATATATATATATATTTAGAATTTCATTAATTATTCATGGATAATTCAACTAAGAATTTAATAAGGTTTAAAATTTTAATTAATTATGATTAGTATTTTTAGTATTTTCAAGACTTGATTTAATTTCATGTGTGTAATTTCCCCACTTAATAGGTTTATAGGCTAAATAACATGTTATGATTTTGCAAGTTTCTTAGAGATGAATACGTGAGAGGTTTTTGTTCCTTACGATAGGATACCCCAATTAGGCATGTCTCAATGAGATTATAAAATTTGATGATTGATTCAAAATAAAATTTAGGATGTTTAGTGACTATTAGGCTTAATTGGTAATGGTTGATAATAACCAGTTTGAAGTCTGGTATGAAGCCATTGGTGGCCAATTTTAGGTGTCTATAGTTTGCCCCTATTTGGAGAGGTGTTTCAAGTTGTAATCACAATAACATCTTCTCAAATAATGAAAATGTCTTGTATGCTTAAAAATTCAATGACAATAGATGAACTATAGGTACCACCTTCAGGGAGTAGTTGGCAAAGGGATCAGCAATTGGTCCCTCAAAAAGATGAAATGATTGTTACAAATAGATGAAAATAGTGTGGAAATGAATAATTTTTATAAAGTCAATTATAGTTAGTGGCATATGAAGCTACCCCAATTAGGGCAGATAAATAAGATGATTTGTCCATAGGTAGTTATAATCATCAGCATAAGTGGGATAAAAAAGGGTAATGATTTACCTAAAGGTAGTTATAATCATTAGAAAAGGCTCAGGGTAAAAAGAGGATGATTTGTCTAAAGACGGTTATAATCATCAAAAAGGGAAAATAATGATTTTCCCATGGAAAGTTATAATAATTCGTAGGATAAAAACATGCCCCCATTGGACAAAAGAAAACTAATGATTTTCCCAAAGATATTTATAATCATCAACCTTGAAATGGATGGAAAAAAAATGATTTGTCTAAAGGTATTTATAATAATTGGTAATGCAAATGGAATGATATACAATTATTTACTTAGATGCGGTTATAATCATTATACCTTGATTATGGTAAACATGATATGGAAGATGATGGAAAATTTGGTACAAAAGATAAAGATGAATTTGGGCAGCCTACTAGTAGGGAGACACTCATTTGAACTAGAAAAGGATGAAAATTATTTTGTTGTTTAATTACTTTATTTGGGATATGATTTGGATTAGATCAGGAATGGTGCTGGTGTTGGTGTCAAGGAGATATCATTACTAGATAACTGTGTAGACTCCCTAATCTGATTTTTTATATAACATATGATGGTAGACATAATGATAGAACACCATGAAGAATTGGTTGAAATATGCATAAGGACTGAATCTTGATTCAATATTTGATGGAAAATAATGCACCAATGATAAAAACCATGATGATGATGTTGGCATATGAATGTGGATTGATTCGATAATAATGTGCAAGGAATCACCCAATGAATGTATGTAGATTGAATTGAGGCATAATAAGAAAGCAAACAAACAGGTAAACAAAAAAATAAATAAACAATACCCATAAAAAGAGAAGTAAAATAAATAAAGATACGATGGAATAAAAAAACAATGGTTAATCACAATGTTAGTACAAACAACACGACACAAATAAGATGAATATTGCCCCTAGAAAATAGGAAATAACTTAAAAAATAAACAAACAAGATGGGGGAATAGAATAAAAGAAAGGGGGTAGTCGAGCTGGCTCCATATGTACTAGGCAAGTCAATGATGCTTACATAATTCCATGGATGAAATCTCCAATAAAAACTTTAGACCAAATGTAGTTATCTTAGGGAATGGGATAGAAGAAAATGACGAGAAAGAAAAACATGATGGATGTTATATAAAAATATAGGAATGAGCTTTTAAAATGGAAAGAGCATGGGATAAAAGTCCAAAAAGGATGGGGAAACTAAATGACAAGTGGCTTCTTGTGACTTAGTGAGGGTTCCCAAAATCCTTAAGGCAAAGAAGTGGTCAATGTATTTGGATTTTCTAAATCTATTTTAAAAATATTTTTGAAATTGTTGGAGCATCTCAACTTGATTAAGAATGATGAGATACTAAACAGTCCAAGATTGTAAAATGAAAAGAGCATTCAAACTTAAATTTTTTTGTAAAATGATAAGAGCATGGCTTAGGTTACTCAAAAAATGGTGAGAGTATTCAAACTTAGCAATTGCTCCAAAACAATGAGAGTGTGGTAAAAAGATGATTGAGCTAACCTCAACAAAAATCAAGTGTTGCCTACATAGTCCCAAGATGGGACCTCAAGTCTTCTTCCTTATAGTGGAGGAATATGAATAGTGTATCAACCATTTCAAACAAAACATGCATAGTTGGAAAATGACACAGTACAACATTGGCATGGCAAGGTGTTATTTCAAGGCTTGATAAACAAGTGTTGCCCCTAGTTTACCCATAGGTGGTTATAACTAGCAAACAATGGCATAAACTAATGATGCTAATATACTCATAGGTAGTTATAATTAGTATCATGATGGTGGGATACTGATTTGACCAAAGGTGATTATAATTAGGCCCATTTGGTATAGAAAAGAATAAGAAATGAAGGATATAACTACCAAAACTACTGTCATACTACTCCAAAATATAGCCTTTATCTAGAATACTTGAAACAACTACTAAAACTGATATGAATCTTAGTGTTGAAAGTGGCCATGGAACCAATGGAATAAAACTAATGTCTAACGGGTTGGGTAGGGAGGATGAAAACAATTTGGTTGATAGAAAATGTATGGCAGAATAGAATTATGGAATGATAAAGTGATAGAATGGTATGGTAGAAATAATAATGTTGATAATATGATACAATTGAAATGGGCCTCATAAAAAATACACTAAGTCTCTCAAATGAAGTAACACTTGAGGTGTATAATGTTCATCAGCTCATCAAGTTCATCCCCATTTGGTGTAGCGAGCATGTATGCTCCATTGCCATAGTTTGCAATAATGATGAAAGAACTTACCTAGTTGGGTTTAAATTTGCCTTTGTGTTTCTTCTCATCCATGTTATTCTTTTGGTTTTCATTAAGAAAAATATCACCAAGTTTAATGCTATGTTTTTAACACACTGATTGTAGTGGCCATGGAGTCAATTTTGGTATGCTTGTAGGTTGTTAATTGTAGCCAAGCATTTTTCATCAAGTAAATCTAGATATTGAAGGTGAGATACTCGATAGTATTCATCATTCAGGACATGATTCAAAGATATGTACAAATAAGGTAACTTTACCTCAATGGGAAGAATGGCTTTAATGCCATAAACAAGTGAATATGGAGTGGCTCCTATTAGAGTACGCTGATTGGTATGGTATGCCTAGAGGGAATAGAATATTTGAAGGTGATAATCATGGATGACATCATTGATAATATTTTTAAGGATGTTGATAATGGTTTTGTTTGATGTTTCTACCTGGACATTACCTTATGGGTAATATGCCACAGAAAAATGTTGTTTAATCTTATACTCAGCACATAGCGATTCAACATCTTTATTCTTGAATGATACATCATTATTAGATATAATGTAGGAGAGGATACCATAGTGACAAATGAGATGGTTGGAGATGAATTTAGATAATTGATTCTAGTCACATAAGTGATGTGTATAGCTTTAACCCACTTATTGAAGTATTCTATGGTGGTAAGGATATGTTTATGGTCATCAAATGAAGTGGGCTTTGTCTTCCCAATGAGATTGAGTCCCCATGTAGAAAATGGACATGGTGTAAGAATTGGTTTAAAAGTCTTGGTTGGGCATGAATAAGATTGGCATGTTGTTGGCATTTATCATATCTTCTCACATATGTAGTTGCATTTGCATCCATCATTGGCCAATAGTACCCAGTACATAGGATCTTTTTGGATAGGATTGCCCTACTAGTGTGAGATTCACATAATCCTTCATGAACCTCCCATAATGCTAATGTAAAGTTTTCTAAAGTTAAACAATGAAGCAGAGTTCCATCAAAATTGTGGTGGTACAGGGTTAGTTTGAGTAAGGTATAACATATGACATGGTGGAAAAAGGCTTTGGATTGTTTATAGGAAAGGTTTGGTGGCATAATATGGTTATGAAGATAGAAATATAGGTCTAAATACCAAATAGATCTAGGACCAATAATATCATAGATCATTGCGATAGTTGATGGCTCTTGAGATGACACTAGCAAATTTTTAATGAGAAACTAGTATTCTTTGGCCATATCAGTATGCCAAATCAACAATCCAATAGTGGCCATGGAATATGCTATTCTATTATTGGCCCTTGGTATATGTTTAAATTGGATATCAATAATATTCTATTTTAAGTGTCGACCATAGCCTTGTACGGTACTAGCTTATCATCCTTGGTCTGTAACTAATCGATGATTAATTGAAAATCACCATAAACCTTTAGATGTTGTATGTTCCATTGTAATACCCATTGAATCCCTACAATGAGTGATTCATATTAAGTCATGTTGTTGGTATAAGGAAAGATTATTCTAAATGATTTAGGGATTATACCCCCTTGTGGTGTAATGAATAAAAGGATTACCCCTAATCCATGTGCTATGAATGATCCATCAAAATATAGCTTCTAGTGCTACTTCTCAAGAGGTGTTTCATTGATGGTCATATTGGAATAATCTATAAATTGGAATGTTAGTGCCTCTATGTTAGTAAGGGGTGCTTCAGTAAGATGATCAGTGAGAAATTGTCCCTTTATGGCTTTTTGGTTGACATAGTCTATCTCAAATTTATTGAAGAACATGATTAATTTGGCCATGCAACCTTGTAAAGATATTTTAGATAGTAGATACTTGAGTAGATCTACTTTTGAGATAACTAAGGTCTTATTATTTAACATGTAATGTCATAGTTTTTGAGCTATGAAGACCATAGCTAAATAGGATTTTTCAATATATGTATAATTGTGTTTACATGTTACTAGTGTACGACTTAGATAACATACAACATGCTCTTTTCCATTATCATCATGTTGAGTTAGAAGTTCCCCTAGAGCTCTATCCATAGATGATAGATAGAGTAGGAATGAATTTCCTGGTATAGGAGGCAAAAAAATAGGTGGATTTTCTATATAGTCCTTTAGTTGTTGAAAAGATTTTTAAAATTCATCATCCCAATTGGATACAATCCCTTTTTTAACAAGTGTGTGAATGGATGACACTTGTCAACCAATTGAGATATGAAACATCTATTAAATTGTATTTTTTCCTATAAAATATGAAGCTATTTTAAATTAGTTAGTGGTGGCATCTCTCTAATTTCTTGCACTTTGGTTGAATCAAATTCAATGCCTCAGTGAGACAAAATGAATCTAAGTAATTTACTTGAAGTAACTCCAAAAACACACTTCTTAGGGTTGAGTCTAACTTTGTATTCACATAGTCTCTCAAATATCCATTGTAGTGTTGTTGGATGATTAGCCTTGGTATTTGATTTATCTAGTATGTCATCGACATAGTATTCAATAATATTAAGCATAATATCATGAAATATGATGGTCATGGCTCTTTAGTAGGTGTCCCCTACATTTTTAAGACCAAATGGCATAACCTGATAATAGAATGTTCCCCACAAAGTGGTGAAAGGTATTTCATGTTAGTCTTTTGGTGTGATTCAAATTTGGTTATAGCCTAAGAATCCATCCATAAGTGAAATCATTTCATAGATGAATGTGAATTTGATAATCATTTCAATGTTTGGTAGAGGAAAGTCATATTTAGTGTAGGCCTTGTTTATGTCTCTAAAATCAGTGTAGATTTTGATTCCTAATGGATTCTTGTTGATGGGTATAACATTGGAGATCCACTCTAAGTAGTCGATTGGATTAATACATCTTACTTCCAAGAGATTTTCCAACTCTTTCTTTACTAATATAGCAATTGAAGGATACATTTTGTGTAATTTTTATTTCACAGGTTTGGAATCAAGATTTACCACAAGGTGGTGAACAACCAAAGTAGGGTCTAAACCAGGCATGTTAGAATATGCCCATGTAAATATATCAATAAACTCCCTTAGAAGGGTGGTAAATAATTCATGTTCATCCTCATTAAGGGACACACCTAATTTGATCCATTTTGGGTTGTCTAGTGTCTCGATATTAACTTCCATTATATCTTCCACTAGAAGGGTCAAATTATCCTCTAGAATGGTCAACAAAGATTTAAAATATCCTAAAATGGTAGAATACTCTGTTAGGATTGGATATTCAAGTTCTCCTAGGGATGATGAATCAAAATCCCCTAAGGGTAGGGATGGCCATGTGACAAATATAGTTAGAAACTTCTGGATGATGCAATCAAAATCTTGTTATTCTTCAAGGCCAAAATTGAACTCGTAGGCATGTTCAGTGTTGGTGGTCTCCTAATCTATGTTTGAGGAAGGTTGAACACTCCTATTTAATGGCACTTGAAACAAGTTTCCACCACTAGACTGACCCTTCTCTTTACTATTTCACTAGTCTAAAAGTGCCTCAAAAAGGTTTTCACTTTGAGACCTCAATGTTTTATTTATTTATTTATTTTTGGCTAAGGGTGTTCACCCATTCTCCAAAATAGGCTTCATGATCTAAATTTATTTAAAAACCTTGTTTGTGGTATCCTAATGGAATATTATCCCTAAGTCCTAGAAAATTATATAAGGCCTCATTATTTTGAAACTCATCAATTGGTACATTGGATTCTTGTTGGTCCTAGTCTATCAGTTGGGGATAATATAATAGAAGTGAATTATGGAAAATAATTAGTTGAAGGGTATAAATAGTGATATTATCAAATAAGTTAATATGGGCCAGGTCATCAAAATGTTTATGATCAGATTCTACTTCTTTTTCAGCATCATCATCACTAGTCGTTGGAAATAGAACTTGAATAAGATATGTGGGGTTACCCCCAGGTGGTTTAATTCTAAGACCATATGTTCCTTTGTATCAAGTGGTAGAAATTGACTCAAGTGGACCTTATTGATTCAACTCAAGGCCTCCACCTTCATAGGCATGCCATTTCATGACTCTATTTTAAATGGGATACTTGGCATTGATATAACAATCAACTAATTTGTCATTATACAACCATGATTCATCACATTATAGTGGGTCCTTTTCTTAGCTAAAGGCCATTATAAAAATGATAGGTGCTAGACTATGTGGTTTGCCTTTTCCATTTCGTGAAAGGTGGTTTAGATTTAGGTCTTCCAAAGGATTTGGGGTTATATAGAAGCTTGGTAATGTGGAATGTATCATGGGTAAAATATTCTCTTAGGCCATTAGCTGAGATGGTATAATGATTGGACATTTTAGGAGGCAACATGTGGGAAAGTGAATCAAGGGTATCAAGGTCAATGTAGTTGGTCTCTAGTAAATAAAAAAGTATTTCTTTTCCCTTTTCTTTCTTAGCAATAGGATTTAGGCCAAAATGGTAGTTATAGCTTTGGTACTCAACATCTAAACGCTTTCAATGTTTGTATAGATGTAAATATATATGGATGGTGACCTCCATACCTAAATGGGGGAACTTGATACATGGTACAATATTGAAGGTATTGCAAAAATTTCATGTATCTAATGTTGTCCCAAAAACATATTATATGACAAATCAAGGTATAACACATGGCATAGTGTATCATGGGTTAAGGGCTCAATGATAACTGGCAGGCTGATGATGCCTTATGATTCCCATTCTTCATTATCATAGGCCTTGATCATGATCATTTTTGGCTGTAAATCAGCTGAAGTATACTTTAAAATCTTGATGATCTTTAGAGACACAATATTGAAGTCTGATCCATTTTTTATGAGGACCTATTTCACTTTGTGCCACATTATGACAACTTCTATGTACAATGGATTATTATACAATGGGCCAAGCGATGACATATAACTTTGGTCAAAGTTTAATTACTAGTCTAGAGCTAGGTGTTTAACCAAAGCTTAAAATTTGTTAGGAGAAATGTCATTGAGACCTTGGGATTGGCTAAGGAACTCTATTAAGATGTTATTATGGATTGTATATAGACACAACAAATCCAAAATGGAAATTTATGCAAGTGTCTTTTGTAATTATTCCATAATATCAAACATATTTTCTTAGACAGTGGCAAATGGTTTATTCCTAGCTAGAATGGTTGGTTGGATGGGTAAAGTGGAAGATGGATATGGGTTTGATATGGTAATCTTTGATTATTGAGTTGTGATTTCATAATTGGGATTAGAATAGGACCACTATTGATAATAAATGATGGTGGAGGGGAACTAGATAAGATAAGTCTCAATTATTGATGCACTTGTGCATGGTCATGGGATAACAACAAGTTATTTATATAAGGTCCAAAAGTGGGAATTCATGCTTACTGGTTTTCTAGTATGCACTCCTAGGTCAAGGAAGGATCACCAACATGGTTTGGTTGATTGGGAATGATTATTAATGGTATTTTCAAATTGGTAATTGGTCTCAGATTAATGGAAATAATGTTAATATGACCTCCTACAATATGGACTACAAACTTGTTGTAGTCATGTGTAATTGCATGGTAGGTCTATTGGTTGTTGGTATCATTTAGGCCTTGGTTCCATCCATTCATTTGATGTTGTTAGTTTTGCTATTGATTTTGTTGGTTATATTGGTTCTACCTTAACTATTGATACTATTATTGTTGTTATCTTAGCCAATTTTATTATTGTTGTTGGTTTTTATGTTGTGGAAATGGGTTTTGATAAATTCTAAGGTTATAATTAGAGGTGGAAGCTCCACAGTCCAATATAATCTCTCCATTTTCCAACAAATTTTCAATAAAATGTTTAATTTACACACAATGATTCAACTTATGGCCATTAACTCAATGATACTCATATAATTAATTTTTCTTGTACCAATATGGATAATTAATTCCCTCTAGATAGTGTTTTGGAATAGACCAATTAATTAGATTATCTATGGTGAGCTTGAAAAACATATATTCAATGGGTTCTCCAAGGTCACTAAAAGCATGATGCATAGGCATAGTTCTCCTTAAAGGAGGGGCTTGCAAGGGCATAGGTTGCTGCATTTATTATGTTAGTGTAAGCTACTATGCTTGTTGCATTTGTTGAATGGTTTGTTGGTTAGGAGTAAGTTACATATGTGGCATTTGATGAATAGGTTATTGGTTAGGAGTAAGTTCCATATGTAGAATTTGCTGAGTAGATGGTGTTTACACTATTTGGACATGATGCAACTTGGTTACTCTATTTCCCACAACATTCTTGTTATGATTGAACTACTTGGCTTTGTTATAAATAATGGCCTAGGTTTATTGTGATTCTTGTACTTGGACTTGGTTCTAATTTTGGCTATTATTCTGGTTTTGATTTTGGGTCTGATTTGATGAGGTAAGTTTAATAATTCCTTTGTTAATAAGGTCTCTTTCAATCAAAAAACCTTTATCAACGATTTCCTTAAAAGTATGTGTACACTGGAGCTCCAAATGGTAAGATATCTCAATATGAATTTTTAGGTAAACACATTGGCTAATTGTTAGAGGTATAATCAATGAGAGGCTGGGGATGAATAAGTGAATCAAGATATTTCAAAAATTCAAACTAAATCCTTCAAACCCTTAGTCAGACACCATAAGTAATCAAGAAACAAATAACCCACTCATAGTAATGAACATGAAATATAAGCAAGATAACACAAGATCTATGTGGGAAACCCTCTTAGGGTAGAAAACCCACTTTCAATCCTATAAACACATGGACTATTTATCCCATAAGAAGATTAAAAACATGATACTTTAGTGAAGCACCTACTTCACAGGGAGCACCAATCCCTAAAGATGACAAGCACAAACTTGCCTAAGATGTTGAGCACCAACATAACATCTATGAAATGAATAACTATAGAACTCTGATTGCTTCTCAATCTAATGTAGAAACTATGTAAAACAATCTTCTTAAATCCTCTTTACTCATTCAAACCTTCATACACAAGTAAGGTATCCAAAACCACCTTTTGGATCAAAATACACACCTTCACTTGTTCTCATACATCATACTTGAAAATTCAACATTAGAATTATGACCAAAAGGTCATATATGAAATTAAAACTCTGATATACCTCTCAATACATCCACACAACTCTTACAACCTTCATATATCTATACACACAACAATAACTCAACACTTCATACTCAAGTCTAGAAACCATCACCTTTTCTTTCACTCTTTATAGAGTCTTCATGAATATTATCTTCTTGGTCAGCCATAAGACTTGTTTTAATTCTTAATATTTATATCACAATCACACATAGCTCAATACCATCCTCATAGGTTGGCCATAGCATCTATGGGTAACACTTAAGCAATTACATCTTTCAATTAGGCCTTAGTAGCCCTTATAACTCTCATGGAGATCTATTACCCTTTTAAAACTTTGCGAATGATTCAAACACAAAAAACTTGACTCCAATGGCCCCTTACATAAACCCTCATGGGTCCATGCCACTAGAAACACCAAATCAGCACTTGAACCTACCAATTAGATATCTTTGCTCTTTAGGCCTTCATAATTAGAAAAATTTGTCATATAGAACCAAAGTATACAAACAATTGTTTAATATAACCATATGATTATAACTCATGGGTGAACCTTTTAGGATCTATGTAACATCTCCATGTTCCTTAAACACTTTCATTTAGGCTCAAAACACTAAAAAATAACTCTCTCATGATGACCATTCAAATTGGTCATATACAGTCAAAATATAGTCAAGCTATTTTGACTCTCCATATATGATCAGGGGTAAACTATGATAACCAAAGCCTTATCATAAGTCTTAGAGACTTATAGAACATTTTCATACTCATTTTCTTCTTCAATTTTGCTCAGAACACCTTCAACTCACTCTTGCAACATGGTCACTCAATCTGATAGTGCATTCATCAAACACAATCAACTTTTAAGTAGTTGTTCATACTAAATATGGATTAGTAAAACCTCCAAGATCCATATAGATAGTCTTCATGGAGTCTAAAACACTATCCAATATATACTTCATCTTTAAACATCAAAATACAATTAATAATAACTTAAATATTCTTTTTGAGTCACTCGCAGAACACATTCAAACACATAGTCAACTTTAAAGCTCAATATATGAAACTTTATGAACATCCAAATATTCTAATATACATTGTTGGATATGCTTTGAAGTCATCTACAATTTTACCTTTTATTGCATCAATAAATTCATCTTGGATAAAAAATATACATCCCAAAAATTAAGCATTAGGTTTTTTCACAAGTTGAATATTTGAATTCCAACGGTCTATGAGCAAATGTTAAACATCAAGTACCTTAACCTCATCTCATGCTTCCTAACAAATGTGGACTAATACACACTATCGATCTCCTCAGAGTTTCTCAATATTTATCTTTCAATGATCACCATTGATATTGGATCAGAGTTCCTATGATTGTGCCACTTGGTATCTATGCTTGCCTTCTACACATTTGAATTTTGACTCAACCCACACCATCAATCTCTGTTAGTACTAATGCCTATGAATTGTAGATCTTATGTCATATCAATGAGATAGAGACACTTGTCACTATCACATTTAATTTTACGTACCTTTGATAATTTGACTTCATGCACACTATTGGATCAAGATATGGATAATGAATTGTCACCATTAGATTTATTGATTAGTGACCTCACATTTGAATGAAGTTAAACTTGATGGTCTCTGGCCTGACATAGTCTACAAGAACAACTTTGAATCTTTATAACTTAAGATAGAAAACACTTCAAGAGTCCAAATTTTTATGGGACCTTTTTGGAACTATAGACAACAACTCCATGAAATCCTTTGACCTCAATTGACTTTATAAGCATCATAAATGAATGAACAAACTTACTAGTTCATTCATATCTGTATGACGTGTAGTGATTGTATGGATTTTATTAAGCTATAAGATGCATGTTTCTTATTTCAAATGATCAAGTGACACACCAAAAATTCACCAAGATATATATAGATACCTCACAACTTCTTCTTTGTCCTTACAGACCTGCATATGTGCTATATCTCTCCCAACTATCAATAACAACCATTAATTGCCTATATCAAGCAAACATTGAAGAACAATGCAAGAACACTAAAGCACATTGAAGCACAATTTTTCATTTTTATTCTAACACACATGACACTTCATCAACCACATTAGTTATTTTGGATACATCATTGATAAACCTCCAATAATATCCCCCTTTATTGTTGATGTCAACACCAATACAAAGCACTTTCTCCCGCTTTGACACAATGACAAGGTGGGATCAACTCCTGATCATGAAAAAATAAAAAGACCTTAAAGGACCAATAATAGTAAAGGGCCACCTTTGAGAGATGCTATAGATTCCCCCTAACATAGTGCATACCTCTTCTTACCTTGAACTTCTCAAACATGCTCCATGACTGCACTCTTCTTTGATCATACATAGCTTCTTATGAAGACAAAACATACATGAACATTAAAAAAATACATTAAATTACCTTTAACACATTAGGAGGGACTCCCCCTAAGTCACCTAATCTTAATAACCCTTTGAGCATCTTTAGACCATTTTCAATAATGAAGAATCAACAAAATTGCTTTTATACCTTCTCTCTCAAATTCTACTACATAATCCTCTGATCTGATCATTTACAAAGATCCCCCTTTGTTTATGAATGAGGATTAAATACATATTTTAAAGTACCTAACTTGGTTTTATCAAGTCATCATATCAAATGCTTGAATTCACATATGTAGCAGACTTCTTCCTACTAGCCTTGCTTAGAGGCATTGAAGCCTTACCTAGACTTTGTAGAGCCCATAAGTTTCTATGTATGAACTTTCATGTCTTAAAATTTCATATCTAGATCATTATCATATGACCCCTTATTCATGCCAAAAATAGACACTCAGATCTTCCTTTGTAACATACTTCACAAACCTACTAGTCAATTAGCCCTTTATTTACACAAATCCTCCTCCATGAAAGACACCACACACTTTCAAATGATTGTGAAACACATTTGGTAACCCATTTATCCATTTCAATATATCAAGTAACCTTAGACCATAAATCCTTTAAGAAACAAACTAACTAGCATGGGTAAAAATACTAGATTTTAAAATGAAACTCAGTCAACTCACCATCTTTTAGTCAACATCAGCACTTGAAACTTCTCACATACCTAGAGGTTAATAAAAAAAATTTGGACTAACTTGTGAGATCACATGCCTTGGAGAACTCATAGACCATTCAACTAGGTTTTGACTTGCTTGCCCTTAATCCAAAATTGGGAAAACTTGAGAGTACTCAAAAAGATTTAATTTGCACACAAAATATCTTCAAAGCATAAAAACACTTGTATCACACCTAAAATGGAGCCAACACACCTTTATATGTAATAAAATCATCTTTTCAACTCATCTTTCTTATTTTTACACTTAGATACATCCATACTCTACCTACAGATCTCTAGGACCAAAATCCATGAACATACCTTAAGCACACATACTTGCAGTCTAGATCTTGAAATGAACAATTCATAAAGTAATCACCTTCAAATCATAAAACTTATTCATATCTCAACCATGACTGGAACATCTCCCATATGCTTCCCATCACATCATGCAAATATTTGTATGATATTCTTATCCTACAACATCAATCAAAGCTCAAATAGTATCTACCATGATTCCTCTTGCTTGTCAAGTGTATCCCTGAAGCCTAGATAGAGACACCCTAACATATAATGTTCTAGAACAATGTGAAACCGAGATTTCCCATAACTACTCATATTCATTCTCCTCTTTGGTCATCTAATATTGATAGTTCTTTTTATTCTTTTTAGGCTTAAGAGAAGCAACATGCTCATCCATAAAAATATTCTTCTTTTCTTCTAAGATGGTATTGATAATACATGGAGAAAATAAAGATTTTTGGCATACCTTTTCACTTGAAGTATCAGTATTACACTTCAAAGCATCAACACTTAACATTGTCAACTAATATTCTTTATAGGAAAATTTCTCATCAGCATTAGGATGTTCAATAGTATCCTCTTCATTCCCAAAATGAGCAGACAATGAGATATTCTGATTCTCTTCACCCTCTATAACATTATTTAACATGGAAAATAGTCCACTTGGGCCTAAAAATTGATCATGGCACATATTTTCCACTTTTGGTTTCCATATTTTAGCTTGCCTTCCTTTTTTCACTCTAGGAGTCTAATTGAATTTATTTGGACTTGATGGCCTTTGCTTGCATAACCTAGAAATATGATCAATATTCTCACAATTGTAGCAAACCATGCTTATTGAAGTGAATTTATCTTATCTTACTTGATTGGGACAAAATCTAGCAATGTGTCCCATGTCATGACAACTATAGCACTCAATTTAACTCACAACACTTGGTTGATGATTCCATTCATATTTCAAATAAAATTCATTCCTATAAGGTCTTATACACTCTCTAGCCTTATGTCTAATTTGACTACAAGTGTAGCAATAACCATTGAAGTTTACATACCTTATGGAATTTGGTTGTTTAATTTCATTTGTCCTCATTTTTATAACACCTTCATTCCTTGACTGATGATTGAACTTCAAGTTCTGATTTTCCTTATTCATATTGGTCTTTATCTTATCTTGGGTTACATTCTCTTATTCTTCTTTGTAACCAAGTCCAATTCAATCACTATCATGCTTTTGACTATTCATAATATTGTCTAGATTAATTGAGATCTTTTCAAACATCACATATAACTTAATATAACTAGATGTATTTTATAACTCAGTTTTCAATGACTTATTTTCAATCACATACCTTGAACAATCATCTTCTTTAGCTTTTAAGCTTGTAGATAGGATTTCCAATTGACAACTAAGATGCTTGACTATATCTTCATGCTCCTTGGTGTCTTAATTTATTCTTACCTCAAACACATTGAATTTCTCTTCATAGTCCTTTATCTGAGACTTTAACTACTTAGTTTTCTTCTTCTCAATATTCAGATCTTCAAGGGCATTCATCAACTTAGTATCAAAGTTTACCTTATCTTTTTCATCATCTGTATCACCTAAGCCACCTCCAAACCATGTAGATTCTTCTTGATATGAGAAAATAACTTCTTCAACCATGAAGAGAGATTCATATTTAGCATGACCATTATCTTCATGATAATACTTAGAATCATTTCCATCATTATCATTAGATGAGATGAAATATCCCTTGGTGTAGAGACTCCTCTTGTCCCTGTAAAACTTCTTTTGGCCATTATACCTTTTGAAACTATTCTTGCTCTTGTCATACCTAAATTTATTCTTGTCATTATCATTATCTTCTTTATGTTTTTCATTATCATTTCCCTTATCTTATGTGGAAACTTGTTGGCAAAGTGACCTATCTCTCCATAATTGAAACATTTGAAGGGAATCTTACCCTTAAACTTGCCTAAACCTATTTTCAATTTTTTTGTTAATAGAGCTATTAGTTCATCATCACAAAGATCAAAAATATTATCACCCTTGACCTTATTACCTTGGAAATTATTCTTTTGCTTCTTTTCTACATTGAAAGTTGCTTCTTTATTTGGTGGTTTATCCTCATTAACTCTCATATCATAGGCAAAAATAATGCCATGTAATTTATCCATCTTCATTTTGGTGAGATAATGACTTTCTTATATATAGTATAGACTTTTGAATCAAATTTTAAAGTGAGAGATCTTAATAAATTTTGAACTATAGTGCCTTATTCAATAACCTCTCCCATGTATTTTATCATATTTTATACCTCATCAACTTTTAGAAGATATGAATCTATAGTATCCTCTTCCTTCATTTTGAGACTTTGAAATTGTTTTCAGTAGGTTTGTAGTTTGACAAACTTGACTTTTGAATCTCATTCATATATGAGCTGAAATTTGTCCCAAATCTCCTTGGTAGACTTGAAAAGGATTACCTTGGTGAACTTAGCCTCATAAAGACCATAAATGATAACATTAATAACTTTGGAATTATTCTCACTAAACTTCTTATCTACAACACTAGTTGGAGGAATAGGTGATATGTAATAACCATCCAAAATATATTTCCAAGTTTCAAACCTTAAGAACATGATGTATGTCTACATTCTTACATCTAGAAATCATAATTTGATCCATTGAATAATGGAGTTTGCTTAATAGAGAAACCTTGATAACTTGTCATTGTACTTAAGATTACCTTAAAATTGTTAAACTTGTATAGAAGGTCCTAATCTAATTCTAATTGGAATTAGTGAATCAAGGATTTAAAAACTTCAAACTAAATCCTTCAAACCCTTAGTCATACACTATAATCAATCAAGTATCAAATAACCCACTCATAACAATGAACATGAAAGATAAGCAAGATAACACAAGATATATGTGGGAAACCCTCTTGGGGGAGAAAACCCCCTCTCAATCCTATAAACACATGGAATAATTTTCCTATAAGATGATTAAAAATATGAGACTTTAGTGAAGCACCTACTTCATAAGGAACACCAACCCCTAAAGATAACAAACACCAACTTACCTAAGATGTTAAACACCAACATGACATCTATGAAATAAACAACTCCTGAAATCTGATTATTTCTCATTATAATGGAAAAAATATATAAAAAAATCTTCGTCAACCCTCTTTACTCATTCAAACCTTCATACATAAGCAAGGTATCCAAAACCACCTTTTGAATCAAACTACACACCTTCACTTATTCTAATGTATCAAACCTAGAAATTCAACATTAGAATTATGACCACAAGGTCATACATGAAATTTTCACATTGATCTACATCTCAATAAATCCACACAACTCTTAAAACCTTCATAGATCTATACACACAACAAAAACTCAACACTTATACTCAAGTCTAGAAACCATCACCTTTGCTTTCACTCTTTATAGAGTCTTCATGAATATTATATTCTTGGTTAGCTATAAGACTTGTATTAATCCTTAATAATTATATCAATCTCACACATAGATCAATACTATCCTCATAGGTTGGCCATAGCATCCATGGGTCACATTTAAGCAGCCACATTTTTCAATTAGGCCTTAATAGCCCTTATAAGTCTCATGGAGACCTATTACCCCTTTAACACTTTACCAATTCTTTAAAAACAAAAAACATGACTCCAATGTCCCCTTACCTAAACCCTCATGGGTCCATGCCACCAATAACACCAAATCAACACTCGAAGCTACCAATTATATCTCCTTACTCTTTAGGCCTTCATACACAAAAAAATCTATCATATAGAACTAAATCATAAAAATAAATATTTAATATAGAGATATGATTAGGTCACATGGGTGAACCTTTTAGTATCTATAAAACATGTCCATGTACCTTAGACACTTTCACTCAAGCTTAAAGCACTAGAAAACAACTCTCTCATGATGACCACTTAGATTGGTCATATATAATCAAAATACAGTCAAGATATTTTGACTCTCCATATTTGATCATGGGAAAAATATGAAAATCAAAGCATTTTCATAAGTATTAGAGACTTATAGAGCATTTACATACTCATTTGATTCTTCAATTCTACTCAGAACACCTTCAACTCACTCCTCTAACATGGTCACTTAATCTACTAGTACATTCATTAAACATTGTCAACTTATAAGTAGTTATTCATACTGAATATGGATTAGTCAAATATCCAAAATCCATAAAGATAGTCTTGATGGAGTATAAAACACTCTTAAATAGATAGATCATCTTTAAATATCAAAATACTATTAAAAATAACTTAAATATTCTTCTCAAGTCACTTACAGAACATAGTCAAACATAGTCAACTTTAAATCTCAATATCTATAACTATACGAACATCTAAATCTTCTAATCAAATTTTTTGGATGAAAATTAAGGTCCTGTATAAGTTTTCCTTTTATTACATCAATAAATTCATCTTAGATCAAAATATATAGCCAAAAAATAGGGAACTATTTTTCTTCACAAATTTGAATATTTGAATTTCAATGGTCACTAAGCAAATGTTAAACATCAAGAAACTTAACCTCATCTTGTGCTTCCTAGAAAATATGGACTAATATGCATAATAAGTATCCTTAGAGTATCTTGATATTTATATTGTAATGCTCACTATTGATCTTCTATTAGAGTTTCCATGATTGTGTCACTTGGTAGCTCTGCGTGCCTTCTACACATTTGAATTTTGACTCGACCCACACCATTGATCTTTGTCAGTATGAATGCCCATGAACCGTAGATATTTTGTTAGATCAATGAGTTAAAGACACTTTTCAGTAGTGTATTTAATCATAGGTACCTTTAACAATTTGACTTTACACACACCATTGAATAGAGATCTAGATAATGAATGCTCATCGTTAGATCTACTGACTAATAACCTCATATTTCGATGAAGTTAAACTTGATGGTCTCTAGCCAAACATAGTCTGCAAGAGAAAATTTGAAGATTTATAACTTAATCTAGAAAACACTTCAAGAGTCTAAATTTTTATGGGACCTTCTTGGCACTATAGATAATAACTCCATGAAATATTTTGACCTCAATTAAATTTTTGAGTATAAGAAATACATGAACAAACTTGTTGGTTCATTCATACCTGTATGACATGCAGTGATGGTCTTATTTATCTTAAGCTAGAGGATGCATGTTTCTTATTCTAAATGATCAATTGACACACTAGAGCTTCACCAAGACATCTATGGATTCCTTAAAACTTGTTTTTTTTCCTTATAGACATGCATATGTGCTATAACTCTCCAAACTATCAATAATAACCATCAATTATCTATATCAAGCAAACACTGAAGAATAATGTAAGAACACTGAAACACACTTTTTAATTGTTATCCTAACACACATGACACTTCATCAACCACCTTGGTTACCTTGGAGACATAATTGACAAACCTCCAATACTAATTGCTTGTTTGGTAGACTATGGGTGAATCGGCTTGCAAGGGCTCTCCATCATTATAGATAACTTGTGAAACTTTCACCAGCCTTATTTTTGGCTTGCATCAAATATACTAATTAAATCTCATGATCTTGATTATAGGAGGTACAAAGTTGTCTAAAAAATCATCAAAATTAGAAATTGAATTCTTAGGCAATTTTAGGAACCATTTTAATGCTTGTCTTGCTAGACTTCTAGGAAACAACAGTAAAAGGTATATGTTTCTATAGGCCACTAGGTGGAATGCAACAAATAATTCCATCAAATAGGCCTTGGGGTCACCTTTCCCATTGTATTTTTCAAACTTTAGTATCTTGTACCCTGAAGGAAATGGCATTTGTAAATAATCTATGTTGAAAGGTTAAGAACACACATCATCCAACTTAAACTTCTTTGACTATTTCTAAGCTTGGATGGTAACAATTACATACTTCATTTATTTTAGTTCTTGGGATAATAAACTAGGGGGAACATTGGCCTAAGGTGGAGGCTAGGTGGTCACAAGTGGATTACTTTGATTGGGGTATAGTGGAGGCATTTTTTGGGGAGTGTTGGTTTGGTTTAGGAATGGGTCAGGAATATGCATACATGGATTAAGGTGCAATTTTTGAAATTACATGCATTATTGTGTGATATTCTAGTTGGGATTGGGTATACAGGCTTGGATTTAGGGAAATTGTAGCAGAGATTAAGGGAGATGGCTATACTATGCCTATTAGGGTTGAATAGGGACATGGTGCCAACTATTCAAACCTTGTTGAATGAGAGGAAATTATGAACCAAGGCCATGCCGTTGAACTTGTGGCACATTTGGAACAAAAGATAATTGTTTCCTAATTGGTACTTGTGAAACATTGGAACCTTTTGGTTGCATGAATCCTTGTTGGGATGTAGATGCATGTTAGAGATTCTAAATTTTTTGTTGACTAATACTTGTATACTATTTATTAGATATCATTTGGTTTTACATTGACATTTTGGTTTGTGATTGAAGAGGTATGCTCATCACTACCTGCGAAGGTGGAACATTGGTTGCACCCTATTGAGGTGGAAAGATGTTTTCCATCTATTTCATGGGTACATTAGATGGTTCTTATTTTTATGTAATGTTATTTGTCACCTATTGGGGTGGAGTAAAATTCATCATATTTTTTTGAGGCATGGCATTGGTCATTGCTTGACTACTTAATCCTTATGGTTGGGTTCTTGAAGAAGCAGTTGGTTGAGGATTAGAGGTAGTTAGTTGAGGTTGGAAATTAGAAGTTATTCCCATTTACATTTGTGAACCACTCATGATGTTGACTAAAGGCACATTTTTTTGTTGACTATGTAGTTATGTGCTTACACCACTTTATTTTGGATTAGATGTTACTTGTGTGTTGTCGACTATGTTTGGCTCACTATTATACATAGAAGTAGAAGATAATTCATTGATAGTTAGGGTATTGAACATGTTTTATATCGAAGTGCTTTGCACAAATAGATTTCTAATCTGATTGTATTATATTTTTTATTCTATTAAGATTCCTATTGAAGGGCTAGCTCAATAATATGAACACTTTACATGGTCATATTGTTAAAATTATGTGCTAGGTTTAAGTATGTTTGGTATGCTATCTACATCTAAATGAAGTGGTCTTATAGGTGGCCTTTATTACGAAAAGCATATGAGGGTCATGATATGACATTTAAATTATTACATGAGGGTTGTTAGAAGAAGCATGTTCATTATTTTGTTTATAAGACATGTTGTAAGGCCCTCTTACTAGACTTGGAAAGTTTTCATCAGGAAAGTTTGTACAAAACTTATCCCCTACCTTACATATCTAATTAAGACTTCATCTTTATTCACAAGGAATTGATGATCAAATAGATAAGGATCATAAGCCGATGACTTTGTAACATAGTAAGGTTGTTGTTGGACTTATTTTGAAACTAAAAATATGCTAGTAAAATATTATGCTATTTATTCTTGGTCTTTCTTTGATAATGGAGGTGTGTTGACCAAATAATGGGGCAAAGGGTCTTGAATTTATTCCCCTATTTGAGAATTATAAGGTAGATAAGGATCTGTCTCACAAATAAAATCATCTCTTTAAGGGTTTTGAATAAAGTTTTCTTGTGTGATAAAATTTCCATATCTTGGATTGTACGTGACACCACTATGTGTATAGTGAGACATGATCAAATATATGGTGAATATTTCATGACAAAAGGTCTAGAGTTATATAAACTCTGAAAGAGAATGTATATAAAGATAAAAAGTTCAAACTCTATCTAACTTGGTCAAAAGGATGGAGATAAAGTGTTCCAAATAGGTCTAATCTAGGAAATAAAAGGTTACTAGGTATTTTGTCCAAACATGGCATCAAAAGCTAGGCTCAAACAAGGAATGTGATAATAATCTTGGCCAAATGTGATGTCAAAATCTAGACTTAAACAAAGGGGTATTTAATCTAACAAACTTGGAACACTTTGGCATAAACTAGGCACTTGATTTCAGACATGAACTTGGTCAAATTGGCATGATCCACAAATTAAAAGGCACTTGGAGATAGAATATTTTCTCCTAAATAATGATATAAAAAAAATAGTTTTTGAATTTGGGTAAAAAATTAACCTAAGTTACGCAACCTAAAAGAGAAATATCAGTATCTAAGACCCAATTAGACAAGGCCTAAATAGAAATCAATCAATGTTTGAATATGAACTTGCCAAGGTTAATTAAAAATTGAATTTAAGAAAACTTAGGCTTTTTGACCAAATAAGATAGAAAAAATTTAATGGCATAAAGACACTAAATAAAGACCCAAAAGCCATTGGTACAGAATTTGGATAATTTGGACACAAGATAAGACAAGTCTATAAAATAATTTGAGTAGTGTAATGATGTTATCACTCTTCAAAGATATAAATAATGGTTTATTTCAAATAAATATAAGGCATAAAATTGAAATAATTTGGGCAACACAACATTCCCCATTTTAATCAAGTGACACACAACATTTTTGACACACAAAGTCTAAGGTAAAAACATTACACCTCCTCAAATAATGGATTAGTGTGGACAAACAAATCATTTTTATGTGGTATAAAAAAACAAAGTTTTAGAATCAAAGACAAAAATAAAATAAATAAACCAAATAAAACTAATTAAATCATCCTATGCCCTAAACTAAAAAGGTATGGTCAAATGGGGTTGACTAAAACTATAGTTTTTGAATGTCTAGATTGATCCTAAGTGTGACTAACACTAGAGAAGCATCACTTCAATTGAGTTCATACCGATTAGTTTAATATGCAAGGGTATATTCCTTTGCATAATGATTCAATCCATGAACTTCTTAGTGGATTCCCTTGGTTAACCATATTTTACTTGGGTCTTAGTTATGAAAGGAGAGTTTAGTCACCCAACCCTTGGCTCTTATAGTATATATACCTTGATTTGTATACTCCACCATGGAATGGAGTTGAAACACTGCTTGGAGATGAAGCCCTAGGTCAATACTTCCCTAAATCACTCATGAATAAGCTATGAACTCCATTTCACAAACCAATTTTCATGAAATAAATGACTAAGTGAAAAGACTTTAGAGGTTAATTTTAGATCACCCAAACCATACAGGGTTTGGGGAGATCTCAGATAAATTTCTTTCCATGTCTTAGACTAGGCACAAATTACAAGTGAAAAGACACTTTTGGTCACCCAAGTTCCCTATAATGGATGGGGGGATAACATACATGAAATATTCATTTTGCATAAAAAACACACAAATAAAAAACACTTTCAATAATTTTCCATCTAAGTGGACGTTGATTTTAGGCAAAAAATTAAGATGTGTGATTAAGTTCTTTGGCCCCTTGGCTTAATTGTAAAAGCTTGAAAAAAATTACAAAAAAACAACATAAACAAAAATACTTATGTTAATTTTAATAACTAAAACCAAATATTCAAGACTTAACCATTCTTTTTAGGCACCAAAATGAAGTGTTAAAAGCATTAACAATTATAGGTTCCTTTTAAACACTATAATCAAATGTTCAAGTTTAGAAATTCATTTTAGAACCAAAAATGAAGTGTTTTAGACTTATCTAAATTCATTTTAAATACCCAAAATGAAATGTTCATAAGTATAAACTTTCAAATTCATGCTCTATTCTTTCTTTGAACCTACAAGGGTTAGAGAGTTTCTCCCTACTTTGAAGCATAATCATGGATGAGCAAACAAGTTTTAGAAATAACTAATACTAGTTGATAATGACCGAGATAGGTTGTTTGTAAAATTGAAGGCAAAACAAAAATGATTCCAAAAATGTTATAAAAATTTAGTATAAAAACTCCTAAAAACTTCAAACAAGGTGATTAAACAAAGAGTTTACAAATCAGTGAAACCAAGAAGTAGCAATTAGAAGCTTTAAAATGATTCAAAATCCTATTTAAATTTTTTGTGAAATATTTATGCAAATTTAAGGTAGAATTATAGCATGTTATGACAATTTAGGATAAAAAATTGGTTTAAAAAAAATCATAAAAAATGGAGTCCATATTACCCCAAACAAAGCTCCAAAAGATGGCGTATCAGTCTCAGATATACACATAATTCAAAAATGCAATTTCATAGTGAAAAAATACAACTCATAGTGAAAAATAATGATTTCACAAGTTGTGGTATTTTAATATAACCAAAATTTTTGATTTGATCACTAGAGGTTAAGACACAAAACCACTAATGGTCATGCAATATTATGATTCATGAAATTGAGGTTTTGTAATATCATGACTATAAAGTCATGGTATTACGATATCAAGACTATAGGGTTACAATATTAAAATATCACAAATGTCTCCTATAGGCAAAAAAAAATGTTAGCATAAACTGTGATAGTCAAGTATAAAATCACTAAAAATAGGACAAAATCCTAACTAGTGAGTTGTGATATTACAGTCCAAAAAGTAAATTCATCATTTAAAAAGAAGAAAATCACAAGAAGCAAAAAATACCCCTTAGATTTAATTTTTCACCTTCCTTAGATAACAAGATCAAATATTTACATGAAAATCATTAGTAAAATGATCTAGAAGGCTTTAAGAGCAACTTTGTGGGGTGCATGTCCCATCAGGTGTGTTATTTGTGATCAAGGAAACCAAAAAGGAAGGTTAGATCAAGTGTTAGAACAAGTAATAAAACTTGAACAAAAACACACTAACATGCTAACACTTTGCCTAGATTAAAGGTGGAGCATAATGAATAAAATCTATTGAAAACACAAATAAAATGCAAAGAATGATAAATTACTTACCTTCCTTAAATGCTCCAAAAGATTTTTGTGTGGCTTACTTGAATTATGCTCAAAGAGTCTTTGGAAATGGAGCTTGGCTATCTCTTTCTCTCCTTGACACCATGGCTTGTGGATTGATGTTGGGTTTGGCTTGTTTTTGGCATTATAACACTATACATTTGAATCTTGCTGTAAAACCTGCATTATAACTTTACTCTATCCAAGCTCTCCAAATGAAGAGGCAAATGCTTATATTTATAGGTTTAGAAAATAACCCAAACTCAAAGTGAGTTAAAGTTTAGTTTAAACATGGAATGGGTTAAAATCTAATCTAAGTGAGTTAATTAACCCTACTAGAGTTAAAAAGTGTCAAAAAATCATGATTTGTAATGAATAGGCATGGGTGAGATATTTTCAAAGGATTGACAACTCACAAAAGGTAATCATGAAAACATAGGATATTTTTGATTTTTGAATTTCCTTTTTTAGAATTTCACTAATTTCTCATGGATAATTAAACTAGGCATTTAATTAGGTTTAGCATTTTAATTAATTATGATTAGGATTTTTATCATTTTTAGGATTTGATTTAATTTCATGTGTGCACTTACCCCACTTAATAGGTCTATAGGCTAGATTACATGTTTTGATGCCACAAGTTGTTAAGAGATGAATCCATGAGAGGTTTTTGTTTCTTATGGTAGGATAATCCAATTAATGATGTCTTAATGAGATTCTAAGCTTTGACAATTAATGCACAAGTAAATTTAGGATGTTTAGTGATTTTTAGGCTTTGCTTGCAATGGTTGGTAAGAATCAATCTAAAGTTTGGTATGAAGCCATTGGTGGCCAATTTTAGGTGTTTACATTATGTAGGTATCACCCATTGATAGAGGGGTCTTTAGTGTTAGCTCAACACTATTAGCCTACTAACCCATTTTTACCAAGGTCAATATGAAGATGAATTAGGATTTCTTAATTTCATAAGGATTAACACTCCATGACCTAGATATGAATGCACCAAATTAAAGGCAAAGATAAATCCAAAATCATCCAAGTGGTTACATCCTTTTCCATCAGGTATTCCATATAAGATGCATACATCCAGTTCACATAGTAGCATCAATACTAACATCCAAGGTTGATGCTAGTGTTCGAAGCTCTAAGGATAATCAATCCAAAATTTATTGACTATTTCAGAATCCTATTCTAGTATGCTTCCTACCTATTCCATATCTAGAACTATATTAGTATTAAAATCAAATAAGTATAATGTTTCTTTGTCATTTCCATATCTAGCATAGTTATACTTACTATTTTTATCCTATCTTGATTTTCTAAATTAAGTACATGTTATATCTAAGTTTAGCATTTAATTAACCTAATATAGATCTGATTATCACCCTTGTACATTGTCATTTATATTCTCATAACCCTATCTATCCAAGTATGATCCACATCTAAATTTAGGGATAAATAAAATGTGTATACATCAAATATTTTGGGGAAATATTTGACATGATAACAACTCTTTGGAAAAATGCATTCAACATATTAATAAGGGTAGGAATAAAATACCCTTGGATAGTTGTATAGAACTTCCCTTTTGTTACCTTAATTATCACTCATCCTTCATCATCATGTCACCTCATTTATTGTTAACTCTTTTCATCTTAGTTATCAAATATTTATTTCCTTTTTCCAAAAATAACACATGTAAATGTAGTTATCAAATCTGTATATGTTCCCTAAAATAACACATGTATATAATCTTGACCTCTTTTTCTTCATGATGTCCTACACTATTCTGATCCACATCCCTTGTATCATCATATCATGCCATGCATTAAAGTTATGGAACTTATTTTCACATCTTACCCTATGGTGTCCACCATAGCCTATAGACAAGAATCAAATACAGTCAAAATTGAATGACAATTTTCTCATCCCCTATATCTGAGATCATAGACAAAACAAAGGTAAAATCATATTCACCTTCATCATTATGAATTTACATATGTGTGTATATAAGACATGATTTTTTTTCTTATTTTAAATAAATGCATATGTATATTTTCTATCTTTGTATATAGTTAATGTCATATTGTATGTTATTTGTCATTTGTTTTCATGTCTTGTCTTATGTTTTATGTAATGGCATGAAATAATGATGTCATCCTAGTTCATCAAAATACCAATGGTGCACCAAACTTAATTTTAATTTCACATTATATTTATATTTTAGCATTTATCCACTATGAACTATGGTAATAAGTCATCATGCTCATACATATATCATGGTGCATAATGGATAATTCTACATTAAAAAGGATCATTATAACATAAATGGATTCATGATGTGTCATCAATTATATACATCATAATTATCATATCTCATCCATAATAATACTCATTTTCATCTCTATCATCATGATCATATCAATCATTACCTAACATAGCATCATAAATCCATCTAACCACATCACAAAATCAATACTCGATTTAACAATATCATCTACACTAACATCATCATATTCATATACATCAAGAACAGGCTAACATGAATAATGTGAATGTAGGAACATAAATATATGGCATCACATGATTAATCTCACATCAATAATCATCTAAGTCATCATTAATAAATAACAACAACACATCATTATTAAATAATCACATTAAATGCATCACATCTCATCAAAGAATCTATAATTATCATACATAATAAAAATTCTTAATCATCAAACATATATACCAAGTAGATACATCATAAGTTCACATAAAAAAAACAAAATAATCATATATATAATCAAATGTTCATGAATACATAAAAAATGTTATATACAACTACATCATGGACATCCATGTTTCATGAATATAAAATACATAATATATCACTAGGTCACATCTGGCTTTGGATATTTGGTGGTGGAAAATTTGATGGTGGGTGCACTAAATGTGTTAATTTATTGAACCTAAAATATGTCTCAAATCAAATACTCTCTTTATAATAAGGATACCTCTACCCTACTATCATAATCTACTCATATAATTACCTCTAATACTACACCTATCAGGCTGTCCTCGACACTCGAGTTACTATCTCACCAAGTCCTTATGTTCCCAATAATATATATGCAACACCATTATACATATATAAACATTATGCCTATGTTTTATTTTAATCAAACTATGTCTACAACTATGATATATGGTCCTAGGTAACCTCCATCTATGTAATCTATCCCCACATGGTAGTAATCTGAGTATTAGGCTAAGTAATCTACCCTTGAAAGGTAGTAATTTGTATATCACACTGAGTGAGATACATCTAAATAGTGTTCATCTAGGTCACCTAACCCCTCAAGCTATAAAAATATGTCAAATGAGTGGTGTTTTATGTTAACAAAGTAACCACTTGGCCCTGAGTACTAACCATCTGCACTTATAAATATTCTACTCATATCTCTAGATAAAAAATCACATATGTCCTCACCTACCTATGGGTTGTCAATCAAAGAATGATCCTCAACCTATATCATCAGTGATGATAGACCTACCTAATCCCCTCTTTAGGGTTATACTACTAAGTAATAGGGATCTGGTATCCTCCCCCATCTATCAACTAGGAAAATTGCACATGGGTCCCTCCTCCCTATCCATATCCACCCCCTCCATCCCCATATCCTCATATCTTCCTCTTATATCTTCACCATGGTTCTATTAGTGTTATTAACCATCATCTCCTTCCAAACCCATAAATCACTTGAAAAATCCTATCTACTAGTTTAGGGGCTCACCCTATTGACTAAGTCAATATCAAAGGTGCTTACTTTTCCCACCATCCATCATAATCTACTATCACATGAGGATATGCTATGAATTTTTGATAATCTCAGGCTAATGCTATTAAGATATCAAAATCTATGGTCATTAAGGTCTTTCACATAGAAAGCCCACAAAATGGAGTTTCCCTCATTAGCCATAAAAAAACATGTGAGCCTTGTGGTATGTCCTATCATCACCCAAGCTATCATAAGACCTTGTCAAGTGGATACCACTCCATTAAAGTATCGTATCTACCTATGCTATATAATGTTATAATCATGTAATATATATAATCATCATATCTACACATACCTATTGAATCCATTTATAAAGCATCTGTGTCACCTAATCTACTATCACATCATCTAGTGCCCACCTATAAAAATATAAATATCTTACATGGACCTTATGTTTTCCCATGACTACCTCCTAACCATATATGACATGATCATCAAGTGCCCTCTATTGGTGGGTCCCCATAGGTCTCTTAATCACCATATGCTTCTAAGACTAGATTTGAAGTAGTGTTATCACAATAATTCTCATCCCAAATCTATAAGTCATTAGATGCAGGTCTTAATATAACTAGGTTAGTACTGCTAGTCCCCATGTAAACACCTATCCATGCTCTACCATGTCAGCCACTACATCACCCAAAATAATAGGGAAGAAACACCCACTCTTTTTAAGAAGTAGAATGTCATTTATATGATCCATAAGAGTTAGGGTTAGTTGATACACCATAACTATGTGATATCATGAATCCACATCTAACCACCATCTATATAAACCAATCCATTAGTGACTTGCCAAATGCATCATTTTGGTGATCTATGATTTAGACTACTAGTATAGCCTACCATCCATGATAGGGATCTTATAGATCCTCCATATGTCCTCAAGGGTCACTATCATATTTCCCATAATTAAATGAAAGTATTAGTCTTACTATACCATCTATCCAATAGTGTTGTGATTAGGGCATGATCCATCCAAATTTATGGCATTCACGCTACATAGTAGAGGCCTACTAGCTCTAAAATGATGAAATATACATATACCATCTCATATACTCATAAAAATACTACAAATCATCATTATCATGATACCATAAGCATAAAATCCTCCTAAAACCACACAAAAGTCATCTTATTAATCTATTCATCTCATTAACTCAGTTAATTAATCATACAACTCTTCTCTATCTCTTTTATTTTCTCAATAGCTTTCTAATTTCCCCTTCACCATTCCTTATTGTAAATTCAATTTTATTTTCATGAAATCACCTTTTTCAATGTCAAAATCACATTTACACTTTTGAAACATCACATATTGGCCTTTACCACAAACTTACATTTCATGATTGTGAATTCACATTTTGACTTGAAAACTTGCATTTCAAAAACTGTAGATTCATTTTTACAGTCTTTGTGAATCTATGATTTACATTCATAAATATATGGCCATTTTCACAAATCCATGTATGTTTTTAATCCACTAAAAATAATCAAAATCATGTTTAATTATATCAAATTCATGTTTTATGAATGTGAATTCATGATTTACACTAGTGTAACCACCACACGTAAAATGAAACTTTGCTAAATTTTTTTAAAATTACTAATAAATTTAGTAAAATGAAAAAATAATTATATTTGAGGATAAATATTGGGTGCTCAAGGTCACTTAGTCTTTGATGCTATCAAACCCTCTCTCTTTGTTGATGATCATGAGAGATACCAACCATCTCTCCTCTATTTCTCTCTTAGACTAGAGCTCAAATTTATAAAGATGTAGGGTGAAAATAAATAATTTTTAGACCTTCTATCCTATTTACCCTCCCATTTCCCCCATTTCACCCTTTTAACTCATCCTTCCATCCCATTTATCCATTTTATTCCAAATTTCATCTCACCAATCTTAAATTTTGTTCCCATTCTTCCACTGTCCACATTCCTATATAATTACTAACTAACATCCCATTTTATGCCCATATTTACAACCCTTCTAATCCTATCTCCCATCACTATCTCTGTTAATATCCTTGGGAAACCTTTGGGCACCCTATTTTCATAATATCATCCCTAGTTATATTATTCTTCCCATTTAAGGAGAAATACATCAGCTTGAGGTCCTTACAGATTATGTAGGCAATGCTCTATCACATAAGGTGTCTGAGGATAGATGAACCACACTAACCCATTATACTACTTCATAGCTTGGCCACTCAAATACTTATCACCTTCTTAATCACCTTATTGATTTATCCCCATTTTATCATTATCATTTCATGTGAAGCCAATTTTTTTGTTCTAAAATTAGTCACTTACATCTTAATACTACTTATGCTCTTATGCATATGATACCATTTAGGAAAAATACTCATATGGAAAATTTTCAATCATCAATCCAATCATTTTGAGACATGTCCATCCCCATCAATCTTAACTTGGGGCACACTCATAATCATAACTTTGCTCCCTCACATACGTCTTTGCTGGGGGAATCATCAAATCAAACCCTAATTAAATGAATTATAAATCTCGTGTTAACTCAACACATTCATAATCACATCTATTCTCATATGTTGTGTCCAATCTAACCCATCCTTCTTCTCTTCACACATCTTTCCCCTTGTTTTCTATTTTGAGTGGCCATTCATCTCATTTATTCCCCACATGACCCCTTAATGGGGATTCATCCATCCTAACTAATATACATGACTATATTCTTATCTAAAATATCATTACTTCTTTATGTCATAATTCCATTTCAAAGAGGGGGAAAATATATACATCCAAATTAAATCACTCCATTATCGACTACTAATTACTAACTAATATCAACTCCCTAACAATACTAGCATTACCATTACATTTAATACACAATACATTAACATTACACCATCCCACACCTTGATTAATTTTATTATTAACATCACATTTACCATTAAAACTCATTTATCTAATATTTTAAAATTTAAAATTAATCCCCCAACTACCACCAACTATGCCCACTTTCTCTCCTACTAATATCTCTTCTAATCACCCACCAAATCACACTTATTATCATTAAAAGGCTATATAATCATCTAAAATTATTAGAGCTCCACACTAATCACCTTCTAGGCTCTTATAAGAAATTTAAATTCCTAGAATAAACCTCCACCCTCCATCTCAATTCTACATGGCTCAAATCTATCCATCCATTTCTCCTACCACCTTCTATATAAGCACATAAATCTCCATGTAATGGTAATATTTGAAAACTAATATAATAAAATAATATTATTCTACCAACTTGCTCTCAAACCTCTTGTAAATCATTCATACATCCACTATTATTGCTAATATTAAGGCCATTTTAAAGCAATCCAAATTTTAAAAGCAATCAAGAAGTCAATATTTGTCATTTGGACTCATTAAAACTTGTCAAGGAAGGTAAATGAGGCTTCAATTTGAGGTATATTAGGTGTATTTCATTATGTATTTGATACTAATTTACTTATTTTTCTTAGTTAGTGGTGTTGATGTAGATTGGAATAGTTTGGTAATTTTGGATTACCTCCATCATTTCATGTATTGTTAAATCTCTATTCCAATTTATATAAATCACAAAAAGATTACATAAAAATATAGATAAGAATGAGACTATTCATTTCGTATTATAATAAGACTCTTTAGAATCCTACAAAGACTATACTATCTACCACTAAAAGATAAAAAACTCTCTTAAAATTAATCCTAGGATTACTAATATTATATTATTGTAATAGTACAAAATGAAAATATGTTGTGTAGGGAGAGTCATAGTAATATGAGGAAAACCTTGTGTTTTCCCCACACCATGGGTGTGCATCATATGTGTAACCATAAATATAGACATAATAATAATGGCATCAGTAGTAGTCTAACACCTAATATAGAGTTATTAATTTTAAAAGGTATATTAATATAAATAATGGGCTCATGTTGTTCCTAAGATGTGAAAACCTTAACATTATTTTTCATTTCATCTCTAGTTACATGTAACAATGCATCTTGAAAGTGTGGATTCATATGAAGAGATTGAGTTAATTATTGTTGATCCACCTCATAAAATATGTTGACAATGCCTATAAGTGATTTTTGGGACTAGGAATGTGTCTTCTATCTAGAACCTCACATTAACATTCTGACCATTCATATGGTCCAAGAACTTGTTGAAGTTTTTAGGTAGGTTTCAATGATTTCAATGTTTTCTCTACCTTCCCAACTTAACTTGAAAATGGACCAAACTATAAATAGACCTATATGTGTCTTATAAGGCATCTTATAGGTGTCTTTAGGGCACTAACTATAGGTTTTATTAGCTATCTCCTTATCCTATTTATCTTGTATGAAGTTTCAAATAGGGCTCAATAACCTTTCAACATCTTTGCTAACTCTCATCTATGCACCTTTGTCATGATATAATGTTCATACTAATTGTGTATCTTCATGACAGTTGTAAGTGACTATTTAGGTCTCTTATATGGACTAAGGTGGAGGTTAGATGCTAAAAGACCTTGAGAAGGTCAATGACATAGCTTAAAAAACTCTTCATCCATTGAAAACAACCTAAGAGGTAGTTCAAACTCCTTTTAGTGAGGCATTCTTCTATCCTCTTCTATACACCACTTTCCATGTAGTATATTTGACTATAATTTCGCCTTAATTTTAGGTGAAGATTTACTATTTTAACATGTCTTAAGGCTATTTAACAAACATTCATGACCATGATGATCCTTTATAATTGTGAATGTACCAAAATATTGGATTCATGATGTGGATGTGGATAAGGAGTAGTGATATATTTGTGGTGATAATGGAATGTATATAAATTGAGAATTAAGTATTAAGCTCACAACTATGGTTAAATGGTAGGTACAAACTTAAGAAAATGGAATGAATCATTATGGGGTTGGAATGAATCATGAATCCTTACTCAAAATAGTCTAAAAATATCTTAGACATCTTATGCATATGCCTAACAAAATGCATCACTTTGGAGGTTCTCAAAGAAGTATACATAGTGAAAAGAGAAACCTAAGATTCTCCAAATAACCTTAACATCCATTAAGTGACCTTAAAAACTATTAAGTGAGACTATGACAGTGTTAAGGAAACATTTATGGTTGATAGGGTACGAGACTTTGATGAAGCTTGATAAAATTGAAAGAAGAATACTTGTCATGAATGAAACATTTTATACCATATCTTACTATGTTTTGATAATCTTAGATCCATCATTAAACTGTACAACCATTCAAACCTGCATGTAGACTATATATTTGGAATTTTAGATGATCTTAAGCCATATAAACTCACAAGTGTGGATCAAAATGCTAAATAAGTCATGAAAGGTATCCTAAAGACCTAAATAATAAAAAAACAATCATTAGTTTAATCAAACAAGTCATAAACTCAACAAAACTATACTACTAATTTTACCTTGTGCTAATGTGAATTATGACCATATGCCTTAAGTTCTTATAATTTATTAATAAAGTTAGGAATACTAAACTATCAACTAATACCCATGATTTTAAGGTCATAAGGTCTAGTTTATCTAGTCAAGATCTTGAATTCTATTTCTCTCTCTCTCTCTCTCTCTCTCTCTCTCTCTCTCTCTCTCTCTCTCTCTCTCTCTCTCTCTCTCTCTCTCTCTCTCTCTCTCTCTCTCTCTCCTATACACACTGAGCACAAACCTGAAGTGCTCTTAATGTCTACCAATAAAATTAGTAGGGAAATAACATAAATTTTTTATCCTATCAAACCCAAAAACACTCTAATTTATTTAACATATTCCTATAACAAAACCTCTTTGAATACCCTTGACTCCTCTTGAGAAAATACATACTATATAGAGTTTTACCACCTAAAAAGATGCTAAAACCTAAAAATTCTCCTTCATTTCCTCATGTTTAAGTTTTTAACCACCTTTTTCAATCAAGATGAGGGAGATTGTGAGTTAAAGGGCATGTCAAATCGAGTAATATGTTTTAGAGAGCAAAAGGGGCATGTTTTCACACATGTGAGCTCACTTAATGGCAAAATAATGTTCTAGAATCATGGAGGGGATAACTTAAAAAAAAAAAAAAAAAAAAACCATTTAATCAAAATAGAATCATGACCATGAGGGTGATTAAAGCTAAGGTTTTTTATTTAGTGGCCTCTTGAGGTCAAAACTTGTCATTTTAAGATGAAAGCTTTCTTTTAAACAATATACATATAGCTTCAAAATGATATTTGATAATGAATATAATAAGAGGTACCTTATAGCTTTCTAAAAGGCTTAAATTTGGCTTCTATGTATCATCATTACACTTTCAAAGCTTATAGTCATCCATACTTTGCATGTACAAAATACATTAGAGAATCTCATGGTGAGTCACTAGTTGTCATCTTCAACCATATTCTATACGGCACTCTAGATCACTAAAACAACTTCAATCCTTTGTAAAAGACATCCAAACATACTCAAACATCATGATAATACTTGACACAAGTTAAAATAGAGACATGATAATGATAAGACATTAAGACCTACTCTTTTCATATGATAGTCAATGAAATCCCTTTGAATCTCCCTAATTACTCAAGAGGTATGATAAATATGAGGTTTTCATGATGGACCAAAGATATAAATACTTAATTTGACACCTTTCTAGGCCTGAGGACAAAAAGTGGTCAACATTTCTAGTTGCTCAACTGGTTTGACCAACCCACTAGTCAAAATAATCCATAATATCTTACTTATCATTCATAGTTACATAAAATACCTTGAATTCACTTTGAATCTATACAACCTTATATAATTGAACACAAATAAAATAAACAAAACAAAAAATATTAAACAAAAACAAACAACTAAAACAAACCAATAGGTAAAAGCATGTGCAACATCACTTAGAGGAAGGAAACTAACTATTATGTATAAGAGGATTGGTGTTTATAATAACAATAATTGAGGAACATATCGTTGATAGGAATAGGTAGTTACTCACCACTAAAATTGAACAATTGGAAATAATTACTCTCCTTAAAACTAGTAATAACATATGGACCACTCCAAAGACTAAAATTTTGAATGTTTACCTAGCTTGGCATGATCTTCATCTCATTTAAGTACAATATCACCTTGATGAAAGGTCTTGGATGAGGCTATAATTCAAAAGATATTTTTAATTGGTCTTGATTATACCACATATAATGAATATAATTTTCCCTTGTTCCTTCCAACTCTCTCAACTCATTCATTCTTACTTCCATTACATCATTCTCCATGAGCACAAGCTGATGTATAAGTTCTAATGCTATAATTTCTAGTGAAATGGATAGTTTTTATCCTCAAAAATAAACTAATAGGTAATGAGAGTGACTAATATATTTATTTTGAGTAATTATATCTACCCACAAAGTAGTTTTTAACTTGGTATGCCATCCTCTTTGGCTATCCTCCATTGTCATCTTAATGATCCTAATCAAGTTCTTATTGGTGGACTCTACTATTCTATTACCCTAAGGATAGTAATTGGATGAATATTTGAGATATATGACATGATAAAGGGCCCACACACACACTTTTTAACTTCTAAAATCCAAATCATTATCTGATATAATGGTGGAAGGGACCCCAAACCTAGTAACTAGGCTGCCATATAACTTTGAAATTGAGTTCTCATTTGATTTCTTGTGTGAAACTACCTCCACCCACCTGGTAAACTAATTAGTATATATTAAAACCCACTTATTCATAGTAATATATGGGGTATGATTCATACCTATGAAATATAATCCCCATTTCATGAAGGGATACTCAACTTGAATAGGTTTTAGAGGCATGACATCTAGTTTCTACTTACCAATAAACATAGCACATTTGGGATATATTCTAACCCAACCATATGAGTATTTGAAAAAAGTGGGAAAAAAATATCCCACTCTTATTATCTTTTATGTTTTGTTTTTTTTTGAAAAATTCCCTCTTGCAGGCCCATCATGAAATTACTCTAACAACTTGTCCACTTGACTAGTTTCTACACATCTCAGAAACATACCACCAATGACTTTATTAAAGAGTAACCCATCAATAAATATGTAAGGGATATATTGTAACTTAAAAATTTTCTTATTTTCTCCATATAACCCTATAGGTCATTATCCTATTTGGAGGAATTTTTCTATGTCTTATGTTCAGATGGAAGAAGAAATAGTTGTAGTTGCATGTTGATTGCCTTGGACTGTCAAAACCACTTATTTATCCTCTTTAAAATTTAATAAAAACTATTAAAAATGTCCTATACCTATGATAAAAATTTTAACCTTCACCTCTATATCATACTCCATGCATTTGGTCACCCAACCTACCCTCTTTTCACTTAGGTCTCTATTCAGGATAAAAGCTTTTACACTAGGATGAACCACCATCACAAAGATATTATTATTAGACACCATATTTATGAACTTATGTATGCATCTTATGATATAAATGATTTTTTTTTAACAAATGTATATTTATCCTCATACCCTTCCAATGCTTGAATAAAAAAAGGTAATAGGCTATTCTAGTCCTTCACTATTTTATTGCATGAGCATAGCATAAATAGTATCACTTGTGGAGAAGGCATACATGAAGAAATATTTTGTAAAATTATAGTTGAGGAGGGTGGATATTGGATAATTATATATTTAATTACCTCAAAACTTATTTTACCTTCCTTACTCCATGAAAACTCTTAATGGTTCTTGAGCATGTGAGTTAGTGGTCTCACCAATTATCAAATTCAGGTATGAATCTCCTAATAAAGTTGATTTTACCCAAGAAACTTTGAAACACCTTATTATTTTTATGAAAACACAAATAAAATATTGAATATATTCTTTTAGGATCAATATAAATTCCACCCTTTGATACAACATATCCTATAAGCCTTCCATAAAGATACACTTTTTGGGGTTCAAAGAGGCCCCAAACTGTCTGCAACTATCAAACACCAATCTAAAATGTATAAATTATCCTTAGGTTATTTATAAAACACAATAATATAATCAATATAGATGAGTAACATCTCACTTATAATTCTCTGGAAATCTACATCCATTTCCCTTTGGAAGGTAGCCCCTACATTGGATAGTCCAAAAGATGCATTCTTGTATATATAAGTACCCCACTTAGTTGTGAAGGAAATATTATATTGATATTGCTACTTCATGAATATTTGGTTATATTATTAGTATCCATAAAGTATGGAAAATATTTGTGAACTTGAAACTCTTTGTAAAATCTGGTCCATAGATTATAGAGTAGTGATCTCTTAATGACACCCTATTGTGATCTCTGAGAACCACACACAACCTTATCTCCCCATTATTTTTATTAATAGGTAAAATATTTTCCACCCATGTATAATTTTTGATGGGAAATATTATATTGGACTCAATAAATTTTTTTAATTCCTTCCTTATAAGGATTTCAACCTTGGGGTTGATTGGTCTTTGTTTTTGCCTCTTAGGTTTAGAATTTTCTTCTAAATCTATGGTATATTGAGACAACATAGGATTAGACCCCTTCAATTCATATTATTCCCATGAAAAAACATCTATAAAATCTTTACATAATGTTATGAAGGCTTCCCTCTCCTCCTTAGTATTTACCTTTCCTAATTTAAGTAGTTTATCTTCAAATATGACAAGTTGTTCATAATGTTCCTTTTTGGTAGAGATGCTTACCTTATATTTCCTCAGTTGGTCATCTTAATTAAATATGATATTCAAAGTTAATAAACCGTTAGGCAAATTATTTTTCTTCAATTGGATAATCTAGTCCTCATATTGATGTTGTAGCCTATCTTAGTTCTTTGAGAAGAATTATGCTTCATATTCTAGGAAATAGGTAATTTGTTTATCACTATCAAATACTTGCCAACTTATATCATTATCAGGGACTAAAAAATTGCATACCACTTTAATTTGGGACTACATACCACTTTAATTTGGGACTGATCCTTGGTGTCCTTGAGCCCATAAACTATATCATACTATGCTCTAATAGCAACTAACTGGTCTACATGTTAATTCGATCCTCTAGGAATGGAGTGAATGCTAAAAGCATGGAATTCCTCCAAGTGGTACCAAAATCTATGTTTATAGGCCTTCAAAATTGTATTCTTTGCTGCACTTAGGCCTCTTGCCTATTGCACTACTAATTCACTATCTCCCTTAGCTTGTAAAAGCTTAATACCTCTCTTCTTTGCCCACTATAAACCATGAATGAGGGCCTCATAATATGCAGTATTAGAGTTGTAATTGAATTGTAATATTAGAGAATAATATTACCTTTTATTGATATGAGATATAAGTATAATACCTACCCCACTCCCATTATTTGATTTAGACCCATCAAAAAACAAATTCCAAACTCCTTCATGCTCTTGTGTTGTGTTAGTGAGACTTGGTATTATGGAACCTTCTTCATGCATGCAATACACACCCAAATTTTATTCTTCAATTATTTTATAAGGATCATAACCATGATTATTTACTACCCACTCATCAAGGAGAAAATATGGTATACCTTCAAGTGGTTCAAAAGGTTCTTGGTCATTGAAGTGTTCATCATCATCCAAGATAATGTAATTAACATTTGATAAGTTGGGAATATGAGGTTATTAGTATAACCTAGATAGAGGTTCAAACCTTATGGTAACATTTATCCCATACCTAGTTGTAAAAACCATATAAGACCAATTAGAAGGGAGATACGTCCCTATTTTGGTAGTGAAACCCATAGACAAACATAAAGCGAAGTAAGGGGAAAATTAACTACTACCACATCTTGAGATGTAGTACAATTATGATAAGCAACCAAAATAATATTAAAGTATTTAAGGACACCTAAGTTCTTGATAAGAGACCCATTCATATATAAAACCCCTTTTTCATTAGGATCATATTTAAGCCCCAATTTACAGCTATGGACTTAGGCATGACAGAAGTGCTAGACCCACTATCAATCATATAATTATGCACAAGGGAATAACCTATGATTACTAGAAGATAAAAGGGGGTGGTTGACTACCTTTTGTTATTAAAACTCATGATGTTGACTAGAATTATCAAGGAATTAACTTACCTTTTCTACTTGTTTGTCTAAAACATGAAGTTTGGAGAGTTCTTCTTGTAGTAGATCCTTTTGTCTTGGAATAATCAATGTATCCCACACAAAGATAGAGAAATGTAACATATTAATTTGATCAACAATGATTATAAGATGATAGGATACATTGGAATGCAAATTAGGGGCAAAAATGTTGCATGAAGCTTGTGTAAACTATGGTATGAAAAGACCTTTTTGATTTTGCCCTTTCCCATCTTGCATTTGCTAAGTTGATGGTGATTTATGAACTATATCTTGAGTGATAGTTCCTTTTTGTGGTTGAGAAGGTAGAGTGATTTCATTTTCAAATCCCAAACCATCACCAACTACCCTTCTTTTGGCCCTTGTGTGAGCTAAAATTGAGTTGTCTACATTTTTTATATTTTGACCTTGATTAGCTACCACTTGATCAAAGGAATGTTCACCTTATTAGAAGTTTGAAAAAATAGTTTTAAAGGGTGTTTTACTTCCATTTTATTCTTTTTGAATTGGTACCTTAGCTTGAGTCATAAAAGTATTGTCCTATGTGGTAGATGGGGTGTTTCCTTATGTAATAGAGATGGTAGATTATCATGAGATGTAAGAGTAGGACCTTGTTACATGAAGGGTTCTTGACAAACCTCACCAATTAGATCAATTACCATACTATTTGATTACTCCCATTTATTAGGCCATTGACCTTCTTGAGCATAATTATTTTGAGTTAGAAATAAGGCTCTAGAACTACTAGAAACATTGGGATTATAGGAATTATATGGTCTTACTTATGTAATCTACCCTTAACCCTACTTATTGGGTTAATAAAGAGGTATATAATATTGATAG